>CM069529.1:26107500-26595000 GCA_035773235.1 Eospalax fontanierii
AATGAAAAATAAGAATAGCTTGATGTCCTATGATGCAAAAGTGATCACTTTGGTGAATTTTCAATAAATAGTAAAAAACAAGTTATTCAGAAAACTTATGGCTAAGATTAAAGTAATTAATATATATACTTAATAGTCCTTTGTTTATTCATACTGATTTTTGTTTCTGTCTTTTAAGGAGTCTTCTAAAGTCTGTTGAAGAAGAATTACATCAGCGGTAATTTTAACTTTTAATTAAACTTGAAGTATGTCATAGATGAGTTAAATCATTTCCCCCTTTTCTGTCGTGTGTGATTATTTCATTTTAATTCTCAGTTTATCCTGTAAAGATACAGAAATAGAATTCTGCCCTTCAGTAGGCCCTCCTGCATTTGTTACAATTTCCCTGCTGTTCTGAAAGTCCATTTTATAATAACGGCATTATCCTTTTTCTCAGAGGACATGTGGCACATTTAGAAGATGATGAGGGGGATGATGATGAATCTAAACAGTAAGTTCTGTTTCTCCTTTTGGCGGAAAGAAAAGATACCATTTGGCTTCTTGTCATAAGTCTAGCAGCTTAATATTAATGAAGATTTTAATATGTTGAGTAACACAGTTTTTGTTTTCTATTCCGGTTGTATTAATCAGCTTTGGGTTGTAACAACAAAAAATGCCTTACACTGGGTACATTGAACAACAAAAACTTAATTTCCCCAGTCCTAGAGACTAGGAAGTTCAGGATCTAGGTGCCAGCCAACTTGGTTTTCTGATGGTAACCTCCATCTGGTTGTGTCTATCCATTCACCTGCCCAAGCATTTGTTTTTTTGAGACAGGGTCTCAGGTAGCCCAAGCTAGCCTAGGACTTGTTGTGTAGCTGAGCATATTAGTTACTTTTCTGTTGCTATGATAAAACTCCATAACCAAAGCAACTTATAAAAGAATGAGTTTATTGGGCTTACAGTTCCAGAGGGATAAGAGTCCATCATGGTGAGGAAAGATATCAAGAGGCAGCCAGAGCAGAAAGCTGAGCACTCCCATCTTCAGGCAGGCACAGGAAGCAGAGAGAGGGAAACTGGAAATGGGAAGTGGCCATGAACTCTCAAGAACTCACCCCCAGTGATGTGCTTCCTCCAGCATGGCCACATCTCCTAAAGGTTCCATGACCCCTCCCCCCCAATACTACCACCAAATGGGGACTGTTCAAATATTTAGAGCCTATGGGGGAAGTTCTCATTCATACCACCATGCTGAGAATGACCTTGAACTCATGATCTCCTGCCCCCATCTCCAGAGGCTTGACAGTGTCTTCACATGGCCTTATCTTGATTTGTATGTGTAGTAGGACAAAGGGAAATCTCTCTTTTAATCCTGTGGTCTCATTACCCTTAATTTCCTCCTAAAAGCCCTATCTTCAAGTGCTGTCACATTGAGAATTCACATATGAACCTGCGAGTTTAGGGAGATACAATTCAGTCTGTAATGCTAGTTGAAAACAGGCTTTCAGGGTAAAAAGAAACTAGCTAAGACAATGGCTTAGTTGTAGTTTAGTCAGTTTATTAGTCATTTCTCTTGTTGCTGTGCCTAAATACCCAAGAAAATCAACTTATGGAAGGAAAGGTATATTGTGACTTACAGTTTCAAAGATAGAGTCTGTCATAGTCGGGAGGGGTGGCTGAAGCAGCTTGGTTCCAGGGCAGTGGGAGCTTGCAGCTATGGATTCTCCCATGGTGCCAACCAGGAAGCAGAGATGGGACTGAAAAGAGGGCCTACCCTTAGGAGCCTCCACCATGCACCAAGGTTTATAACCTCCCCAGACAATGCCACTAGCTGGGGATCAAGAGCTCCAAAGTTGAGCCTGTGGGGGAACATTTCACACTGAAACTTTATCATTCAGTAATTATTATAACTGCTGTAATTATTACTGTTGTTACAAAAAGAACTAGTGCTTGATTAAATTTCATCTGATGTGTTTCAAATAAATATTTTTACTGTAAATGTGTTTGTAAAGGGGGACACTTTTATGGAGGCATAAATGTTTAATCCTTTTATTTGGTTGGGGGAGCACTTTTTGTTTTGTTTAGGGCTTTGTTTTATTTTTGGCAAAGAAAAATATGCACTTCAACAATAGATAGCAGCACTAGACCGACAACCAGGGAATTATTCTGACCCTAATGAGGTCATCTTGCCTACTTGGGCTTCAGTGTCTTCATCTGAAAAATTTTGTGTTTGATCATCTTTTAATTCCTTGTTTCTAAAACTGATCCTGAATTGTAATGAATCTTAGCTTTTTAGCTAAATTCTGTTATTTCATAGAATACAGGTATCTCCATCAAAGCTACTTCATATGTAATGGCAGCAAAATCGAAGCTTACAATGTAGTACCTAGTGTAGTCAGCTTGACAGAGTCTAAAAATCACCTAGTAGTCAGCCTCTGGGCACATGTGTAGTGGATTGTCTTGACTGAGTTCATTGACATGGAAAGACCCCTCTTAACTGTGGGCAGAAGTATTCCCTGTGCAGAGCATCCTGGAGTATATACAATTAAGAAACCAAGCTGAGCCCTAGCCTGCATCCATGTCGATGCTTTATATTTGTGAATATGGTGTGACCAGCTGCTTCGAGTGTATGCCACCTTAACTTGCCATGATAGCTTATGTCCTTGAACTGTGATCCAGAATAAAACCTTTGTCCCTTAGGTTGAATTTGTCAGTATTTTGTCACAGCAACAGAAAAGAAACTAAGATACATGCTCTGTGCTATATTTTATATCATTTTTTCTAACCCAACTGCTTTTTATATTCTTACTTACCTTTTAACTGAAATAATTAGGAATTGTTGTAATCTTTTCCAGTTTTAATTGCTTGTCAGTATTTGAAACCAAAATGCTAATACATCTACCTGCTTACTTCTGAATACCTCATTTAACAGAACCTGAACATTTCACAAAATGTTTTGGAAAAAACTCATAAATCCAGAAAATAGTATTTGTATTTGAAAGCTTTTCTTTGTTTTTGAAAAATAATTGTTTTGTAATGATTCATTTGTCAAATGCAGAGCTCTGATTCTTTACTTTCTGTGTTTTTAGTTCAACCATGAAAGCGAAAGTCCCACCACCCTTGCCGCCGAAGGTAGACAGATTACTCTCTAGTCTGAGTTCTGTGTTGTTCTCCTACTGTAATGCCATATTGGTAGTTACTCTAGCATATTCTTATTTGATATCCACAAAGAAATATTATGAAGTCCGTAATTATTATCTAAAAACATAGAACTATTTTTGTCTTCTTAAAAATACTGTTTTCTGCTGGGCATGGTGGTGCCCACTTTTAATCCCTGTTACTTGGGAGGCAGAGGCAAATGGATGATCTCTTTGTGATGGAGGCCAGCCTGGTCTATGTAATGAGTTCCAGGCCAGCTGGGGCTACAGGGAGACCATGTTTCAAAAAAGAAAATGAAAAAAAATATACAATTTTCTATTTATTACTCATTTAAGTAATACATTCTAAATATTTATTCTTTGGGAATAATTAATAGATTAGTATTATTTCACCTCATCTAGAAAACTTAGATTTTTTTTTATGATTTTCTTCCTTAAAACCTACATTTTATCATTGATTCCTGAGAATAGATAATTGAGAGTTTGCCATTACAGACATTTAATTTTGAGGAAATTATCATAAATTAAAATACAAATCAAGACAACAACTTTTACAAAACTGTAATGGCAATATCTTCCTCCTGCCCCTCCAGGTGAACAAGGCTCCTCGTGTATGTGCAGCCCTCTACCTATTGCCAAACAAAGTCATCATGAATTAATAAAATAATGCAACTTACAGAACTTTTTAATGTAAAAATGTTTTTAAGGATAAAACGAGTTTATGTAGGTAGTATATAGTAAGATAAATTTATTTTAGAAATGTATATGCATTGCAAATTTAGTTACAAAATTACTTGTTTCATAATTGGAGAGTTGAAACCTTACTAGTTATGGCATCTAATCTTTTGTTTTCATTTTATTATTGAGAAAATCTTGACTCACACAAATAAATGATGCAGTGTTTGCTTGTTTCGTTTTCTTTGGTAGGAATAGAGAGATCTGAATTTCAAGGAAATGAAGCCTGAGCTTTCTTCCTGATAAGAAAGGCATACTTTGAAGAATTTATAAATTTTGCAACCCTTTAGCTAACTAGAGGTTTTCTCACTGTTTACAAAAGTTTTTTCAGCCATCCTATATTACTGCATTGGAATTCTTCAGTATACAAGCATTTTAATTGGTATCTTCTGTTTTCATAAGCACATTGAATTACCCATGGAACAGTTTAGAGTGAACTTGATAAGGAACTGCATTTTGAGTAGCTTCAGTACTTTTAAAGAGATTTATTTACATGGTAGTATAATCAGGAAGACTAGAATTGTTACTTGAGAAACTAGTAGAAAGTAATAGAATAGAAATCAGTACATATCTCCCCTTCCATAACTGCAAGACCTAAGTTAACATATTTTTTTTTTAGTTATTGTTTTATGTGCATCAGTGTAGGTAGGTACCCCCATGACATGACATGCCCACGGAGGTTAGAAAAGGGTATTGGATCTCCTGGAACTGGAGTTACACACTAAGGTTGATAGCCTCCATGTGGGTACTGAGAAATCAAACCCAGGTCCTTTGCGAGGGCAGCCGGTGTTCTTCCTCCTGAGCCATCTCTCCAGCCCAACACATTTTTTATTACTTTATATACATATATATATATATATATGTGTATATGTATGAGTGTATCGCCTGCAGGTATATAATGCACCCATATCATGCAGTGCCTACAGAGGTCAGAAGATGACTTTGGATTCCCCTGGAACTGGAGTTACAGATGGGTTACACACCATGTGGATGCTGGGAATTAAAATCCAGGTGTTCTGCAAGAATACCCAGTGCTCTTCACTTGCCGAGCCATCTCTCCAGCTCCTTAAGTGACACATTTTAATACTTCCTTAGGATTCTTTTTAAATAACATATTAAGGTTGCCTGAATCTTAAATAGCCTTGAAACTCATCTAGTAAACATAGTTTGAAGGTCTCTGATGTGGAATAATACTTCAGGAAGTAATTTTATGTTTAATGACTAGCTTCCTTTGTTATTTCCTCTGTTATTTCAGCCTAAGTCCATCTTCATACCACAGGAGACTCATTCTGCTGAGGACGGTAATCAAGGAACAATCAAGCGATGTCCCTCATCAGGGAGCCCAGCAAAGCCATCCCACGTCCCACCTAGACCTCCTCCTCCCAGATTACCCCCACAGAAGCCTGCTGCTCTAGGTAAGGGTGGAGGACGAAGTTAGATCTGTTAACAGGTGTTTGTTCTAGATGGAGAAAAGTGAAAGGTATCTTCCAAAAGATAGTTTGAAATACTTTTGTGGGAGGAAAGAGTGAGAGCAGTGACTGGTGGAGATGTTTTCTGTTTGTTGCTTCTACGTTCAAAGTGTTTTCAGTGACAAAATTCCTTGTGGCCCAGCCTGGGACATTTACTCTTTATAGTTTTTTTTAATTATGTATTTATTTATTTTGTGTGTGTATGTGTATATGTTTTAATGTGTCTGAGTGTTAGTCTGAAGTGTATATGCACCATGTGTGCTGGCGCCCATGGTAACCAGAAGAGAGCAGTAGATCTGGAACCAGAGTTAGAAAACAGTTGTGAGCTGCCATGTAGGCCCTGGGAACTGAACCTGGGTCTTCTGTAAGAGCATCAGATGCTCTTAACAGATGAACTACCTCTCCAGCCTCGATCCTTTGTTTCTTATTTCATAGTAGCCTTCCCAATTTGGGAGCCTGGTCACTGCCCAGTTTGTCATTTAGCTGCAGGGTATAAGCAGTAGAAATCAAGCTTTGACAAACAAGGAAACATAGTTTAGTTATAGACTACTTTAATTTTAGAAAAGATGAAGGTGCTTTTGTTAACTCCTTTATGTCATTTAATCACCTTTAGAAAAATGATTGTCATTATTTGCTAAGTATTACCTGAAAATAAACACTAAAAGGGTATGTGTATCAGCCAGAAGAATTTTTAAAAAGAAGAGCTATTAACATTTCTTGATAACTAATAGAAGGTAACTGTCACTTCCCTGGGTAATTATGAATTTAATCTTTGATTTTTTTTTTCTTTTGAATGAAAATAAATGTGTGCTCAGGTACAAGCCAAATTTAAATTTACCTAATATGCCAGAAATAGAGGTTCAAGTAGAAGAAAATAGATAAGACTTCTTCAGGACTAAATATTCTAATTATGTGGTCTTAAATGAAATGAATAATCCTATCTCGGAGTTCATAATTTTTATTTCCTATTTAATAATTTTCTTAATGAAGTTTTTCATAAAAATTAGTCCTTTCTCAATATATTTAAATGTACCTTATTGAAGGAAATGGAGTGAGCTCCTTCCAGCTCAATGGTGAACGAGATGGATCACTGTATCAACAGCAGAATGAACATAGAGGCACAAACCTGTCAAGAAAAGAAAAGAAAGATATACCAGTAAGTGTTGCTGTCTGTACACTTAACTTGTTTCCTTGTTTCCGATATAGTAAGTTTTATACTCACAAGGACTCAAACTATAGCAGTTGTGTTTTGTATAAATACTACGTTGATATTTTAGAGTATTGGTTTTAACGATTATTTAAATCTTAAAAGTACCTTTGCTATAATAAACTTGAATAACTTCCGTATTTAAAGTGAGATCAGTTTTTATTTAGCATATCATAAATCATGATCTTTATAGAATTAACCCTTTATATAATTAACCAGAAATTACTATTATTCTCATTGATGAGAATTGATTCTTTAAAATCTTCCTCACAGGGATGGGGATGGAGGCATAGCTCAGTGGAAGAGTGCTTGCCTAGCATGTGAGAATCCCTGGGTTTGATCCTGCCAGCACTGCAAAATATAAATAAAACCTACACAGTTATTTAAATGTATAAATATATATAATTCCCTAGAGAAAAGATGTGTACCAAACTAGTTGGGGGACAGTAAGTAGATGTGGAGGATATAGGAAAATTAAAATACTTGTTTTCTTTTATGAAGATTATGTATTTATGTATTTTATTCAAATGAATGTGTTTGAAACACAGTATTCTCGTGTCAAATAACAGCAAAAAAATTCCAATTGTACATATGTTCTTCTTTTAGAAGCCCATTAGTAATGGTCTTCCCCCAACACCTAAAGTGCATGTAAGTACCAAATAGCAAGTAACTTACTTTTCAAACTAAACACAATGACAATGATTTTTTCAATGTATATCTTTGGCTATATTTTGTTAGCCTGTTTTTTTTTTAACCTTTATTTTTATTGAAATATTCATAAGATTGATAATTTGAATATTAGATTATATTGGGAGAGTATCTTTTCAAAATAAAATTATGACCTATTATACATTTTAAAGCTCCCTGATTCCAAAATTTATTTTATTTGTAGCTATCTTTTTAAGAAATGTGGGAAACCCACATGGACAGTCTAGGTAGTACAAAATTAAATAGGACATTTTTTTCTTTGTTTCTGTGTGTATCTGTGTCTATGTATGTATGTTTGTGTGGGTGATTGTGTGAATAGTTAGTTGCCTGTACACATGTATGTGATGCCTGTGGAGGCCAGAGATCATCTTTGAATGCTGATCTTCCATCTCTTCCATGTATTTTAAGAAAGGATCTCTTCCTGGCTTGATTAGGCTGGCTAGCCAGTGTCCCAGGAATCTGCCCGCCTCCTCCTCCCCAGCTTTGTAAGCAGGCGCTGTCATTCATATTTTTTTGTAATATTAAAAATTTTTTTTGCATTTATTTATTGTTGGTGTGAGTGTGTGCATGTACACATATGCCAAGACACACATGTGGAGATCAGAGGACAACTTATGGAAGTCAGTTCCCTCCACCACATGGGATCCAGGGATCAGGCTTGGAGGCCTGCACTGTTAGCTGCTGGGTCATCTCACCAGTCCTCAGATTGCCTTTTCTAAAAAAGTATTTTTATTGGGATTGGAGAGATGGTTCAGTGGTTAAGAGCACTGGCTACTCTTGAAAAGGACCTAGGTTTGATTCCCATCACCCACATGGCAACTGACAATTGTTGGTAACTCCAGTTCGAGGGGATCCTATGCCCTCTTCTGACCTTTTCAGGCATCACACAACACAAGTGCACTTACATACATGCAGACAATATGCTCATACACATAAAATAAAAATAATAAATAATTTTTGTATTTTGTTACTTATTTAATTTCATACAGTTTATTTTAATCATATTCGCCTCTCCCCCAGCTCCTCCCAGATCCATCTCTACCTCACCTCCCTACCTATCCAGCTTTGGGTAATGGGGGTTTTTGTTTGCTTTGTTTTGTGGGGTCTTTTTGAGACAGTCCCTCCCTGTAGCCCCAGCTGGCCTGGAACTTCTTATGTAGACCAGGGTGGCCTTGAACTCACAGAGATCCACATGCCTCTGCCTCCCAAGTGCTGGGATTAAGGACTTGTGCCACCAGACCCAGCATTGTTTTGTTTTTTAGTTGTTTGGTCCCCCAACCCCCATCTAGTCCAATTTGTGATGCCCAAATACTCTTGGGTATGGCACCTGCTTTGCAGTTCCTCTCCCAGCAGATATCAAATACCAGTAGTTCATTAAACAGTCTGTGTATTTCGAATTTTAAGCATATATATGGATTTTAAGTCAAACACACCATTCACTTTGTAGTATGAAATTCAGTGATTACTACCATTTTTATCATCATGAATCCAAACGAGAAAATGTTCTTTGTAGGGATTATTATTTCCTTCTTACCGAGGGGACTCTTATAAGCAAATTAATTTATTTTACAGAATTGATTGTTGGTACTGATTTGTTTAGTTATAAAAGGAGAGAAAGAAATATATGACAGGATTTTGTTTTGTCCAGTGAAATTGTTGTTGTACCTGGAAACTTGGTATAATATCATCAAAAAGTTAGATGATATTCATAAAAAATAATCCTCTATTTCAGAAGTTAGGTGGATGACTGATTTGATACACTTATTTCTATAATTTGAAGGTAGTCTTAACTTCAGTGTGTCCTCTGGTCTCCCATATTAGAACATAATTTTATATGTATCAGGACCAGTTGTCACTGCTTTGTGTTGGTAATTCCTCTTTTCTCCAGATGGGAGCATGTTTTTCAAAGGTTTTTAATGGATGTCCCTTGAAAATTCACTGTGCAACATCATGGATAAACCCAGACACAAGAGGTAAGATGGTTTTGTCTGTTTTTCTTTTTAATTGTTTTTCAGCTGGAGCTAGGAAAGCATTTCATTTGACTCATTTTCTGAGTATTCCTCTGAAAAAGAGTTTTGCTGGTTTTTTGTAATTTTAAGGTAAATGTTTCTCTGTACTGTTACCAGAGTTTGAGGTGACACAGCGCATTTAAACTGCCTGATGGTCACAGTGCCAATATGCCACCGTTATTTCCTGAAGAAATGTTTCTTTTGTGACTGTCCAATTGTTTGTTATGGTTATTTTTCACAGAGCCAGTACTGAAGATCCAGGGTCTAGTGACCACTTTGGAGGACCTCTAAATTTTAAAAAGACCCTAATCTTAGTAATTAGGAACTAAGTAAAGACTCACTGTTCTTGTCTATCTCAACATCTGTTTAGCTCTGAAATGCCTGTAGAGTCATTTATGAATCCTCTCATATGAATGTAGATACACACATTTGCATTCTTTCAAAAAGTCCAAGATCAGCATTTTTATTTCACAGACAAACTGATACCCAAATTCTTTATATCACGCAACTGATGGCAGAGCACTCACTTTAAACCGACTTCTGTCTGACCACGGTACCATGGCAGCACCTATCCTAAAAGTTGTGCAGTTTAGGAATTCTCTTGATCTTCTAAGTTGTTCTGAGTTGTTCTTAGCATGCTTAAATTCAGCTTAGGGAAGATTGTGGTGTTTTCCTTTTAATATATTATAAACAGATTAGGTAGAACTCTGGGTAAGGTTTTACTATCTTTTAGAAGGTAGTGAGTAACCTAGCATAGAGATACCGAAGTAATCTTTTTATATATTTATGTGTATGAATGTATTGCCTACATGTATGTAAGTGCATCCATGCCATACAATACCTGTAGAGGCCAGAAGAGGGCATTGGATCCCCTGGAACTAGAATTATGAACTGTTGTTGGGCACCATGTGGGTGCTAGAAACCAAACCCAGCTCCTCATCAGGAGCAACCAGTACTTTTAACTGCCAAGCCATCTCTCTAGTCCCCTTAGTTAACTTTTTAATAGACAGAAATCAGGTCCTGTGTTCTCTTGTTTTGTTTTGTATAAAGTCTTCATCCCAGGCTGATCTTGAACTTCTGATCCTCTTGCCTGTACCTCACAAGTGCTAGATTACAATTTATTGGCACTGAATCAAACCCAGGGCCTTGTGCACACTAAATAAACATTCTTAATCAATTGAGCTACATCCTTTGCCACTTTCTAATTTTCTTTCTTGTTTTGTTTCCTTTTCTTTCCTAGTCCCAGAGCTTATATTTTTATGTTACTGTTTATAATAATAGCTTGAAAATAGTAGTCTGTAGAAATATTTGGATTCTGAGTTAGTTGTTCTTGATTTTATTCTCTGTCAGTTGCACATGATACTCCAGGGGATTTTAGAAAAGTCACTTCAGTCTGTCATTCAGCCCCACCCTCTAGTAAGGAAAGAATCCAGCAGACCGCTCTTCAACACCTCCCTTGTGCAAAGTTTTCCGCACTGTTCTGAGGCTGGCATTTGAATATAGCTCAGTATATGAATTAAATGTCTCATTTCTTCTTTGCATTAAAATTAAAAGTACTTGCACTTTTTTTTCCATAGATTACACATATTTACTGAATTTTAGATTTTATAAGTCCTTTAAAAGTACCTTGAAATCAGTTAGTCAAGTGTTTTTGTTATTTCAGATCAGTACTTGATATTTGGTGCTGAAGAGGGGATTTATACTCTTAATCTTAATGAACTTCATGAAACATCAATGGAACAGGTAGGTTACTTTGTATGTTCTTTTTGTTGTTATTTAAGTAGAAACCAGTTCCAGCTTTGTGATTGACACCTGTTTTATTCATAAAACCCTCATGGAACATGCTCCTTTTGCCAGGTACTGAAGACAGATCCACAGGACTAGTACCTACCCTTGAAAACTCATAATGTTCCTGAAAGACAGCTATCTAAACAGTAGCTCCAGCACTGGTAGTCACATCTCACACCAGGATTTCACATTAGAGTAGAATGCTTGCTTACCATGTACAAACCTTGGGTTCAATCCCCTGTACCACCAACAAAAAGCTCATGTGCCAAGCACACTTTTATAAGTCTTGGCATAAGGAGTTCATCTCCCCCTTAATCTCTGAGAGACGGATACTATTATTGTTCTCATTTCACAGATGAGAAAAGTGAGGTACATAAAGGATTAACAACTTGTCAAACGTTCCACAGCTATTAACTGGCTGATCTGAGATACAAACCCAGGCAGACTGGCTTCAGATTCCATGTCCTTAACTCCTCCACTACACTGCCTCTCCAGTTGTGTGCTTCACTAGAGAAATCCTAGACCTAGAGAAAGATAGAGGAGTTAGAATCAATGGCAGGGTCCACATGGAGGCTTGGGAGAGTCTACCTCAGCCTTAGGTTCATGACAAGTGACTGGACATGTGACAGAGTGCCGTTTTCAGAGAAGCTGGCTTCAAAGAAATGAATCAGTTTGGTTACACTGAATTTTAAGTTCCTGAGGAATGTGTAACTCATTCTTCTTTATTAATATAAATTCATTACATATAAAATAGAGAAAAATCTGTAAATAATAACACTTTATTCAAAAGTAAACAGTTCCATCTTGTGTGAATTATCCTTTTTTTCTTCTTTTTTTTGTGTGTGAAACTGGGGATAAAACCCAAGGCTTACACATTGTAGACAAGGGCTCAGCCACTGAGCTATGTGGCCAGCCCCCCTCAACCTCTCTAAATCCTAAATTATACAATATATTGTGTAAATCTGTTATTCTGAGATTGGAGTATGAGAAAAGAGCCAGAGGATCCTGTTATTTGTAATAATAAGTAAAGTGGAGTTTTTTTAATTCTTTAATTTTATGTGTATGAGTGTATTGCCTTGCATGTATGTAAGCACACCCATGTGTGTAGTAGGTGCCTAAGGAGGTCAGAAGAGGGTGTCGGATATCCTGGATCTGGAGTTATGGATGGCTGTTAGCCACCATGTGGGTACTGGGAAGCCACCATGTGGGTACTGGGAACCGAACCGGGGTCCTCTGTAAGAGCAGCCAATGCTCATAACCACTGAGCCATCTCTTCAGCCCTAGAGGTGATATTTTTCAATATAAAGTACTGTTGATATCAGTATTGATTTTAAGAAATACCCTCAGTATGCATAGGAGGTATGAACATCTCTCAACTTAATGTAAGAGACTCATAAGCAAAAGCACACAACCACTCTACCCAGCCTCCATCTGCAGTAATGTCTCCTTAGTTGCTTTAGCATTTGAAATTACCTTCTTAGGATTTTTTTAAACTAAGCATTACTCTTCAAAATGAAACATTTTAATCTTGCTTTCCTCTTAGAAGAAGCCTGTAGGAATAGAAAATGAGTACATATAAAATCCTAAGTTTCTCATCCTTCTGTAAAGTTGATTATAGATTGGGTTTCTCCATACTCTAGGAGAAAGAAACTGAGTGGCATGGGTCTGCTAGATAAGGAAAGATGCTGAAAGGTGAGAAAATGACACAAAATGTGGTCCTGATTGTGTTGGTTAACTTTTCATCACTGTGACCAAAATGCTTGCCACAAATGAGGGAGAAAGGATTCACTGTGGCTCACAGTTTGTAGGATTTCAGTCCTTCGTGGAAGGGAAGGTGCAGAGGAATGTCTCAGTCCTTGGGTGGCAGAAACAATTCACATGAAAGCAGACCAGGAAACAGAGAAGGGCTAGAACCAGGGACAGAGTGTAAATTACAAAGACCTGCTGCTGTTGATCTGCTTCCACCAAACAAGCCCCACTTCCTGAAGGTTCCACAACCTCCCAGAGTAGTTCCGCAGATGGAAACGGACACACCCTGTGGCGCATTCCAGATTCAAACCGCAATGACAGTTTTCAGAGTCTGCTGTTTTTGCTACTTCAGGCTAATGTTTCTTGAGTATTCATTTTGCATCACACCCGCTTCCAAGTTCTTTTCTAGAGTATCTTGTGTAATTACCACACTACTATGGGAGGTGTAGGTTCTCCATTTTACAGATAAGAACACAGAGACTAAATAAGTTAACTGTTGTCACACTATCATCAAGAAACTAGTAATCTAGGCCCAAAATATTGAACCTGCCCTTCTTTTTTTAATATTTTATTTGTTATTTTTCTTTTATGTGTATGATTGATTTTTATTTTATATTTATTGCCTGCATGTGTGTAAGTGCACCCATGTTGTGCAATACCCACAGAGATGAGAAGAGGGCATCCAGTCCCCTGGAACTGGAGTTATGGATGGTTGTTAGCCACCATGTAGGTGCTAGGAATTGAACCCTGTTCTCTATAAGAGCAACCAGAGCTCTTAACCCCTGAGCCATCTCTCCAGCACAAACCTGTCCTTATTTCTGTTCTGTTTTTCCACTAAACTGATTATTTCACTCAGACTCTAACTTACTAATGGAAGTAAGCATTGAAAAAATCTAGAAAAACTTTAGCGTTTTTAAAAAGTAGCTAAAAACAAAATCTAAAACGAAGCTCAGTACTTGACTAAAACTAGACATACAATTTATTATCCAGGTGCTGATAATGGGAAAGGTTTGTGTTTTATGTGCTTTCTATATGCTTGTGTTAAATTAAGCATATTTATATTTACAACTGTAGTCATGTATGTGGTACTAAAGAGATACTTTTAAGTAATATTTGTGTAAAAAACCCAGGTCAGTAGTGAATTAAATAGAAGTCAGCGTCTTACTGCTGAGGTAGGATCACTGCTCTGTGGTCCTGAATAAGTCATGGCCCCTTTCTCAGTGTACCCAGTGAAGCCCCAGTTTGGTTATGAATTTTTATGAAAAGCTTAAGTAGAAATATATGTTAAAATCTCACTTTGGGGCACAGGTAGCAATTGGTACATGTTACATTTTTTTTTAATTGACAATGCTCTCTTACATGGTTGGAGAAGTACTTTCTGTGAATATATATTTGCCAAATAAGTGAAATGCAAGTAATAACGTTTTAGTCTGTTTATTTAAATTCTATCAATGAGAGTTTTACTTTGTTTCTCTCCTATTATTATGTTTTCTCATTTAGTTACTGGAAGCGTTGTTACGACTGTGTTTTAGTGCAGTGATGTCCTTAGAGCCTTGATGATTTCATCATCCCTCCATTCTCCCCATTCCCACCCTCATCCCAGGCCATTTTGAAATGACCTGCAGGATTTGCCAAAGCAAGCCCAGCATACAAGTTTGTTGAATCCAGATACCTAATTATTTACATCAGTTGCTGTCACAATTGCCAGGAGGTCTGGTTAGGCACAAGTGTTGGATCCGTATTCAGAATTGCTTCTTGTAGGTGTGGATAGGTCTAAGAATTGGCATTTCTGATACATACCCAGGTGATGCTGATGCTGCTCATCTGGACACCAACTACTCTGAAAACAACTGATGTTCATTAATGACAGGTCTTCAAGATAGCAGTTGTTTTCTTCGTTTAAAGTCTATTGATTCCCATTTCTTTGTCCCAAATACTAACCATTTCCAGCATCCAGAGCCATTTCCCAATTCTTATGTAATACATCTCAGTGATGAATGCTCCTGTCTCTGTCCCTCAGTACCAACCCCACCTCCACCTCTTTTGTGGATTGTAAGTTTTCATCGTGTTTCCTCTCTGCTTTTTCACTGTCCAAACCTAGGCTTTGATGCTTTGCATTCTACTACTCCATGATCCTGTTTGTCATGCATGTGCACATACCTAGATAAGTACATTTTAGGGAGAATGCATAGAAGAGACTTAATCATTGAACCCCAGGAACAAAATAAAGGAATCAATGTGGTTTGCAAATGCTGTTATTCTCTTTGGATTATACATTCCCCATCATAGGGAGACTTAAGTTAATCATGCCATGCTTAAACTCAAATTATATTGCTAATTTGTTTCCTTTGGCATAAATGTGTATAAAATGAAGTCTGTTTTTTAAAAGGTACTTTTTAAAGAACTGGCCTATCTACATGGCAGCTTACATGTTAATATGTGCATATTTACATTGCTGTTGTATGTTACCAATTGTAAACTTTGTGTATTTTTTTATCAGCTATTCCCACGAAGGTGTACATGGTTATATGTAATGAACAATTGCTTACTATCAATATCTGGTAAGTCTTTCAGTTTTTATACATCCTAGCAATTGTTATTGCTTGTTATTTTCTCTTATGTGGTGTTTATTTCTTTACAGGTAAAGCTTCTCAGCTTTATTCCCATAATTTACCAGGGCTTTTTGATTATGCAAGACAAATGCAGAAGTTACCTGTAGCTATTCCAGCACACAAGCTCCCCGATAGAATACTGCCAAGGTAACTGTTTAGTTGTGCTTCATCCTTAGAGCCCACACATCAGCACACATACTTACCCTGGAGAAAGTAAAGGTACACTCAGTTCAGCTTGATAGAAATCACATAGAAATTCTTCAATTAAAAAATCATAAGTAATGTAACATGGGCTTATTTATCCTATTCTTGTTCTGCCATTGTTCTTATTTGCCCTTTCCAGTTACGTAAAATTCTCTCTGAATTTTAGTTGGTTTTTCCGAAGGAGTAAAAACAATTTCTTGTGTAATTTCATATTACATATATTGCCTTTGCTTTTAATATTAAGTTACATAAAATGAATATTTTTTCAAAGTACAGTTTCCAAACCTAGACAATGCAGATTTATCGAATGAATGTTTCTACATTTGGAGATAATTACTTAGAATTGAGAAGAGTTTTGCTCTTATACTTCAAGGCTTTTTTAGTTATGCTGTGCTCTTTTATTGTAATACTGACCCTCATTTGTTGAACAAAAGGTCTTGTAAGTCAGCTTTATAAGTAGCCCATCTTCACTTAGAAGATGAGTTGTAAAGCAAATGCTGTAAACCTCAGCTTTCAAGTACCTGAGGGTATCTTGTCCTGATTTACCAGGTTCACAATGTAGTTATGATTTGTCCCCTTTGTGCACAAATTTTTTTAAGATTTATTTTTATCTGTGTGTGTGTATGCATGTGAGCCATCCAATGTAAGTGGTGGGAACCAAACTTGGGTCTTCTCCAGGAGCTAGTATAAACTCTGAGCCGCCTTTCCAGCTCCTGCAATTTTTTTTTTTCCTAATAACCTTTGGTGAGAGCCATTTAAAAATACTTTGAGTCGTGGTCTCCCTGTGAACTCGCCATGTAGACAAGGCTGACCTTAATCTGAGAGAGATTAGCTTGCCTCTGGCTCTAGAGTGCTGGGATTAAAGGTGTGCATCACCACACCCAGCCTAACATACACACAACTTTTTTAATGAAATAAATCTTTTTTAAAGAGAGTCATGGGGCTGAAGAGATGGCTCAGTGGTTAAGAGCACTGACTGCTCTCGCAGAGGATCCAGGTTCGGTTCCCAGCACCCACATGGTGGCTAACAACTGTCCTAATTCCAGATCCAGAGCATCCAATACCCTCTTCTGACCTCCTCAGGCTTTGCACAACACTGGTGCACTTACGCACGTGCAAGAAGTACACTCATACACATAGAAAAGTAAATAAATATTAAAGAGACATTTTAGTGTATGTGTAGTTTAAGAAATAATTCAAAATTGATTTTGCCTGTTACCATATGAATCAGATGTTTACAAAACCTTTTAACATCTTTGCCAAAAGTTGAATCCCACTCTTCCTGAGTAGAGAAATTAAAATGTCTAAGCAAGAAATGGTCTTATCAAACTGTTACAATAGTAAGGCAAATTTTTATACTACTTAAGTTTGTTTTATATGTTGAAAATATCTTTTCTCAGTTCTTGGTATGTATTCGTTTTTGTCAGTGGAACGTTATGGTAAACCAGAGTTACTGACTCAGCACATTGAACACCACACGCTTACATTTCCTTATTTATTTATTTGCTTTGTGTGTGTGTGTGTGTGTGTGTGTGTGTGTGTGTGTGTGTGTGTAGGAGTGTATGTGCCGTGCTGCATGTGTGGACATCAGAGTACAACTATCAGCAGTTGATTCTTGACTACCATGTAGATTTCCAGCATCAAACTCAGGGCATCAGACTTGGTAGCACCTTTCTGTACTGCTGCCAGCCCTCGTATTCATATTTTAAATATGACTTATCTGCACTCATTTTTAGCTCATCTTCTCCCTAGTGATGTGAAACAGAACTTTCGTCATAAACAGTTTGCCTGCCTATATCATATTTATTTTTCTCATTTAGGAGATTTGCTGTATCAGCAAAAATCCCTGACACCAAGTGGTGTCAGAAGTGTTGTGTTGGTAAGTACACTGTGCACTACAATAAACGGCTTTCCCCTTTTACAGAGTAGCTCAGGAAACCCAGTGAGGCTCAAATTCTACCAGGGATAGTTTGGTTTCCCCTTTAGTAAAACACATGTCTTGGTTTTCTCCCCCTGTGTAGACTAACCAAATATAGCACCTTCCATGCAGCAGGCATTTAGCAAACATTTCGTTGACTGTGACAGTAGGTGGAGAAAGTGGAGGGACGTTTTCTTACAGCACTACCCTGCTTAGCAGTGACTCATGAGACTGCTTTTGTTCACTCATGTATTCTTGTGCCTTTAGTTTGTGAGACCTTGTGTTTGTCATGTGAAGGTTAAAGCCATGTGGGTACACAGTTCTGTAGACTAAGTTGCTTCCCCACCCTAATAACAACTTGTTTTTACTGTTTACATGTAACAACAACAAAAAAATGTTTTATTTCCCTTAAGTTACAATTGTTACAAGAGGAAAGTAAGTCTACTGTCGCTCTGCCACCAGGTATGTGGAAAGAGCTGTAAATACAGGCCAAATGAGAAAGGTAGCAGTTTGGCTAGGCCTCCAAAGAATTAGCCAGGAATGGCTGGAGAGAACATTTCAAACAGAAAATGAAATAAATTTGAGGCTAACAAATATATTAACACATAGTGAATGCTGGCTGCTCCATGTTGGCTAAATGCAGGTTGTACAGAGACGGATGGATTAGTGTGAGCAGAAAGAGTTAGCGTATGTGGGGCCTTGTGTGGACATGAGCTCTAGTCTCTGTGCATTGGCTGAAACAAGCTGAGCTAGACAGTAGTAGTGAAGGGAAAGCTGTCAGAGACTGAGGTCTGAAACCCAGGAGATGGGCAGAGCGCTCATGGCAAAGCAGAACAGTTGGCTTGGGACAAAGCAAGATGGGGATTGGGTTGGGGGCACATAGTCTCAGTGGCTCCATCTCACCTGGGACCAGATAGACTTTGTTCTACATGAAGAAAAGGGACCAGGTTTTTCTTATGCCTGGTTTCATTAGACTTTCTGCCGTCTTTGGTGGGTGATCTTGCTCCTCCCTGCTTCTGTCATTTCAAACCTGTGAAGGTTGTGGATTTTGCTGTTGTTGTCCTTGTTACTGTTTTTTAAAGTTCCTTATTTCCATATATTTACTTTATATCTTTTTCTGGGGGCCAGGAGGAGAATTTAGTCAGGGTTTTCCTGTGACCCCAGCTGACCTGGAACCTCAATATGTAGACCAGCCTGGCCTCAGTCTCAGAGATCCCACTGTCTCTGCCTCCCCAGTGCAGGGACTACAGGCGTGTCCACCACGCCCGGTAGACCATGGGAGTTAATAAAAGAGAGGAGATATGCAAAAAATATGCAAAGCATTATTGTCTCTGTACACTGCTGTCAAAAGCGTCCTGTGAACCATCTAAATCATCAGATACATTCTCCCAAGATTAACTTTGACCCTCTCTTCAGGATGGTGCTGCCTCTGCTGACTTCCCTGCTACCATACACGGCACCTGGCAAGAACCAGCAGCCTCATGTGTTGATGTAAAAAAAAAAAATCTTTTAAGCGTTGAGGACACTTACTATTTCCTGAAACAATAATTGTCTTTCACCCCTCTGTCTAATTAATGGACTGGCAGCCCACTTTTGGTTTTTTTTCTACTTTTTTGCACAATGTAACTGTTATTGTAAAGACTTTGTATAAGAGAACTCATGTTTACTCTTTTGCCTTTTCAGTGAGAAATCCTTACACAGGCCATAAGTACCTGTGTGGGGCGCTTCAGACTAGTATTGTTCTGTTAGAATGGGTTGAACCAATGCAGAAATTTATGTTAATTAAGGTAAGCATAACCTGCGGCATTCTTATGAACACTTGGGTGTCAACTTTTCTGTTCTTTAAAATAATTTTTTTCATTTAATTGTCAGGTTTATTTAATGATTTTTGAATTGTGTAACAGAATTGTGAAAATCTCCATGAAAGTTCTAAAAAAGACTAGAGAAGTAGTCCAGGGAGCTGGGGCAGATCAAGGCCTTCCCAGGGATATTTGGGGACTTGAGGAATCTTTCCTAAGTGTTTCTAGAATCTTTGGCTCATATTAATCTTCAAAATATGTTTAAGCAGGATCTAAATGTGGTGGTGCATACCTGCTAAGTCCCAGCACTCAGAAGGTAGAGGCAAGAAGATCAGGAGTTCAAAGCCAGCCTGGGCTACATGAGATCCTATCTCAAAAAACAAAACCAAAAAACTTTTTAAAGTGTATGAAGACACAGCTCATTGCTCTAAGTAGATGCCAGAAATTTAAACTTATTTTACTTGCAACTGTAAATGAATCAGGTGGTCTTATATCATGAGCGTTTGATCTAAAGACTAAAGTGAAAATAGAGCTAGAGTAGGAGTGAGTCTTCCTGAACTGTATAATATAGAGCTAGCATGTCTATCTAAAACATTATTAACAACTGAAGCCTCATTTTAGTTTTCACATTAATATTAATACCAAACCTCATTGGTGCTAAAGAAGGTTTTTAAATCTTTTATGGTAGTAATTTCACTGAAACAAAGATTCTTTAAATCAAAAAAACTGAAGGGAAAATTGCCTTATAAATTTCGTCTAGTATACAGCTATTTGTGGCAAAATGGTTTTCTTCCACTCCTGTTTATTCTTACCTATTTGATAACAGTATGCCTTTACCTAGGTGGAGCAGTGGAACCTGCGAAGTTCGGCTTTCTGCAGTCCCTTCCTGCTTTCTTCCTCCCTTTTCTTCCTTGCTCTACTTTAATTAAATCCTTCCTTCTCCCTTCATTCCTAACCTCTATGAAGAGAAAAGCAGTTTCATCACATCAGTTATTCTATATACCGAGAGTGTGATTAAGCTTTGGTATAAATGACTTTTATGTGTCATTATCTGTTTTGTTGGACCATTTCCTCTTGATTTTATAAAAGGCCATTTCTCTGTTAAAGGAGATACAGAGATCCAGGAGCATGCACAAGATTCTAGGTAGATGGTTCAGTGGGTAAAGATGCTTGCTGTACAAGCATGAGGACCTGTGTTTGAATGGCTCCATAAAAAGCCAGGCATGGCCATGTGTCTGCACCATATCCCCAGGCACTGGGAAGGCCAAAAGAGATGGAAGGGTCACTGAAGCTTGCTGGCCAACCACTCTACCTGAAAAAACAACAAGTTCCAGGTTCAGTGAGAGACCCTATCTCAAAGGAATAAGGCAGAGACTAATCAAGCCTCCACACACCCCTACCCACACATACACCACCCACACACATAGACCACACAAACACAACTCAACAAAAACAAACAAAAAGCATTCAGAAGGAAATACATGCTCAAAGACAATCTCAAGTTACTCTCCATGACTCTTCTTTTTAAATGAATCAGAGAACTTGACCTAGCTCTGGCTCCTGAAGCGTGTTGTTAGCATTCTGAGACAGTGAAGTCATAGTGCCCCCACTCTCCTGTAGGGCTTTCCTCACTCCCCTGGCCTGAAGTTTCTTGAGCTGTAGGCCCTTACTCACCTCAGTTAATCTGCTTCCCTTTTGGTGTCTCTGCTTCAGGACACCCATATGGCATTTGTTTCCATATGTGGTATTATTTCAGTTAACATTCACGGTGCTTCTATCCTGTGACTGTCAGTTGCATTCAACACCATTCTTGTGCTTTCTGTATTCTTCCTTCCTGTTGGTGATAGTTCCAGCAGTGTTTGCATCATTAGGCTACATTTTTGTCCTAAAATAAGGCTAGAAGTTAAAAATCTTCAGCAGTAGTATATACTTGCTCTAAACCAGGCACAGTGCTGTTTGCTAGAGGGAAGCCATGAGTCACCCGTGGGGACTGCACTCAGTCATCAAGAAATCTGGATGGAAAATCACGAGATGGGAGCCCATTCTCTTAGTGATTGATCCACACAACTTAGTTATTGTATGAAACTATATGCAGAAGAGTCAAAATCTGTTGACTTTCTTGCATGCTGAGAAAAAATAAAGAACCAGAAGCATCAGAGCTGATTTTATCTCGTTTTAACAATGTGAAAGCAGAGTCAGAAAGCATGTTTGAATTTGTGTCTGGCTTCTTTTATATGGCGTTCTGTTTACATAGTTGTCTGATTTGGCTATAGTCTGTTCATCTTCCTGGCTCTTGATTTTCCATTTCATGAGTGTCATGTATTTTATCCATTCTGCCATTGATGAGCAGGTGGATTTTTTTTTTTTTGTATTTACATGTATGAGTGTGTGCCTGCATGTATAGAAGTGCACCACATGTATGCAATGCTGTAGACACTAGACGAGATCGTCAGTCCTCTGGAACTGAAGTTGTGATTGTTAGTCACCATGTGGGTGCTGGGACCTAAACCCAGGTCTCTGCCGGAGCAGCCAGTGTGTTTAGATGCTGAGCCAGCTCTCCAGCCATGGCAGGTGGATTTTGTTCCTAGTTGTATGTCCTGAACTGTGCTGTCCTGAGCACTTTTGCATAGTCTCCAATGAAAATATGTCCTTGTTCTGTAGCATGTGTATCTCAGTATTGCTGAGTCATAAGGAATACATATCTTTAACGTGAATGGTGTATTTAATCAGTGTGTTATTCCCATCTCCGTCCCCACCATCTGTGTGCAGGTGCCATCAGTGTGCAAGAACTCATTTACTCCTCATTTACTCCTGCTTCTTGTCAACGCTTTTTCATTTCAGCCATTCAGTGGATATGGAAAACATTTCATTATGTTATTCCTTGATTATTAATGAAATTAGTGGGGTATTTTTTTAACCTCCAGACTCTGAATGTATTTATTTTCTTTGTAGTAATATAAAAGTAATGTTAAAGTTATAAAATTATTAAGTTAAAAAGAGTAGCATTGTAACTAGGTTCATTTATTGATGAAATCACTTGAGATGTGAGGCTGAATTTTCCCTTCAGGCTTCTCTGTCCATACTTACAAGACATGTATGTCTGTGCTAATTGGTATTTCATGTCTCTCCGTGTTTGCTCATCTGCTAAGGAAAGCAAAAGTATGTAACTGAGGGAGAATGAACTGGGAGATGGGACACTGCCACAGATGTTGGGTGACTCTGAGCCAGTCATTTGGCCCCTGAACCTCATTTTCTAACTTAGAAGAAAGAGGGGTAGATTGCTTTCCTTCTAGCACTAATATCCAAAAATTATGTGATTTTAGCTGACATTTTATAACAATCCTTCTTTATTCACACTTGTCTATATTCTCTAAGTTTCTGTGCCAAGAAGCAATTTTATCACAGAAGTTGTTCTGCATTTTGGGGAGACTAAAATCTCTTACCATTGTTCTCATCAGATCTGGCCTTTGCTGAATATGTTTTTGTTTCTTTTCCTAGCACATAGACTTTCCAATACCGTGTCCACTTACGATGTTTGAGATGCTGGTGGTCCCTGAGCAGGAGTACCCTTTGGTCTGTGTTGGGGTCAGTAGAGGACGAGACTTCAACCAGGTGGTTCGATTTGAGACTGTCAATCCAAATTCTACCTCGTCGTGGTTTACAGAATCAGGTTGGTGGTCATTATGGAATTACTAAGTCAGTACATATGCTTATTTTAAAAGTAACAAATGTGCTGTTTATTTCCCAGCAAGTAGAATCTACAGAAAAGAAAAACAATATTAAGTAACTATAATAGTAAACTAGAAGAAGAGATGTCTTGCTGTGTAATGTGTTTGGTACATTTAGAACAATTTGATTGGCAAAACATATATATATATGTATATATATATATATATGTATATATACATATATACATATATATATATATATGGAAAGACTGAGTGGAACAGAGCAGTTTGGGTGGCAGAGCACGTGATGATGGGTTTCTTCACATCCTGTCAGACCAGGAAGCAGAGAGCAGGACATAAAACAGAGGCCAATTTATAAGCTGCAAAATTCAGTCCCAGTGTTGTATTTCTACCTATTACCAACAACCCTCCTCCTAAGGCTTCCACCACTTCCCAAATAGTGCCACCAACTAGACAGTGAACATTTAAAACATGAGGGGCTGGCAAGATGGCTCAGCAGTTAAAAGCATTTGCCACCAAGATTGACAACCTGAGTTCTATCCCCCAGATAGATAATAGAGAGAACTGACTCCTGCAAGTTGTCCTTTTTTTTTTTTTAAGGTGACACATACCTAGAATATCAGCACTTACGAAGCCGAGTCAGAAAGTCTGAGTTCCATGCCTGCCAGAGCTACATAACATGACTCTGTCTCATAAAAATATAAAAGTAAATAAATAAAGCATAAACATTTCATAACTTTGAATTTTTCAAGTATTTAAGATAATTTTTAAAATACAGATTTAAATGTTTATATATTACTTAAATCCACTGTCCTGCCCCAAACCATCAGTTGATTTTACCTGTTTAATGGTATTCATGCCTTTAATACCAGCACTAAAGAGGTGGAGGCAGTTTCTCTGTGAGATTGAGGTCGTCCTGGTTAACGTACAGGCTACCGAGGGCAACAGGAGACCCTGACTCAAAAAATAAAAAAGGCTTTAATGGTATTCACTTTAGTAGGAATGTAGATAGAAGTCATCATTGGGTAGTTAATACATGGCCTGTGCCTCCCAAACGTGCACTTACATCGGAAGCACCAGGAATCTTCTTAGAACACACTCCCAGGCCCCAGTCTCAGGGTTCTTCATTCAGTAGGCACAGGGTTGATGCTGTTGAAATGGAGACCACACTTCAGGAGCTAATAGAAGAGATGATACTTTAGAAGGGAAAGCCACATAGAATCATCTTGGGGATAATTTGTCTCCTGTAATTTATATACTTGTGATATTCAATGTTTTTAATAAAATTTTTAAATGGTTTGCCATTAAGATACATAATATAAGTAAACAACTATTTCTGAATTATAATTCATCAGGATAATTGAAAATAATTCTCTTATAATTTAATTTCTCAAATATTAAATTTATATTGCCAAATTGTATGGCATACCTCTTCATAGCTACATATCCTAGTTACTGTAGTAAATATTATCGCTAAATAATGAACTTTTTACAGAAATTCTATTATAGTTTGAAACTCATTATGTTGTAGCAAAACAATAGAGCTAAAATGTAAAGTTTTGTGCTAAATAAATGAGATTGAATTCTCACACTTAAAAAACATATCTTTAAATATTTTTTTATCTTTTAAAAAAAAAAAAAAAAAAACAACAACCTATTGGTGGTGAAGCCCTTTTGCCTTTTTTGTCTTTAAAAATACTGTAGAGCCAAGTGTGGTGGCACACACCTGTAATCCCAGCACTTCGGAGGTGGAGGCAGGAGGATCAGGAGTTCAAGGACAATCTCAGCTACATAGTGAGTTTGAGGCCAGCCTGGGCTACATGAGATCCTCTCTCAGAAAACAACAAAACCCACCCCCAAGAAAAAAAGAAAGAAACATCCACAAAATATTTTACTGTACAGTAAACAATGCCCACTTTAGAAGGTCTTAGGAGCCCTCTGTCACATCTGTGCTGATGAGGGAAATGTTAAAGAAAGTTTGCATAATGATTCTTGATTAGGGAGGAGTTTGTTGGAAGTCTAGAAGATTCTTAATATAAAAAAAAATATGCACAGGACATGGTACTCACAGCTGTAATCCTAGCTCTCAAGAAGCTGAGGCAGGAAGATTGCTACAAGTTCAAGGCCAACCTGAACTCTATAGTGAGTTCTAAGTCAGTCTGGGTACACAGTGAGGCCCTGTCTCAAAAAGAAAGAACTGAGGGAGTTTTGCACTTGCGGGGAGACTCACAATGCATCCACGATACATAACGAAGCCCAGGTGTACATAGCACATGGACCTTAAGACAGGTTTCTTCCCAGACACACTACAGGAGGTCTTGGCAATGCTGTGAGACTTTGCTTTGGCTCCCTCGAAGTCTCTGGCGGTCTCCCTGCTCCCTTCTCTTCCTTTTGAGGCAGCCGGTACATCCTGCTTTCCAGTCTCCTCTGGAAGAGAGTGTAGAGTGAGAAGTACTTTTCTCTCTGTCAGTTTCTGTGATGTCTTAGTTCAATCAAGCATTTTAATTTTAAATTCACCCAGATACGGTGGAGCATGTCTTTAATCTCAACACTCAGGAGGCAGAGGCAGGCAAATCTTTGTGAGATCTAGGCCAGCTTTGACTTAATATCCAGGCCAGCTGGGGCTATAGGGAGATCCTGTCTTTAAAAAAAAAAAAAAAAAATCCACTCTAATTATTGAATTTAAGACCTCATTTCCTGACAGAAAACTGTCTCTAAAACCACTTCTTTCCAAGAAACTTCACATGGTCTTACTTTAATGAATTAACATAAATGGAAAATCTCTCAGTTTGAGATCATGAGATGAAGACAGATGGAATGATTTGGGTTTTAACTGCTAATACTCCAAGTCTCCCATGTTTCATTTAAATCAACAAACCTTAGGTGCAGTATCCAGGCATCAATGTTTTTTAAAGATAATTCTAGGGCTGGGGAGAGGACTCAATGGGTAAAGGCCTGAAGACCCAAGTTTGGATCCTTGGCACTCACATAAAAACTGGTCATGGTGGTAATTCCAGTTCTGTGGGGACAGAGTCAGAAGGCTCCAGGAGGATCCCAGTGGCTCCTTTGCTGGCCAGTCCAGCTGAGACAGCGAGCTCCAGGTTCTATGAGATACTCTGTCTCAAAACAAGCTAGGTAGAAAGCAGTAGAGGAAAACACGTAGTGTTAACTACCACACTCACAGGCAGAGGCAAGCACAATTTGCCTATGCATACTCTATATACACAATACCCCACAGACTTATGCATACCCTAAAAGTATTTTTTAGAAATTTTTAAAGGAGGATTGCAGTATTTGGGAACAAATTATTAAAAGCAATTAGTAAAAGTTCATTTCCTGGCTTTCTGTCTGATTTTGATATTCTGGCTGTCTTCCCTCTCCCAAGGTAAATTTTGTAGTCAGGTTTAGATTCTTAATTTGAGCTTGCTGACCTGACTTGCAAGAAGCCTGTACCATATTGCCCAACACTGGTTGACCACAACAGCATCCGGTTCCAAGTACAACAGCCCTTTGATGTCCTCAGTCTCAGCACAGTGGGCAGTAGCAGAGAAATCAAACACATCACACCACTTCACTAGGGTATAACAGCACCAAGAATAAAGGAAGTCCAGCAGTCCACTTTCACTGTCCCTACAAAGCTCTGGATACAAGATAATTTGTCTTTACTTCATTAAAACCAAATTATAAACAATTTATAAATACTTTGATACGTCATTATACTCAAAAGAATACCTCTGGGGATGGAGAGATGGCTCAGTGGTTAAGAGCCCTGGCTGCTCTTGTAGAGGACCCAGGTTCAGTTCCCAGCACCCACATGGCAGCTAACAGCTGTCCATAACTCCAGTTCCAAGGGATCTGACGCCTTGCTCTGGCCTCCCCGTGCATGCACGACAGTGGTACAGTTATATACTTGCAGGCAGAGCACACATACACAGGAATTTAAAATCAGAAATCAGCCAGAGCTCTAATTTATAAGATGAGACCCCTTGTTTCAAACATAATTATAAATAACACCATCACTAGTGGCACCAACAGGAGCTAACATCTACTGTGTTGACCGTTCACATCAGCATTCAAATGCAAGTGGCCCAGTTCAGCAATTGTGTAAGTTTTGCAAAAGATGCCCATCCATTTGAAGTGCAGTAGTACTTAGAATTTTTTTAATTCCTCTCTGTTATAATTATTCTAGTTTTCTGTAACTTTATCAAATTTTATTTGTGTTATAGATACCCCACAGACAAACGTCACTCATGTAACCCAGCTAGAGAGAGATACCATCCTTGTGTGCCTGGACTGTAAGTTTCTATTTATGAGTGTCTTGTTTGAGTAAGATTTCTCTCATCTTAATTTCTGAGAGACTTTTGTTTTTCTCTAGGTTGTATAAAAATAGTGAATCTCCAAGGAAGATTGAAATCTAGCAGAAAGTTATCATCAGAACTCACTTTTGATTTCCAGATTGAATCAATAGGTGAGTCAGTGTTTTCTGTTCATTTACATTCTAAACTGTTTAAAATGATTTTTCTGATCACCACCAAAATTATAAATATATATTGCTAATGACTTTTTAAATATGAGACATAATAAATATGAGTTCACTTTTTTTTTGGTCTTTTCAAGACCGGGTCTCTCTGTAGCCCCGGCTGGCCTGGAACTCACAGAGATCTGAAGATCCTCCTGCCTCTGCTTCCTGAGTGCTGGGATCAAAGGTGTATGCCACCATACCTGCTCAGCCTTCATTTTTACTCATTCTCTAAAATTGTTTTGAACTTAAATACAGTGCAGATGTTTCCTTCCTTACAGATAACAGCATTTTGAAAAGAATGCTGATAATAATAGAGTTCAACATTATTTCTTACAACATGTTTATCAATTCACATTTCCTCCAGAATCCTATAGATTTCCCATAAGTACTTTAAAATGTCATACTCGGAAACTAAACTATGTGTGGATTGCAGAGAAGAGCTGTTTTCTCACAGGGAATCAAGCTCTTCCTGGAGCTCCCCCCGAGGCATCGGGGTGAAGGCTGAAGGCTGAAAGCCCAGGGCTTCCCTCTGGAAGGGGAGTCTGTGACTATTGCTCCTCAGAGACACCTGGATGCTGATTCATCCCCCAAAGGAGAAAGAAACGGCTCAGGCCCTCTGAGCATGGCCAGGCACACCAGTAATCTTAGTCCTAGGGAGGTGAAGACAGGAACAATGGGAGTTTGAGACCAGCCTGGGCTAGATAATAAGACCAGGTCAAAAAAAAAATGAAAGAAGGAAGGAAATACAAAACAAACATGGAAGCCAAGCCTGAGGTTCATGGTGCTGCAGCCTGGTAGGGTGGTTGTACACGAGTAGTCCCATCTACTTCGAAGGCTGAGGCAGAGGGACCACTTGAGCCTAGGAGTCTAAAGCCAACCTGAGCAACATAGCATGTCAAAATAGAGATACTCAAAGTAATGATAAAGAGCCACACTTGCTATTCATATGCCTGCTCAGAGAGAGGTCCGCACAAGTGTCTTCAGTTTGTCTGTTTGCTGGAACCAGGGTCTCTCACCTTGCAGCCCAGGTTGGCCTCTAACCTTGATCCTGCTGCCTCTGCCCTGAGTGCTGGGATTACAAGTATGTCACATCGGACTCAGCTTCAACCCGGTATTTTGATTTTTTTCAAAGATTTTTACTGCATTTTCTCTCTCCTAAAGGTTTTCATTTATATGTATTTGTGTGGTGCATAATTTTTTAAAAATTTGTGTTAATGGAGCAAAATTTTAAACAATTGAGTTGATGGTGCACACGCTTTTTTTGATACAGAGTCTCACTGCATAGACATGACTGGCCTGGAACTCACAGGGGTCCACCTGCCTCACCGCCCGAGTGCTGGGACCACGGGTGCGCGTCTCACCGGATCTAGTGCCTGCATTCTCTGCCCAGCAGCAGCAACAGCAGACAAGAACCCGAGCATGGCAGCAGCAGACCTGTAATCCAGCACTCAGGAGGCTGAGGCAGGAAGACCACCATGAATTTGAGACTAGCTCAGGCTACGTAGCAGTTCCAGGCCAGCCCGGGTTACAGAGTGAGACGGTCTTAAAACAGAAAACAAGATTTCCTACTCAGTGTATCTCTTTGTGTTTTTGCCATTATTGCTGCTCCTTTGGGAGCTGGAGAGAGCTCAGCAGTTAACAGTGCTTACTGCTCTTGCAGAGGGTCCAGGTGGGTTCCTAGTGCCCACATCAGGCAGCTCACAGCCACCTGTTATTACTCCAATTGGAGGGAATCTGACACCCTCTGACCCCCCACAGGCACTTACATAAACACGGTGCACATAAACTGAGGCAGGCACACATACACATAAATAAAAATAGGGAATTTTAAGTTCCTTTAGCTAAGAGGAGTGGCAGTCTATCCTTATAATGCCAGCACTCAACAGGTGGAGAGAGAAAGATTGCTAAATCCACTGCCAGCCTGAACTATATAGCAAGTTGTCCACCTTCAGAAACCTAGCAAGACCCTGTCTCAAACAGAAGTTTCTTTTTGTCATTTTCTCGTTACTGGTTAGTGTTCTCTGAGAAGGGATTTCTGATAATATCAGTATTCTAAAATGCTGACAAAATGAGACAAAAGTGATCATATAGTATGGCACTGGAGAAAAGAACGATGCTTAGTGTTGAACTATCCACCTGCTTCTGGTGTCTTTTACCAGTAAAATGGTTGTTTCGTGTACATACATTGGCACAGGGTAGAGCCAAGGGCAAAGAGTTCATTTGTCATTATCAACACAGGCATAAACAGAAGAGTAGGACAGAGAAGATGGAGAGAAGGGCCCAAAGCAGGGCCACATGTAAATGGAAACTGAAGCACTGTCAGTGGTGAAAGGATGCTGGTGCCATTGGTTTTCTGCAGGAAACAATTAGATTTCTTCCTGCTGAATGCACAGATGTAAATATGAACAGCGAAGCGGAAATCTCCCTTCTTTATGCATGTGCCCCGTGTCCTAGCGTCTCCACTTCTAGAGGCCATACCCTAGAATTTTATACAGCTTTTCAAGAAATGCACAGATATGGTTATTATGTGCCATGTGTGGTGATATATGCCTTGAATCCCAGTGTTCGAGGGGCAGGGGCAGGTGGATCTCTGTGACATCCAGGCCAGCTGGGATTACATAGTGAAACCCTATCTCAAAACAAAAAAGAGTGGTTATTGTGACATTGTTTATAAAAATGAATAAGTGTTCATAGTACTAAATGTCTGACATTTGGGAACTTTGATGTAAAGTTTATATTGGCCCTGTAAATTTACAGTGTGGCAATCTAAGCACACATCAAAGTGATAAATGCAAATTGATTGCAATGGGTGTCTCAGAGGCAGGCAGACCAGAAAAAGATCAGAGGATGGGTCTGAGGAGATCCAGCTGTGTTTGTCTTTATTTGAAACAAAGGCAAATGTGGTAAGATAGTTGGATCTGAGAGTTCTCTCTTCTGTGTGTGATATCTTATTTAAAAACTATTTTACCTAAACTGAATTCTATAGCATAATTTCAGTGAACTTGTTGCCAGTTGCCAATTAGATGAATGCACCTGTGTATTACATTTTTAATTCATAACATAAAGATGCCATATAAATATATAATTCCTGACACTAGCTCTTAATTGGAATATTGCTGTGCAAGATAGAAAGGAATGAAATGATGCTTATCAGTTGAACTTTTGTGCTATTAACAGTAACTGAGCTGTTCTTGCCTGCTAGTTTGTCTACAAGACAGTGTGCTAGCCTTCTGGAAACATGGAATGCAAGGCAGAAGTTTCAGATCTAATGAGGTAAGTGATCTTTTTCAAATTGTATTCATTAAGTAGTCATAAGAAGCCAGGCATGGCCATGTGCCTGTAGTCTAAGGTCTTTAGGAGACAGAGGAGGAGGATCACTTGAAGCCAAGAGTTCAGGTCTAGCCTAGGCAACATAGTAAGACCATCTTCTAAAAATTAAGTGAATAGGTAGAAGATATTGTCAAATCTGCTTCAAACATCTCTTTATCGTAAAGTTCTTCAGTGATGCCAGAAAGAGCTTTATTCTGATTGTGGGTTCAGTCTAGTGATAAGGTCAGCAGCATGTGCTTTAATACCTGAGAGCCTCCTCGCCTTTCTGTTAGCTGAACAACTTCATTCCATGCTTCATGTGTTTCCACACAGTCACCCCAAAACTCAAAACAGAAATAGCTTCCTGATGCTGCTTTGAAAAGCGCATCAACTGATTTCTTCCAACTTTCCCAGACCATGACCAGGAACTGAGTGCTAATGGGGATGGTGTGCCCTTCCCTGTTTCAGCCACTGTGGCCCCTGCAGGCAGTCAGGAACCAGCTCGCCTCTTGTTTCTATTATCCTTACTTGCTACTTAAGACTATTTGTCCCTTTTTATGACTCCTTCCTGCTCCAAGCCATGTGGATACCGGAAATGCCAGGTTTATAAGCATGAACAAGATGTAATAGTTGCCCTCTAAAATATTATAGGCAAGTAAAATCATCAAAAATTTCTCCAGATTCACAAGCCAATCTCAATAGTACTTGAGCAGGTTGGAGTAGAAAGAGTGGGTTCAGAGCTAAGAGGATATATCAGCAACTTCTGTTGCTGTAGTAAGACACTATAGTCAAAAGCCACTTACAGAGTTTATTTGGACTTTCAGTTCCAGAGGGATAAGAGTCCATTGCGCGGGGAGGGGCTTTGCAGGTGGCAACCTGGGAGAAAGCTGAGAGTGAACCTGAAGTGGGTGAGGCTCTGAACTCTCAAAGCCCTCCTCCAGCGAAGTCACACCTCCTCTCCCAAACAGTGCCACTAAGTGGGGTCAAAGCATTCAAATACCTGAGCCTGTGGAGGAACATTTCTCATTCAAACTACCACAGAGGAGGAAGGAGAAAAAAGAAATTTGTCCAGAACATTCCCAGAGAGTCTTTTTTAAATGACAAAGTGCAGAGCCTCCTGCTGATCTGAAAACCCTCATCCCCTGGAGCAAGAGCAGGAGCTGTTGCTGCTGAGATGGGCATGCTTCCTTCACAGCCCTACATCACACCAGAAGTGAATAACAGCTTGAATAACACCTCCTTTCTCAAACAGCTAATTATAAAGGTTTTGGTGAAGGAAATTGTGTGAGCATCAGGGGTTCTTTCAGCCTACAGTTTTGAGGGGCTTGTTCCTGGCAGCTCAATTTGGAATATTTTGTGCTGAATAAGCTATGAAATGAAGTTTCTGTTTACTTTGTCGTCTTAATCTTCATTCCCTCCTGGTACTTGGTCTTACTAAGGGCTTCCTGAAGAATGTAGTTCATCAGAAAGCATTATTTGAAGAGACGGGGAAGAGGGGAAGACGCTTGTGTGTGCTGGCTCTTCCCAGCCTTCCCCAGCAGTGCGGGGACGCAGAGCTTTCCAGTCCAGTTTTGCAAAAACTGTTTTCACCAGATGTAGATCTTGCCTGACATTCAAGCTAGTAAGTGGGAGAACTAACATGCAAACTCAAGTCTACCTTTTAAGGATTTCTTCTTACACCACACAGCACCCTGTCAAAGAAAGAAACCAGATCTGAGTAGCCATACCATTCAAATTAATGTAACTGACAGGAAACTTTAGATGAATAAAAAGAATTCATGGTTTTCCTCTAAAACTTTCTCTGAAGTCTGATCGAGCCAAGTAGCTTTCCTTCACCTGTATTTTATGATTAATTCCAGTTTAGCCACATCTTTCCTGGACTAACAAGTTGACACTATTACAAGCTGACAATCCATAGTCATACAGGGGTGTTTTTTCATCCTACAAATTAAAGGGGAGTGGGGTGCTCTCTGTAACTGTACGATGAGATAGCCATAAGATTTTGTGTCTTTGGAGTCAGGTGTGATAACACATATTTGTAATTTCAGTAGATGAGGCAGGAAGATCAGGAGTTCAAATGCCTCCTGGGCTACATAGCAAGACCCTGTCTCAAAAGAGGGAAAGAAGAAATAAAAATAAGACTGTGTCTTTAATTTGAAGAATTAAAATTTTTATATTTTTATTGAACAGGTAACACAAGAAATTTCAGATAGCACAAGAATTTTCAGGCTCCTTGGATCTGACAGGTATGAAAGTGGGCTTTATTAAATGTATAGTATTAAGTATATTTTCTAAACCTAGCATGAAACTGGTTGCTTTTTCAAGAGAATTGAAATTTTGGCAATATGCTCAACAGTTTTTTTCAGACCATCAAAAACTCCAACCTGGTAAGTAGCAGGGATCCCCGGGTCTGCCGGCACTGTGGACTTTGCCTTAAGCATGCTATCTGAAGTGATCCCCAGCAGCGGAAAAGGGAACTGCCGTGTCGGCAAGTAGAGCTGTGCTTCTCATGCCAGAGAAGATTTAGACTTGTATTCTGACTGACCATCTAATCGAGTTTAACACTTTTTTTTCTTTTGATCTTTTTGAGACGGGGTCTCCCTGTAGCCCCAGCTAGGCTGGAACTCACTGTGTAGCCAGGCTGGCCTTGAACTGGCAGAGATCTCCTGCCTTTGCCTCCCTAGTACTGGGATTTATGCCCAGCCCAAGTGTAACATCTTAATTGTGAGAACTAAGTCCCCAAATTATTCCTGTGTTATTGCTTTCTCCTTACCCCTGTCCTTCACTCTGTTAGAACCCTAGTTTAGAGGAGGAGATGGAGGGTGCCGTTTATTCACGGTGACTGCAAGTGGTTTCTGCCCATAAGTCAAATGGGGTAGTATCTGCAGAGGCCCCTGATGGATTCCGAGTGGGATTTTTTTTTTCTGCCAATTTAGTTTTCAAGAATAACTTTGTTTTGTTGTGTTTTTTATTACTTTTAGGGTCGTGGTTTTGGAAAGTAGACCAACTGATAACCCAACAGCAAATAGCAATTTATATATCCTGGCGGGTCATGAAAACAGTTACTGAGACGTGGCATGCTGGGCAAGCCCCTGTAGAGAGAAGGAACGCTGCTGCGGCCTTACTGGATGCGCGAGCTGCACAGCTGCATAGCCGCTTCCGCTCCTTGTGATTCATTGTGGCATGAGACAGGATGGGGGGGGTTTGTTTTAAGTAGTATGGATCTATCTAGCATATTGAACCACACAAGTGCTTAATTCATTGTTATGTAATCTTTGTACATATAAGCAGTATTTTTCTGTGAAACTTCATATTGCTGAAGGCATACACTAAGAATCAATGTAGATAATGTACTTTTATGAGATGTAAAAGTAAGTGTCTTATCTGTACAGATGTAAATGTTGATTAAAATGCAACGGGGTTAATATTTTAAGAATTCTTTAGTATATTCTTGGGTGTGGTTATATCACAAAATGGGATGCTGGCAATGAACCAAGACATTTAACACTATTGTATTTTTATTATATGTAATTTAATAATATGAATATAAATCTTGTAACTTTTAAAATTGTAATGGAAGCTGTAATCATTTTATAATCTTGTTTTTAATTTTAATGCAAGTACACTGGTGTTTATATTTGCACAGGGTATTGATATGTGATGTATTAAGTCACAAAGTAAGCTGTGACAATTGTGAATATGCATTTGGCTCCACAACATCTTTTTAAAATGTATTTGGCTTGTTTTCTATGTGAAACAACCAATTACCACCTGTTGTAGTAACTGACCTTTTTATATTTAAGCAAAATCCTGTAAAATTATTTGTCTGTGCTTAGAATACACCTTTGAAAAATAACTGAAATCACAGAGTGGTGGCACCATGATAGAACGTTGCAGTCGTCTGGGTGACAGTGTGCACAAAGAATACACTAGCATTGCTAAGAGTCACCCTAGACATGTCACATAATCACACGGAAGAACTGTAACATTCCAGAGTGAAGTGACTCAGATTTACAGTGGAATTTTTACTTTCGTTGGCCTTATTTTATGATCGCTTTTCCTATTTCTTTTAATGTATAGTATTAACACATGGCCAAAATAATTTAGTTACTACCTCATACAAGCATTATAATGGTTACTACTCACATCACAGAAACTTAGTTTGGTTAAAATCATTTTTGATTTTTTTTTCCAATGGAATAGATATATCTATATATAAATATAGGTATATATGAAGTTGTAGCAGAATGCACACCTCTGGCTCTTTTTGGTATATGTTCTTTATATTTTAATGTATGTATACACTAAGAACAAACTAAATTGTGACTTATGCTCTTCGTTTATTTTAAGTGATAATGGTTTTAAATATGTTCCTGATTGTACATAATGTAAAATAAACATGTTTTTTAACATGCTGTTGTGTAGTAGTTTGTCATCTGACTTACTAACATTAAAATATGTTAAGGGGGAACATTTCTGCACTAAATCCTTATACATCCAATTCGGGTCCCTCAAATCATGACTGTTTTCAGTGTTTGTGAAGCAGTAATATTTCAACATTTGAGAAAGGAGTATCTTTTGTAGAATTTTCAACTTCTGACATTCATAGTGTTTTGATTAGAGCAGGGGCTGATAACTTATACCTTAGCTAAATCTAGCCCACCTTGTTTTTGTCAATAAAGTTTTATTAGAACACAGCATCACCTATGTATTGACCTGTTTGTGACTGCGTTCTTACTAGTGTCAGACTTGAGTGGTTTCAAAGGAACGGTCTGGCCTCCAAAATCTAAATATCTGACTCTTTGCAGAAAGTAATTTTCGATGGCCTGAATTAAAGGCAAGAAAGGGGTATATTGAGGAATGCAGTTCTACAAAGGAACAGGAAGATTAAGTGGGAAGAACTACCGGGAGGGTCAAGAGATGTCATTTCTATTGATTATTCCACAACCTGTAAGGATGACCTGGGATCATTTACTTCAGAGCCATTTCTATGTTTAATAATCACAGCACTTGTAAACACTAGTTGCTTTTCCCAAACATGCCATGCATAGTCATCATTAACAAATAATGACAGTGTTTTAAAATACATCTTTATGACATTATTAATTATCTGAGAATCTCACAGGGAAATTTTTCAAATCAAGATCCTGCTCTTGGCATTTGTTACCAAGGTAGCTGAGCTTTGTCCTAAGTCACTGTTTATTCCACTTTCAGACCTGCAAGTTACGTCTCAGAAATGTTCATCACACATTAGACTGTCAAGCACTTAAAATATTTTCAAAACAAAATTGTATAACTGATTACTATTTAAAAATTATCCTTGTAATCTTTGAAAGTAAGGCCCAATTGCCTTTATTTTTATAAAGTAAATGATTCAAATATGTGCCACAGAGTAAAATTCATTGGTATAGATTTAAGTCAGCATTTCAGATGTGATTGGAGGAGCCTGGGCTTCACAGTATTATCAATAATGACAGTGTCAAATGCAAATTCCTAAGCTCCCCTGGGAGCTTTTGCTTAGAGCCCAAATGGAAGAGATCTACTCCTGTAATGTTAGGAGAAAAAAAAAATTGAGTCTTGTTTTCATTGACATTCAGACTGCCTATCTTGTTAGCTACTTTTGTAAATCTGGTTTTGAAAAGGCAGCTGTTTATGGGCCTGTTGGCATCATTTGGCTTCAAGTGTGTATCTAATGTAGGAGAGACCGTACAGTAGAGATTTGTAGCGGTTTTTACCATTACTAGTACAAAAGCCAAAAGTAGTGGGTTAACTTCATTTTACACATGAAAGAAACTGAGGCACAGAAGTGTCCCTGGCAGTGGTAGAGCTGAGACCTGGACCTAAACCTGATTCAAAGTCTATGTAACTCCGCTGCGCTATTACATATGACACAGGCAGGATGCCCATTGCCCACAGAACTGTACTCCCAACACTTTTCCTGCTGAAACTTTTTTCTCCAGGAATTGAATCGCAAATTTCTCACTGTCTCTGTAGCAAAGCTAACTTAATTTTTTGCTTTCCAAAAAACATTTATTTTATTCAACGTATTTTGCTTTACTTTTTTATGTATGAGTATTTTATGAGTATTTTGCCTGCGAGTATGTTTGGGTGCCATGCACACAATGCCTGCAGGTGTCAGAAAAGAGGATCAGATCCCCTGGAATTGGAGTTATAGAAGGCTGTTAGCTGACATGTGGGTGCTGGGAACCAAACCTGGATCTTCTGCAAGTGCAGCCAATGCTCTCCAGCCCCATTCAAAGTATTTAGAATTAAAAATAAAAATAAGTCTAGTCAGAACTCAGAGCATATACTTTTTTGACATAATTACTTAACATATTGTTTATTTCCAAGTGTATCCAGGCCCTTTTCCTGGCACCAGAGAAAAGACAGAAAAGGAATGATTTCTAGCTGAATTTCATCCAGTGAGAGCTGCTGGGAGAACTGAAAGAGGTACAGGTTGGGTGTGGTTGAGTATACCTGTAATCCCAGCTCTAGAGGCTGACGGAAGGGGATCAGAAATTCAAGGCCAGCTATAGAGCAAGACTGTCTGTAAACATAATTTAATACAAAAAGGTACAAAAGATAGCTTGACTGGGAAAAGGAACTATTGGAGAGGGGGGACTGGTAGCAGAGAAGATACAGTTCAGGCGTGTGCAAAAGTACTGCATTGTTCAAAGAACAGTGATGTTAATGTAGTGGAGCTCAGAGTGCGTGGAGCCCAGGAGCAATCAGGAGGCTGGAGAGCAAAGGCTGTTGTGAAGAGCCTCCTTATAAATAAGGAGCTTTGAGAAACCAGGTTTGCTGTCGCATGCCTGTGATGCCAACACTTGAGATGTGGATGCAGGAGGATCAGGAGTCCAGGGTCATCTCTGGCTACATAGTAAGTTCAAATCCAGCTTGGGCTAAAGGTGAATCTATCTCAAAACAAAGGAGAGAGATGAATCAATGGGTAAAGCACTTGCCACACAAGTATGAAGGCCCAAGTTTGAATCCGTACAACCCATGCAAAGCTGAGTGCAGTTGCAATCATCTGTAATCCCAGTGGATGGTGAGATGCAGAGCGGAGACAGAATCTCCCAGAATTCACAGGCCAGCTAGCCTGACATACACAGCAGCGAACAACAAAGACCCTGTCTCAAACAAGGTGAACATCAAGGTACCAAACCCCAAGATTGTTCACTGATCTCCACACTTGTGCGCCTACAAACACACACACACAGGAGGAAAGGAAAAGTGGCTCAGAGTCAGGTATTACAAAAACTTCAGAAATTGGAACTGGAGAGATGGCTTAGTGGTTAAGAGCACTGGCTGCTCTTGCAGAGGACCTGGGTTCGAATCCCAACACCACATGGCAATGAACAACCAAATCATCTGTAATTCCAGTTCTGGGAGATCTGATGCCCTCTTCTGATCTCTGTGGGCACTGCACAACATGGATGCACTTAAATACATGCAGGCAATATACTCATACACATAAAAAAAGAATTATATATATATATATTTTTTTTTTTTTAACTGAAGAAATCAAATCCAGTAAAGATGGAAACAGGCGAGTGGGTTTTTACACAAGGTGATTATTTGTGGAGTTACAAATATTTTCTAGCGTGAGGGCAGAAACTATATAGCAGTATATGAATTTAGTGGAAATGTATGCCTGTTCTTGAAAGAGGAGAAAGAGGACGGTGGTTTCTGACTTGATTTTGTTTACTTAAATGCAGTATTTGAGCATATTCCTGAGGAAATTGAGAGGGAGAAAGAGACATCTGTAAGGAAGAAGGGAAATTCTGGACATCCTAAACCTTAAAGAAGAGCATTTTGCTAATGTTCAAAAGGTGTGTGCGTGCGTGTGTGTTCGTTAACATTAGTTTGCTTTGTGAACAAAGTGGATAATTTGACAAAAAATTCTTTTTTTCTGAGGTTAGTACGTTTGTTTCCATATAACATTCAATGACTGATGATGCTGTTTGCTTGGTCTTCTTCTCCACTGGGTGGCAAACCTGTCCTACCCTGAATCCGCCCCACACGCTGGAGAGAGGTTGCTGGCTTATGAAAACGGCACATCAGCCACAGCTGATGCCTCAGAACTTGTCTCCATAAGCCGACCGCAGGAGCGACAATCAGGTAGGCTCTTCACTGCGGAGCTTGTAAACCGGTCTGCCCCGCGGGGAGTAGCTTAAAGCCGCACTCGGCATCCTTCCTGCACTTCCTTTTGGTGCTCTCAGTGTAATGTGGCCTAGAAGCCAGTCGCTTGTTGCTGTGGGCTGGGACGACAGTGACACCCCGGCGCTTCACCCCGCCTCTGGGCTGGGAGCGATCCGGAAGCCGAAGGCCCCTGTGTGGCCGGAGCGTCCCGGTTGCCCCGGGCAACGCCGCGGCTGGCTCGCTGCGGAGTTGCTGCGTGGCGGCTGCGGGACCCGCGAGGGCTCCGACTGTCCGGTCCCTGCGCTGCACACTGCGTCACGGCCGCCTGCGCCCGCGTCGTACGAGGTGGACCCCGCCGGAGAGGGGCCGCGGGAGGGCCGTGGGCTGCCGGGGGCTGGGAGGAGCAGGGACGCACCGAGCATCCAGACCCCACAGGTGGCCTCGACAGACGGCGGTCAGTGAGTAATGGAAGGTTCGGATTCAGAGCCTTGGAGATAAAGTGGGGTTTTCAACTTCACATGGTTTATGTGCGCGCATGAAATGAGGACTTTAACAAAACGAGTTATGTAGATTATATAAATTATGTGGTGAGCTAGCTTTCTGATGGGGGGTTTTAGCTAATCCGACTGCCCTGTCGCTACCGCACGTTTATACATAGGTGTGTTCTTTTGAAATGTGGAAATTCAGTATTGTGTCTGTAAGACAGATCAAAATGACTCAATAGTCCGTTTTCCTGGTCCAATGTATTGTACGTTTGGTTTCATTGGAAACTGGAGACTTTCAGTGACGGAATCCCTAAATGGCCTGGCCTAGCCCCTCACTGCTCTATTGTTTTTAGTCTCCCACAACCCTCTTAGATTAGGGAATTATTTTTTCCAGTCTTTTGTCCCCCTACCCGTCACTTCCCCTCCCTGTCTTAATTCTGCTTTCCTTCTCTCTGTCCAAATCAGGCTTCCTTAAGCCTTTAGGACTTGATTCATAATGTTGTCATGAAAACAGCCCACTTCCGAGTGTTTTTCTATGTATGTTATTTTGCAAATCCTTAAAGAGTACTCACTAAAGAGTACTTTACTTAAGAGTAAAATTCAGTAGAAAACCTCTAAACAATTTAGTTAATCCAACCAAGTATCACTAGTCCATCTACCTGTCTGCCTGTATTTCCTTGTGTATGTGTGTGTGTGTGTGTGTGTGTGTGTGCTATGCCTACGTAAATGTACATGCACCCATGTTGTGCAGTGCCCATGGAGGACAGAAGAGGGTGTTGGATCCCCTGGAACTGAAGTTAGGGATACATGTTAGGCCCCCCTCAAGAGCAACCAGTGCTCTTAACTGCTGAGCCGTCTCTCCAGCCCCTGTATGTCTTTTTTTTGAATCATCAGTGGGTCCAAGTCTGTTCCTACCTTTGCCTTTGTACCAAAAACTTCATTAAATCAAAAGTCACATATTTTATGAATTCTGAAGTTAGGAGAGCCTGTAGCCAAAAGGAATGCAGCTTCAAGTTGAAAGACACTGATAATTAGGAAAAAATATTTTCAGCCAGTTGCATTTATTTCCTGCCAATAGTTAAATCATCATTTCATCTCGTCTGAATACTATACCAATACTAATCGGCATGTACTTAGTGCCTTTGTTTTTTTTAAAAATGCAAGAAAATGAAATTATGGTGAGACTTAAGAGGAACCCATGTTGTAAGAGTGGAAAGGCAGTGAAGGTCTGGACTGGGAAGTGATTTGGGAAACTCCCTTTGCTGTGACACTCGCCGTGAAGGACTGGTGAGCTTTGTCAGGTCCCTTTTTCCTTTTTAAAAATATTTCATTATTTTTATTTTATGTGTATGAGTGTATTGCCTGCCTGTATATAAGTGACCCGAATCATGCAGTGCCCGAAGAGATCAAAAGAGGACATCGGATTCCCCTAGAGCTGGAGTTACTGATGGTTGTTAGCCACCGTGTGGGTGCTGCGATTCAAACCTTAGTCCTCTGGAAGATCAGCCAGTGTTCTTAACCGCTGAGCCAACTCTCCAGCCCCAAATGCCTTTTTCTATATATGCTGAGATAATCATGTGATTTTTTTTTCTATTTGTATAGCATTTTACATGATTGATTTTTGAATTTTAAACCAACCTAACATTTCTGAGGTGAATTTCATATAATCATGGTATATATTACTCTTTAGGTTTTTGTGTCTAGTTTGATAATTATTTTGTTGAGTGTTTTTGTGTGAACAATCATAAGACTGCTGGTTTATGAGGCTGTGATTTCTTTGTCTGATTTTTCTTATCAGGATGATATAGGCCCCGTGCTGTAAACTGAGAGATTTCCTTCTCTCCTAGTTTTAGGAATAATTTCTTTTTTGTTTTTTGTTTTTTTCTGTTTGTTTTTGTTTTTTGTCTTTTTGAGACAGTTTCCCCGTAATGCCAGCTGGCCTGGAACTTGCTATGTAGATCAGGCTGGCCTTGATCTCACAGAGATCCACCTGCCTCTGCCTCCTGAGTATTGTGATTAAAGGCGAGCACTACAATTTGTGAAAGATTTGAATTAATTACTAGCTGAATTTGTAGAATTCAGCTCTGAAGCCATTTGGTCCTGGGCTTTTCTTGGTGGGTACATTTTTTTAATCATTAATCTTTTGAATATAGTCAGATTTTCTATTTTTCTCAAATATTTTATGTCTATCTAGGCATTTGTCCAATCAGTTTGACTACTTTGGTTGCGTAAAGTTATTCATAATGTTCTCTATATCTTTTCAGTTTTTTCAGCTCATGTACATAAGGGTGTGTGTGTGCACATGCTCGCGTGTATGCACATGAGTGCACGTGTCCTGGAGGCCAGAGGCATCAGATCTCCTTGGGAGGTGGAGTTACAGGCAGTTGTGAGCCTCCTGATGGGGTGCTGGGACCTGAACTTGGGTCCTCTACAAGAACAGTGTGACTCTTAATTGCTGAGCCGTCTTTCCAACCCCTATTCTCTTTCATTTCTAAGCATTTCTATACAGTAGTCCTAATTTTGAGAACCTTTAGTTCTTTTTTTCCTTGGTCTGTCTATTTAAAGTTTTGTCAGTCTTATCAATCTCTTCTAAGAACCAATGCTTGTTTCTGTTACGTTTTCTATATTGCTTTCTGATAAGGTATTAACTGTTAAGTAAATGATTCTCTTCAGTTGTTTTCAAGATATTCTCTTTGTCTTTGTCTTTCAGATGTTTGTCTATGATGTACATAAAATACAAATCTCACTGTGTTTATTGCACTTGTAATTTATTGAGCTTTTAAACTATGTAGACCAAAGGTTTTCATTAAATTTAGAAATCTTTGGCCATTATTTTGTCAGAAGGATTTATTGCCTGTGCCTCGCTCCTAGCGATCTTACTTTGTATGTGCTGGCACCGCTGATTTTGTTCCATAGGTGTCTGAAGTTCTGTGCGTCTTCAGTCTCCTTTCACAACAGTCATTTGAAAGACTAGGGTCAGCAAGGTAGCACAGCGGGTAAGGGCATTTATCTTCAAGCTTGGTGACTTGTGTTGGATTCCTGGACCCCAGAGTGGAAAAGAAACTGACTCCACAGCTGTCCTCTAATGTTCACACACACTATAGCATGCACACACTTGGGTACACACACATCCATTAATAGTTAATCAAATGTAAAAAAGGCCCAGGACTAAACTTTTTTTATTTTATGTGTATTGAGTGTATTTGCCTGCATATGTGTAACTGCAAACATGTCACGCAATGCTCTTGGAGTCAGAAGAGGGCGTTGGATTCCCCTGGAACTGGAGTTACAGACAGTTGTTAGCCACCATGTGTGTGCTGGGAATCAAACCCAGGTCCTCTGCAAGGACTGAGAAGCCAGGTCCTCTTAACTGCTGAGCCATCTCTCCAGCCCCTGAACTTTTTTTTTAAGCTGGACATTCAGATACTGTTAGTCCTGAAGGAAAGAGTTCCCTGTCTTTGTCCTTCAGGGCTCTCCCTTGTCTTGCAAATGCCCCCCCTGCCGCCCCCCCCCCCGTTTCTTTTTCTCTTCAACTGCAGCAGGTGCCTACTCCATCCCTCTGATCTCCTGCCCTCCAGAGTGAGGCCGCCCCGGACAGTGCCTCGTGTACATGTACTTGATCTGGAGCCTCTTCTGAGATCCTTTGCCTCTTCACTCTTCCAGACAGCTTTGCCAGACCTTGCCCTTCTCTTAGGTTTGCTCCCAACCAAGACCAACTCTGCACCAGACTTGGACTTGACTTTTCTATTTAAGTTTATAGAGTTCTTTGTAGGTTGAAGACATTGGGTTTAAGTGTGTGCCTTTGGTTTTTGAAAACAGTAGCTAGGTGTCCCTCTGTGTAGCCTACACTGTCCTTGAACTTGTGAGCCTCCTGCCTCAGCCTCCCAAGTGCTACTATTGCAGGTGCGTACCACTACACCTGGCCCCACGGTGTGTGCCCAGGGCTGAGGGGCAGGGTTCTAAAAGAAGGTCTCATGTATCCCACACTGATGGAACTCTGTAGCCAAGGGTGTCCTTGAACTTCCGATCCTCCCACCTCTGCTCTCCCCCTGCTGGGATTACAGATGTACACCATCATGCCCAAAGTGTGTGGTGCTAGGGCTCAAACCCAGAGCTTCATGCAAGCTCAGCAAGCGTTCTCCCAGCTCAGTTATAGCCCTCGCCCCTATTGTCTCTTTCTATGGTAGCATGTAAAAGTAGATAATTTCTCTAGCTAGGCGTGGTAGCACACGGGAGGCAGAGGTAGGCGACTCTCTGTGAGTTCAAGGCCAGCTTGGTCCTCATACAGAGTTCCAGGCCAGCTATGGCTACAGAGAAACCCTGTCTCAAAAACACCAAAAATAAATAAATAAAATTTAAAAGAATCATTTATTTCTCTCTTCATTGAGAGAGCCTATGGATGGAAAAAAACTGAATATTGGTGATCTTTTTAAATGTATACTTATTTAAAACATGAGAAGTCTTATAGTTTTTTCACATAGTATTTTATCACTACCAAGACCTTAGTAAAATAGTTCTTCAAATTGTACATTATTATGAATAATAATAAGACGGTTATTTAAATTGTGACTTCTGGAACTTGAAAGACTGGGTTCTAATTCTGCACCTGCTTCACTGTCCAATACAAATGAAAGCTAAGAGTAAGAAATGGTGCCCTGACCGAGATTAATATTTTAATTTATTTATCTTATGTGTGTGTGTGTTGCATGCATGTGTCGTGCAAAGCCCAGGGAGGTCAGCATAGGGTGTCACGTTCCCTGGAACTGGAGTTACAGACCATTGTTAGCCACCATATGGGTGCTGGGATCCGAACCCCGGTCCTCCACTAGAGCAGTCAGTGCTGTTAACCGCTGAGCCATCTCTGCAGACCCTTTTTGGACTAATTTTGTTTAATATTATGTTGGGGAGGGAGGTCTCCAGGTTCGACCCAGAGTAGCAGAAAAACCATTCCACTTTTTTTTGAAATCTCATATGGCTGCAAAAATTAGTCATTGTGAACTCCCCTAGCTGTTTACATTAACAACCGAGTTCGTTTCCGGTCCCGCGTGACAGAAAGCGTGGTCTGCCTCTTCATTTTGTCTTTGTGCTCTGCAGACTGAAAGCGCAGCCTGGGTCTCGGCCTTACTGTAAAAAGGCGTGTTGTGTCTCCAATGCTGTAGAGTTTTTTTCTTCATTAACTTTGTGCTTAAATTAATACATGTGATTTGTGGGGGAAAAAATTGTAAGGAAGTGGTGCCCTCCCTGAGAAGATCTCTTTTTTTTTTTTTAAGATTGTTTCTCACAGCTGCGTCGTTCCGCGGCGGGTCTTGTCCCCCTCCTCTCCACCAGGTGGGAGTACCGCGCTCTCTGCGGCCTTCCGGAGCAGCTCTCTGGGTCACCGTGGTCACGTGATCTAGGAAGCCGAGACAAACACCGCACTCAAGAGCTTGAAGTGCTCCCTCGGCTGCCACTTATAGCCTCGCATTTTAATCACTGACTCGAGGATAATAAAAACAATAGACTGGATATGATTTCTTCCCGTAGATTCTTTCTGTTGAACTGCATTAAACACGGACCCCATATCAGTTCTTAGAATGGCTGAAGGGCTGCAGAAACCCGTAAGAAAATAACATCAGCGTGCTCACCGAAAGCTCGTAGACAGTCACTACCAGCCGGCGGAGAGATGGCTCCGAGGTTAAGAGCGCTTGCGGCTCTTCCAGAAAACCACTTCGGTTCCCAGGACCCATACGGGGGCTCACAACCCACTGTAACTCCAGCTCCAGGGGATCTCATCCCCTCTTCTGGTCTCCACAGGCACCCACACCATGTGGTATACTCTCAGAGACACAAACACAGAAAATTTTAAAATAATAAAATCTTAAAACAAAAAAGAACAGCTAAGTTTGTTTAAATAGGTTTAAATAGGTGCTGGAGAGATGGCTTAGCAGTAAGAGCACTGTCTCGGCTTGCCATAACATGGGTGCACTTACATATGTGCAGGCAAACACTCGTACACATAAAATAAAAGTAAATTAATTAATTAATGGCTTTAAAATTGATCAGTGGAAATAACCCTTAGACTCCCTAAACAAACTGCTTTTATATGACCTGTGAGTATGCTGTGTGCTGCCTAACTTAATTCAAGTGACTCTTATTTTCCAGCTGCATTGTTATACTGCAAGTCAATCAATACCATCATTTAAGTCGCTTTAAGAATGGAAAAGTACGAAAAACTGGCTAAGATTGGAGAAGGCTCTTATGGGGTTGTGTTCAAATGCAGAAATAAATCCTCTGGACAAGTGGTAGCTATTAAAAAATTCGTGGAATCTGAAGATGATCCTGTTGTTAAGAAAATAGCACTGAGAGAAATCCGTATGTTGAAGGTAGGTTAACTTTGTGTAGCCTGATACCAGTACCCTCTAGGAGTTGGGTGAAATACATATGCTAAAGTTACAGAGAATTTTAGAATCAGATTTCTTTTCCATTGAATTTAAATTCCTGGGTGTCAGCAACCTTGGGAAATGAATCTTCATTGGGTTGGGCTTTGTTTTCTTTGATTTGATCTGCTATGTATGGGTGTTAGCAGGAGGAGGCTAAAACATAGACGTACTTTGCATTCAGTACCTCGAATTCTGATTGGGAAATAGCCACACTGCCCTAAGTGCCCCCACCTAGTGTTGACGGGTCTCCCTCCTGCCTGGTCTTCTGGACCTTGCCCCTGCACACTTTCTCAACAAACCAGCCACTGCAAAAGCACTTCCTGGTAGCCCTCGGTGCTGGGTCAGTGCTCCTGTGGGTATCATCCTTGATCGACCCTTGCCTGTACCACCCCAGTTCTTAGACTATCACCCAGCCATGTGCACATTTTTCTACATCTGTGCTTTCCTTATCATTGCTTTCACTCTGCTAGAACCTGATGTTCTAACGCAAGACTCCTGTGTTCCCAGTGGAGATTTCTTCCTTATAACAATATTACATTTTAGAGCTGAATGGCCCTATTATGGCTCATTAATGTCCATAGGAGCTCTCTGGGGATCTTACTGAAATGCAGGGTTTAGAGGTGGGGTACTATGGAGTGGACCTCGAAATCCTCACACACAGTGGAGAAGCTGCCAGTCAGTGAACCGCACAGCCACTAACAAGACCCTGTGATTTGAAAAGCACATAGCCAACCTTCGTTTTCTAAGTATCTTCGGATTTTGTGGGGGTTTTTTTTAAACTGGAATTTCTGTTTGTAAAGAATAGTAAATACATTGTTTCTCCTTTTTATCATATGCAGGTTTCCACATCTAATATATTGTATTGTTTCGTTTAAGATATAACTTGATTTAAAAAAAAAAAAAGGTTCACTTTATAACTATGGTGGCATGGTGGCTCATGCCTTTAAATCCCAGAATTCGGGAGGCAGAGGCAGGCTGAGCTCCGTAAGCCTGGCTGGTCTACATAGCAAGTTCCAGGCCAGCCAGTGCTATGTAGTGAGACCCAGTCTTCTGAAAATGTGGTAAGTTCACTCTTACCACTTGGCCAGCAGAGGGAGCTAGCGAACCAGCCCTCTCTGGCACTCAGTACAGGGATAAACTGCCTGGTAGTCTAGGGAAAAAAAATGAATATTCTTACTCAGCGCTCCCTGCTCCCATCCCCACCCCCTTAGTCTTCAAATAAAGTAATTCTTGGATGGACGCCTTTAGGTTATAACTGCCCCAATCTGAGGATGAGCTTTAAAGTGCAACGTGGCCACACTTCGATCCCTCAGTGTGGCCACTGGTGATGGCTCAGAATACTTGCTGCCTTCGGAGTGCTGCACGCAGGCAAGCCCTGGCACACATTCCTCTTTACTTTCCTCACACACTCCTGTTTAGCTTTGATTCGCCTCCTTCCCCTCCTCCTCACATTAAGTAGTCTCTGGCTGAGCTAAACCAACTTCATCTGCAAAGCAGATGTAAATCACTGTCCGCCTAGAGGCAGTTTCCACCAGGTTAGTCTTGGACCCTGTGTGGAGCCGCAGTGTCTGTGGTTCTCTTATCCGCCCGCAGGACAGCCATCGAGCTTGCATGCCGTGCTTGTGCTGAGCAAAGAGCCGCTGGCTCTCCTCTGAGGCCCGCCCTGCCACTCTTTGACCTGCGCTTCCAGGCATGGAGTACATAGCATGAAAATTGATTTGGGGCTTTGGTCACATCTCTCATGTATAAAAGATTCTCGTTTTTTCCCAAACTCCTGAGCAGCAGATGCACAGATGTTAGGTGATTTTGTTTTGTTTTAATTTTTTACACATTTGTTTTTACTCTTGTGTGTGTTCGTGCAAGTGTATGTAACGTGTGTGCAGATGCCTGTGAGGCCAGAAGAGAGTGTCAGATCCCCTGGTTGTGGTTGTGAGCTGTCCACTCAGGTCCTATGGAAGGGCAGGAAACACTCCTAACCTCTCAGCTATCTCCAGCTCTGATTTTTTTTTTTTTTTTTTGAGCTAGGATCTCCCTGTAGCCCCAGCTGGCCTGTGTTTTGTTGTTGCGGTTGTTTTGTTTTATTGTTTGTTTGTTTTAAATGGAGCCAGACACTTATCTGGAGATATGCAGTGTGAGTCCCTGAATATACATAAGACTCTGTCCTGGGTACTGGGCCTGCAAAATATTTACTGAACTGCTATAGTATGCAGATTACAGTGTTCTCCTTTTATGTATCTCTGGGTGAACAGCATAGGGTTTGGGAAGTTAATTTGTCTACTATAATAGGAAAACAACAAGGAAAGTGGGTTATAGATTGGAGAGGTCATCTGTCCTGGTTTGCCCAGGGCTGTCCTGATTATAGTTTTTGCCCCAGTTTCCTGTGTGGTAAACATCCTGATAAGCAGTGCCCTAGTTCTACAATGAACTGTGTAGTCATCCTCATTATATACACAGTACCCATTGATGCGTAGTTTGCCTGGGACTGCCTGCTTTCCACCTGTTCCCTTGACTTTAATGATAAGATTTTTATAGTCATTTTAAAGATAGATTGTCTAACTTCACCAGCATTTTAGTTTTGGTTAAAAGATTAAACGGGAAAAAAGGGAGAAAAAAAACATTAATCAGAGATTGGTTTCTAAAATGTTTCAGTTTGGGAACAGAGTTCAACACATAAAACTTCTAAGAATCAGAACAAACAGCAGAATCAAACACCAGAAAAAAAAATGACATTAAAAGAATACAACAAATTTATTACTAATCGGAGGGTCTCCTAGACTAAGGAACTTAACAAAAATATTAAGAGTAGGGAATCTTGCTTGTATTGCTAAGAGTAAACACTACATTCCAGACTGAATTTAAATCCAGCTGACATTAACATTAAATCCATGGCAAAGGGGCTGGAGAGATGCCTCAGAGATTAAGAATGTATACCACTCTTGCAGAGGACCTGAGTTCAGTTCCCAACACACACATGTAATTCCAGCTCCAGGAAATCCTATGTTCTCTTCTGGACTCTAGGAGCACCTGCACTCACATGTGCAATTACTCACACACAGACACACATCTACACACATAATTAAGAACAGAATCTTTTTAAAATTCATGGCAATATAAGGTGAGTGGGTATTGATGATTTTATAGTCTTTTGAATAATAATTCTGTTTTTTTAATTCTCCATTCAGGTTATGACTTGTGTATTTATAGCTTTATAGCACACAATATGGCTTTTCTTTTAGCATGCTGTTTTATATGTACTTCAGTTGCTACACACAGAGAGATTTGAACAATTTAGTTAACATCAGTTATTGGTTCATTACACAAATTCTCAAATTTCTTTCAGGTTGGAGTGTCTATAATTATAACTAAGAGCAATTTATCTTATGAGACACTGTAGAAAAAATTCTGCACAAGGGGTTGGGAAGATGGCTCAGTTAATAAAGTACTTACTGTACAAGCATAAGGACCCAAGTTCAGATCCCCAACACCCATATAAAAAGCCAGGCACAGCAGTGCATACTTAATCTCAGTCCTGAGAAGGCAGACATAAGAGGCTCCTGGAAATGGGCTGACCTGCCAGTCTAGCCTAATCGGTGAGCCCCACATCCCACTGAGAGATCCTGTCTCAAAATGGATGCCAGGTGTGGTGGCACACTCCTCCGGTCGCAGCACTCCTGAGGCAGAGGCAAGTGGCTGTCTGTGAAACTGAGGCCAAACTAGTCTACATAGTGAGTTCCAGGCCAGCTGGGGCTACAGAGACCCTGTCTCAAAAAAAAAAAAAAAAAAAAGAAAGAAAGAAAGAAAACTTAAGGAGAGATTGACAGAGTAAGACATGTGACATTAACCTCTGGCCTCCATACATGCGTGTGTGCGCACACACACACACACACACACACATTCTGCATGAGTGAGAATCTCTCTTAACATTGCAACAAGTCCAGGGAGCAGTTATTAATAGACACACACACTAAACTATGTATTTCATTTCATTTACAGCAATTGAAACACCCAAACCTTGTGAACCTTATCGAAGTGTTCAGGAGAAAAAGGAAAATGCATTTAGTTTTTGAGTACTGTGATCACACACTATTAAATGAGCTGGAAAGAAACCCCAATGGGTAAGTGATCTTGAAACTGAAATTTCCTATGGCCAGGTCACTTTCCTTCCTATGGCAAGTTTCAAATCCCAGTCCGCCTTCAATTCTGGCTACCCCCCTCCAGCCTCAGGTAGGATGTGCTCAAAGGACAATTGGATATTAATCTAGATAAACTATAACTAAGCAGACAGATGTACTCCTAGTATGAATTGTAGTGTATCTTGAGGGTAAATTACATATTGCAGTGTCTGTAGTCAAGGAGTGAATGATTATTCAGTAGGAGGAAATTTATTCACCACTAAGTCAAAGTATAAAACTCTGTGTGATTGATAAAATTCGAAATGCTGATAACTGCAGTATTTTCTTTTTTGTCTTTTTGAGACAAGGTGTTCCTTTAGTTCAGCTGGCCTGGAGTTCACTATGTAGACCAGGCTGGCCTGGATCTCAGAGATCCACCTGCCTTTGCCCCCTGAGTGCTGGTATTAAAGGTGTGTGCCACCATGCCTGGTTTTATTTCTTTTTTTAAATCAAGATCCCACTCTGTAGTCCAGGCTAGCCTTGAACTTACTGTGTAGCTCAAGCTGGCCTCAAATTTATGACAGTCCAACTCCTTCACTCTCCTCAGTCCTGGGATTACAGACATGAACTGTTGTATCCAATCTGATCATCGTTAAACATTAAAACTCTGGGGTCTCACCTTTGAGCAGCACACACCCATGCTCTCTCCTCTGCCTTTCTTCCTTCTGAACATGTTTTCCCAACCCCCATGCTATAGCTTATGCTAAAATATCTTTAATAAAATCTCTAATTCTGGCACTGAGTGTGGCATATACTTTTAATCCCAGAATTTAGGAGGTAGAGGCAGGTGGATCTCTATGATCTGTAGACCTGTGTAGGCCTGGTCTACATAGCAAGTTCCAGGCCAAGTAGGGCTACAGGGAGATCCTGTCTCAAAAAAAAATTTTTAAGATTTATTTTAATTAATTAATTTTTTAATTACATGTATGAGGAAGTGTGGTTCTTTTCATGCACTCTCAGAGATCAGAGGTACTGGATCCTCTAGAACTGGAGGTACAAGCAGTCATGAGCTGCTTGGCATGGGTTTGGGAACTGAATTCACATCCTGTGCAAGTGCAGCAAGTGTTCTTACCCACTGAGCCATCTCTCCTGCCCTCAAAGAATTCTTTCTTATACATACATATGTAAAACTTCCTGTGGGGCTGGAGAAATGGCTCAGAGGTTAAGAGAACTTGCTACTCTTGTAGAGGATCCGGGTTCAGTTACTAGTGCCCACATGGCAGTTCACAACCCTGTAACTCTGGCTTCAGGGGATCTTATGCCCTCTTCTGGCCTTCTCAAGTAGCAGGCATGCAAATAATGCACGTACATACATACACATAAAATAAAAATAAATCTTTTAAAGGGGGACCATGGCCAAAGAAATGGCTCAGTGGCTGAGGGCACTTCATGCCAACCCTGATTGGCCTGTGTTCAATTCCTGGAACTCACATGGTGGAGATAGAGAACTGACTCCTGAAAGCTGTCCTCTGATCTCCACATATGCCCTGTGGCATGTATGAGCCTGCACACACACACACACACACACACACACACACACAAATACTACTACTACTGATAATAATAATAGTAAATAAATAAAACAAAACTTTAAAAACTTTAAGAACGTTCTGGTTTGTGCCGGGCATAGTGGGGCACAAATTCAAGTACTTGGGAGACAGACACAGCCAGATCTCTGTGAGTTCCAGGCCAACTGGGGCTACAGGGAGACCTTGCCTCAAAAATATAAAATAAGCAGTGTTCTAGTTTGCTTCAATTGCTGTGACAAAACAGTCTGAGTAATACCAGCTACCTGCCAGAATTCACAGTTTCCAAATGAAGCTGGCGAGGTGGCTCAATGAATAAAGGCACCTATTGCCATGCCTGATGATGTGAGTTCAATCCCCCCAGACCCAGGAAGGAGAGAATCAACTCCCACAAGTTGTCCTTTGACCTCAACACATGTGCTGTGACATGCGTGCACCCAAACATACAAGAACACTGAGAATAAAGGTTTTTTTAAAAAGACAGCCTTTAAAAATATTTTTCAAATCTATATATATAGATTTTACAAATAAAGCTTTCAAAAAAAGGCCTGGTAAGATGGCCCAATGGGTAAAAACACCTGTTGTGCAAGCCTGACAGTCTGAGTTGGATCCCCAGAACTCATAATGGAAGGAGAGAACCAGCTCCCAAAAGTTGTCCTCCAGTCCCCACATGTGCACTGTAGCTAGTGCACACCCACCCTCACACACACACACATCATACACGGTAATTATTTTATTTTAAAGCTTTAGAAAACATTAACACTCAATCGTGAGTGTGTGTGTGTGTGTGTGTGTGTGTGTGTGTGTGTGTGTGGCTGCATACTATATACCCCAGGAGGTGCTACGGAAGTAGCTAATAACAAAACATTAAAAAGTAGCCTAATTCTATGAACTTACAGTCTAATGGATGTGAAAAAATCAAATCCATTTGTAAAGGGGAAAATTGCCCAATATGCTGATGAAAGCATGTTTATCCTTCTTGCCAATCAAATAAATTAAAAATATTTGATCCAAGTACCATTATTAAATTTGGTAAAGATTCTCCAAAAATCAGTAAACTCAGTATTGTAAACAGCTAGGTAATGTGGGTATTGTAGCACTCTGCAGAGGCTGAGGCAGGGGGATCACATGTTCAAGTGAGCCTGAGTAACTTAACCAAGACCCTGTCTCAAATTTTAAAAAGAACTATAGATATGGTTCAGTGCAAGGTACAGGTGTTCGATGCTCAGCACCACCAAAACAAAACAGGTAATCGGGTCTTCTCACTTTCAGCTAGAGAGAATTTAACTAGGTGGAGAATTTGGTAATGTGTATAATCATTTCTTAAAGCTGTTTCATAATTTGACCAAGAGCTTACATTTACAGAAATATATATTAGGGAAATATTCAGATAAAGGCAAAAACTTACACATATTAATGTTCAAAACATCATTATTTAGAAGAGAAAAAATAGAACTGACCTAATTTCCAATACTAAGTGCCCGTATGTATGTGCATGTATGTGTGTCAAGACAGCTCTTTCTTCAGAAACCCATATCCACACTTGGGTATATTTCATCGTCTCTTTCACTAAACTCCGGTGCCTAAAATCTGTTACAAATGTCTTTTACTACACTAGGACTGTTCTTTGAAGAGCCCACGCCCATGCTTTAGGGTATGTCTTATATCCTAAGTGTTTTCTTAACCCTCATACTTAAAGTTTATATTTTTAAAATATCATTAAGGGGCTGGAGAGATGCTCAGCAGTTAAGTGCACTGACAACTCTTGCAGAGGACCGCAGCTGTATTCCCAGCGCCCACATGGTGGCTACCAGCCATCTTTTACTCCAATTATAAGAGATCTGATGCGCTCTTCTGACCTCCATTGCACAACACTTAAGCACATGCAGACAGTACACTCATACACATAAAGTAAAAATAATAAAGTATCTGTAAAAATATCTTAAAATAAATCTCCACGTGCGTGCCCATACACACACACACACACATACACACACACACACACTGGTGAGCCAAATATGGTGGCACATATCTATAATCCCAGCACTTGTGAGACTGAGGCAGGAGGATCATGAGTTCAACTCCAACCTAGATTATAGATTATACACTGAGAGCTTATCTCAAAAAAAAAAAAAATGAAGGGGGTGTGAGAATATATATATATATGCCAGGAAGATGGCTCCATGGTTATGAAGGCCCTTGCGACCAAGACTGATTACCTGAGTTTTATACCCAGAACCAACATGGAGAAAGAACTGTCTTCTACCAGTTATCCTCTGACTCCACACATGCACTGTAACACTCATGTGCACATACACACAGCACACAAAATAAACAAAATGTAATGAAAGTTACACACATGTTTAAATAGCTAAATGGTGAGTTAATTCGTATTCGTAATTTATATATATAAAGTGGGAATAATCCTGGTTTGTTTGAGAATAGCAGAAACTGACTGGTTTGGGGTAGAAAATTTGTGACAGGAGATAAAGTGAGAGAGATAAATAAAAATGGGATCATTAAGAGTCTGGTAGACCATAGGATCATGGGTAGATTTCATTCTAGGATATTAAGGGTTTGCTGAGAACTCAATTCATATTTGGAAGTGATAATGAAATCAAGTTTTTCATATTATATTAAGTTCATAACAAACAAAAACAATGTGTTCTGACTGGGCATGGCGTCACACACCTGTAATCCCAGCACTCAGGAAGCTGTGGTAGGGAGGTCATGAGTTCAAGAGCAACCTGGGCTGTATTGAGATTTCATTTCTCAAAAAAAAACAAACCAAGCAAAAACAACCAACAAATAAACAACAAAAACTGAGTTCTAGGGGCAAGAGAGATGATTCAGTTGGTAAAGTGTTTCTCACACAAACATGAGGGAGGACTCAAGTTCAGATACCCAGCACCCCTTTAAAAGGCTAGGAGTGGTTGCACACACCTATAATCTTAGTTCTGGGGAGGTAGAGACCAGAGATCCCTGGACCTGGCTGGCCACATAGTGCAGCCAAGTCGGTGAACTACAGTTTCACTGAGAGACCTTGTCTCAGTAATAATAATAATAATAATAATAATGATAATAATAATAGTAGAAGTAGTGATAGAAGGAGGCCCTAACATCAACTTCTTTCCTTCAACACATGCATACACATGTGCACGTACACCTACACATCTACATGCACACACATACACAAGCATAATGCAGATAAGAGCACATATGAATTCTGATATCAGCACCCTCTTCAGCTGCATGGTGAGCCTGCAGTCTGAGCTGGATGGCCTGAGTCGCCTGCTGGTGATGCCCATCCAGTCCTGAGTGAGGTGGCCCATCTTCATTTTAAGGCTTTTCAGTATCGTTTTTAGTATTTTTTTTAAAACAATCATCTAAAGTATATTTAAACAGTATCAGTTGATGTCCACTGAAGGTTTTGTTTCAACGCTTAATGCTTTGAGAACTGCTGCCTATCACAGTGTAGGCTGGAGTGCTCTCCTGTCTGGACTGAGCACGGTCAGTCTGCCTTCTGCATGGTGCCATCCTCGCTGTGGAAGGCCAGCAGTGTTTGACCTTAGCAGATACTGTTCTGCCAGGTGTGGACTCTGCCTCTTTGGAATCTGAGCGGACTGGACAGAGCCATGGCATTCCAGTGAGAGGCCTTCTCACATCCTCTTTCACAATAGACCCTTATTGAATTAGCTCTGCTGGATTCCACGTTAACAACGCTACCAGCCGGGCTTCTGACCTTTCTGAACCCTTACACCTGCCTTGTTTCCCAGTTTCCCTCACCTGGCGTCTCCTGGAGTCTGCCCTCAGTATCTTATTCCTGTGGATAGAACTGTGTGGTACCCGTACCTCCCTTCCAAGGACTGAAACCATCCTTCCTCTTCACCACCGTCACCCTAGTCTGAGTCACCTGGATTGCTAGATTGGCCTCCTAATTCATTTTCCTGTAAGCACTTTACCCCCTAGAAATCCCATCCCATATGAATCACTTCCTCTCTCGGTTCCTTTCAATGGCTTTGAATTTAGAGCAGAATCCACATTCCTGAAGAGTCTACAGGACTTGGCCTTATTTTCCCCACACTCCAAGTTCTGTCTCACCCTAGGACATCTTCTTACCCTTTAAGGCCTCTGTTCTTTGTACAGGAATCATAGTAATGTCCACATTACCTGGCCACAGCTGATCTCAGACCTTCATGTCCCGAACACAAGTGGATATTAAACCCAGACGTTTAGGTGAAACATTTCTCAACGAGCAAAGGAATGTTATTCCATTTTTTACACTGGAGAAAACTGAAGATTCAATAACTTTCCAAGGTTATAAAACTACGAAGCAGCACAGCTGGGACTTGAGCTTGAGCAGTCTGTCTCTTCATGCTCAGAAAGATTGTATTCTCCTTTCTGTTTCATAAAAAATAAACAGTTATCTCAAACTTGGCCCCAGGGAAGAGAGGACAAGGATAAAGTTCTATCAAAATTCAGTTCAGGAAATAGAAATAGATTTTTCAAGTGAAAAGAATTCATACTGCAAATTTGATATTTTGTAATATTATTTATTAAGAGAACTAGAGTCAAAGGATTACCACCGGATGGCTGACTGTCGAGGACATGCCACCATAATTGGGACCCAAGATAAGGAAACTGCTCAGAGAAAAGTAATCTCCTACAGTCATTCTCCTGAATATGCTTCCGTCTCACATAGTGGCACCTTGTACCTGGTGCCACACCTGAGTCATGCTTAGGCAATCCTTTGATTTTGTGAAGTCAGATTTGCAGAAGTTCAGTCTTTGAAAGGTGATCTAAAACTAAGAAGATGGATGAATGTGTAAAGCACTCGCTGTGCAAATGAGGGGATCCTTGGGGCAAGCTGGCTAGACTAGACAAATCAGTGAGCTCCAGGTCCAGAGAAAGACCCTGACTCTGTAAATAAAGCAGAAAGCGACCGAGGAAGACATCACATGTCAATCTCTGACCTCCAGAAACTTGCATACACTTGCATGCACCCCTGCACACATATATGCCCATACACATTTAAACACAAATAACAGAGAGAGACAGACAGACAGAGACAGAGAGACAGAGACATAGAGAGTGATTTAACTTATGATCCAAATTTCTCAGTGCAGAGGCTCAGGAGATAGCTCAAGCGCTTGCTGTGCAAGCACAAGGTTCTGGGTTTAATCCCCAAAACCCACATTTAAAAAGCTATGCATGATAGTGAGTACTTGTAATCCCAGCACCAGGAAGGTGAAGACAGGCAGATATCTCGAGCTTGCTGACCAGCCAGCCCAGCCTACTTGGCGAGCTCAAGATCAATGAGAAACCCCAGCTCAAAGAAATAAGATGGCTAGCATGTGAGGACAGACATCTGAGTCGTCCTCTGGCCTCCACATGCACATACTCCACATGCACCGATGTACATGTGAACCTGTCATGTAAACACACACACAGTTCTTAGTATAATAAAAATACTAAGTCTGAGAGCTGGGTGTTGTGGCGCACACCTTTAATCTCAGCTCTGGAGAAGCAAAGGCAGGGAGAGGTCAGCCTGGTCTCCATAGAAAGTTCCAGGTCAGCTGGGGCTACAAGGAAACTCTGTCTCAAGGAACAAACAAACAAAACCAAATTAAAAAAAAAAAAAAAGCCTGAGTGATGGATATTTGTGAAGTATTACATAATTGTAAGTTTTAAATTTTTTCTCCTATTTTTTTCTTGTTGTTGTTTTTGAGACAAAGTCTCATACACTCCATGCTGGTCTCAAATTCTTAGTCTTCCTGCCTCCATTTACTAAGTGCTGGGAGTACAGATGCGTCCCACCAGCCCCAGCTTAACTGAAAGCTCTTCACCATAGATATTCGGTAAAAGAAACTTTTGTGTCTCTGATTTCTGAAAATATGAAACAGCCCAGTCTACCTCAGCAGAAGTGAAAGATAAGCCACACACTGAGCTCAGGAGCCATAGCATGTGTAGCAGCCCGCTACCCCTCACTCTGCGCGTGGCAGTGCAGAGCCCAGTACAGGCAGCCCTACGGAGAGCCCATTGGCACAAAAGAGACATGAAGGTGGGAAGAGGAGGGGATTCAGTAGGATGGAGTGAGGCTAAGAGAGAATAATGGAGGAAGTGGGATCAAAGTATATTATATATATATATATATATATATATATATATATGAATGAAACTGCATGAGAAAAATAAATTATATTTTTAAAAGACAGCTGCAAATGAAAAGAGGGGCGTACAGATCAATCTAAAAGGATTTAGATGGCTCAGCAGTTAAGTTCTTAGCACACAGCATAAGGACTACATTTGGGATCCCTAGAAACCCACATAAATACCAAGTGAGCGTGGCAGCCTCCAGTAATTCCAGCCTCAAAAGGTGAAGACAGAGCGAGCCAGTGAGCAAGACTAGCCATATCAGGGGGCTGTGGGTTTGACAGAGATCCTGCCTCACAGAATAAGGTGGAGGAGCAATGTGGATGATTCCCAACATCAGCCTCAGGCCTCTACAGGCACGTGCACACATGTGCACACAAACTCCACACACATGCCAAAATATGCATGCACACATAAACACCAGGCACAAAAAAGGAAAATGGAATAAAAAGCTATGAACTGGAAATACACAAAAGAAGAAATGTAGCACCCAGTAATCGTGTGAAAAAGAAATATATATGTATATATGTATTTTGAGGCAGGGTCTCATGCAGCCTACGTTAGCTTCCAACTTGCTATGTAGCTGAGGATGACCTTGAACTTTGATCCTTCTGTCTCTCCCTCCTAGGTGCTGAGATTACATGTCTACTCTGCTATACCTGGTTTTCTGTTTTGCTTTTAAGTTTTATTTTTATTACTTTTAGTTGGGGGGAGGTAGGTATGTGGACGAGCGCAGGTGCTAGAGGGGCCAGAAGAGGGCATTGGATGCCCTGGAACTCGAGTTACAGTTGGTTGTGAGTCGCCTTAGGAGCAGTAAGTGTCCTCCACTGCTGAGCCTTCTCTCCAGCCCCCACAACTGGTTTTATGTGGTTCTGGAGATCCAAACCAGGACTTCACACATGCTAGGAGGCCACTGTACAGCTGCTCCATTCCCAACCCCATGATGTGAAATGATTAATCACTAAAAATTAACAAAGGGCAAATAAAAACCAAAATGGGATCTATTTATCTCAAGCACCAATAGGCAAGCGTAACATTGGCACAAACCAAATGTTGGCACAGTGATGAAGATACAGGCATATCTGTGTAGAAGTCTGGTGGGAAGGCGATGGCTGTAACCTTCCTGAGAGAGCATGGCTTGCCAGTATGTAAATGAAGGCCTATCAGGATGCGGACATAAGTAATGAAAAGCACCAGGAGTGAAGGGAATGCGATTACTGCGATGTACAGAGCTGTCGGCATAGACTAGAATTTCCCAGACAAAAGTCACCCAGATCTCCAATTCCCCAGTAGAAATGATACCAGCCAATGGCACTTACCAGTATTCCCTCTCAGAATCTGAGTCTGCCAGGGACAGGAAACACGCAGCATCCCTTCTAACGCACCCTTCTTTCTCCCTGGCCTCCTCGTGGGCTGTAAACCCTCCTGCACGCTGTGTGCCCTCCACACAGTCCAGCGCATGCCTCAGTTCAGTGCTTACCACCAAAGGAGCTAGAGGAGTTGTCTCAAAGTGCAAGACAAGCACTATCACCTGAGGTGCACTAAGACCCCAACCTGTGCCATGGCACATGTGTGCCCCCCCACGTGCGTGCGCACACACCAACACACACACACACTTAAAACATTTCTGGACACCCCGCCCCCACTGAGCTCCTTGAGTGTGCTGAGCCCATCGCTCCCCCGTTCCCCGTCTCCCCAGCCCTCGCTCCTAGAACTCCATCCCTACAGTTTTCATCAAGTTTTTTGTTCTTTTCTTCCAGTGTTGCTGATGGAGTCATCAAAAGTGTTTTATGGCAAACACTTCAGGCTCTCAATTTCTGTCACAAACATAACGTGAGTCACATTTTCTAATGTTTTCAGTCATTTCTTTGTGATGGGTTTTCCTACTATCTCAGGAAACAACTTGAAAAGCTAAAGATGAAGGAAAGAAAGAACCGGAAGAACAAAATCAAGCTAGTTCCAGCAATGAGGAAAAGCCATTCACAGCACTCATTACTCTTTTCTAACCTCCATAAGTCAAGCTACTATCACCTTAGAAATTAAGAGCTTGTGTGAACTTAGCCTTTCCTTCTGCCACAGTACTAATGATCCCTTGAATTAGTTTTAAGTTGGGTTAAAATAGCATTTCATTTTGGTTGAGTTTGTTCTTACTGTTTCTTAAATCTCTTGCTCTAGAACAGTCCCCCTACCCCTACCTTTGTTTATATTTAATTTTTCAATGCCACTAATTTTTTAAGAGCTATAGTTCTTAAACTTGCATTAAAGTCAGCTGAAGGGCCTGATAAACACAATTTTTTGGATTCGACTCTGGATTTTCTAGCTCAAGACACCTATGGTAGGACCTGGAATTTGAATTCTGAAGACTTCCCTGAATATTCCTGAAGCTGCTTGTCTGAGAACACACTTTGACAACTGTTATAGAGATGACTTTGAATGATTGCTTCCTGTGTTAATGCAACTTATTTTTTGAATATTTTCTATATTATTTTTATTTAACATGCATGAGTGTAACATACATCTACCTGCATATCGGTAGATGCACCTTGTTATGCAGTGTCCACAGAGATCAGGAGAGGGCAGCAGATCCTCTGGAACTGGAGTTATGGATAGTTGTTAGCCACCATGTGAGTGCTGGGAATCAAACCCAGATCTTCTACAAGGGCAGTCACTATTCTTAACTGCCGAGTCATCTCTCCAGCCCCTCAATTTGTGTTTCTTTTCACCTGTGTTCCCTATAAATTGGTATTATAGAAAGAGGTTTGGCCATATTCCGGTGCAGTGGTTTTTTTGTGTATGTGTGTGATATGTGAATATGAGAATACACATGAGTGTGCAGATTTTTGCACATGCATTTGCCAGAGCAGGACTAGCAAGCTCTCAGGATCTATTTACCTCTGCTCTGCTTTTTAGGAGGTGCTGGGGTCTCTCATACTTGCAGAGCAAGTGCTCTTACCCACTGGGTCGTCTCCCTAGCCTCAGGCTTTGGTTTTTTAGACAGCAAAGTTTGATGTATAGTATTACATTCCTATTATATCCACATCATGATATGTATGACTGGTGATCCCAACCTTGGTGATGTTGCTCTTGGGCAGGTTTGGGAGTTACTAGTTTGATCCTCACCATTTTCAGATTCCCTGTTGAACTTTTTACCTGATGTTTTCTACATCCAGAGATAAATTATTTCATTAAGATTAAAATGGTCATCCAGGGGGCTGGAGAGATGGTACAGCAGTTAAGAGCACTGGCTACTCTTCCAGAGGACCCAGGTTAGGATCCTAGCATCCACATCAGGTGGCCCACAATTACCTGTAACTCTGTTTCCAGGGGCTTCTACATCCACTGCCATCCAAAAGCACTTGCATATATGTGGTACAAATAAACTCGTGCAAGCTCATAATAAATAAATCTACTTCTAAAGTGATCATTTCAGACTGCTTATCCCTGAATAGGACACCCATATCAAACTTCTGCCTCCCAAGGCTCAGGGTTCATTGCAGAAGAGGGGGCAGAAAGAGCGTAAGAGCCTGAGGTGCTGGACGACCACAAGAAAATAGTTTTCCAGACAACTGGTCAGTTACTCATATGAACTCACAGCAATGGTGACAGCATGCATATGTCCCATGTAAGCTCAAGCCAGACAAAAATCCCAGCAGAGAAATAGGGAAGTGGGTAAGAAATGCCACCCCTACATGAGGAACTATGAGCAACTGATGGTTGCTAGGAGGGGAGAGTCAGTCTCCTTTAAAGGTGAGACCCCTGGTAGATTAATCAGGCTCCAGTGAATGAACACACACCAAACGATATTTGGGAACACAGACCTGATTCTGCGGTTGAGCTTACATGGGACTTATCCATGCTACCAACATTGCTGTGAGTTCATATGAGTAACTGACCAGTTGTTGGAAAACTATTTTCTTGTGGTCGTCCACCACCTCAGGCTCTTACGCTCTTTCTGCCCTCTCTTCTGCAATGCACCCTGAGCCTTGGGAGGCAGAAGTTTGATAAGGGTGTCCTATTCAGGGATAAGCAGTATAGTATGTATATAACACTATATATTATCTATCTATCTATATCTATATTTATATATATTAGACTTCAGGAAAGGAAAATTGGAGGTTAGTAAGGGCATTCAGATATGGGAGAGGATCTAAATATGATTAAAATATATTATATGAACTTAGCAAAAATTTAATGTAAAAAGGAAAAAGTGATCATTTTTCCAATTGCCCTACTACTTCTTCTGCACTTTAATTGGGATTATAGCTGGGTGTGGTCCTAGCACTTGGAAAGTCAAAAGAGGAGGAGGACGAATTTGAGGCCAGCCTGGGCTAAATAGTGTATTCCAGGCCAGCCTGAGCTATATAGAGTGAGATCCTATCTCAAAACCTAATAATGGGGCTGAAGAGATGGCTCAGTGCTTAAGAGCACTGACCGCTCTTTGCGAAGGACCTGAATTGGGTTATCAGCACCCTGTGGCAACTACCAACTAACCACTTTTAACTCTAGTTCCAGGGTATCCACTACCTCCTCGGGTAGTGGACACACGTGGTACACTTAGATACTCACACACAAAACACTCATATACATAAAATAAAAATAAACAAGTAAATAAAGTTTCAAAATACAATAATAGTAATAATAATAATAATAGGAATTGCATGGAAAATAGCTTACCCTCATGAACTCCGTACTGTAAAATTCGGGAAGATAGATACGGACTGGAGATGTAGCTCAATAGTAGAACATTTGTCTAGTATTCTCAAGGCTCTGGGCTCAATCCCTAATACCAAAAATAAATGAAAAAGTCTTTTAAGGCTGGGGATATATAGCTCATTGGTAGAGTACTTGATTAGTATGTCCAAAATGATAGCTAGTTTCAATCCCCAATACTACAAAAAGGTAAATTAAAATAAGACAAATACAGCGTGATTTTTTTTATGTGTCAATATTCGAAGTAATGAGCAAGTATCTCTGCAGCCTCCACAGTGGCTGGCTAGGGATATCACTGTAACTGATCTTATAGACGTGATGTTTGCGGTCATTTTTCTCTCCCATCTTTAGGCCAGCAAGAGCTCATTCCAGCTGGCTCCTTGTGCTTTTGCTAGAGTAAGAGTTTTTATAAACTATCTCTAGACTTTGTGAGTGGGTGCTTGGAGATAGTGCTGAGGCACTGATTCAGACTACCATATGGTCAACCCTGATGCCAACAGAATGTCTACCATGGGAGTCTGGGATTGCTGGAAAAGAAAATTCAAGATCAGGGAACTAAATGTCAGTACTTAGGGAGGCTTTCTTTCATTTTAAGAGAGTCAGCGGAATTTCCACTAGACTAAACTGAAAATCTTCGTTTGCTATGAGTGGAGAGGATACACCTACAAGACACATGGCCCCAGTTGTCACAGTGCAGCTCATTGCTTTCAGATCTTTAGGAAAGATGCATCTGTTGGTTTCCACCATGCTACAAGAGATAGCGAGTTCACCTATAGTAGATATGGGAATTGTATGTAGCTATAAGGCTTTGTTTTGTTGTTATTTATGAGACAAGGTAGCCCTGATTGGCCAGGAACTCACTGTGTAGATTGGGTTGACCTTGTATTCACAGAAGTCTGCCTGCTTCTGCTTCCCAAATGCTGGGATTAAAGGCATAAACCACTGCACTTGGACTGCTAATATTTTTTTAAAAGAATTTCATACATTAGTACAGTATTTATATCATTTTCTTTAAAATACTGTTTATGGGACTGGAGAGATGGTTCAGCAGTTAAGAGCACTGGCTGCTCTTGCAGAGGACCCAGGTTCAATTCCCAGCACCCACATGGTGGCTAACAACCATCAGTAGCTCCAGTTCCAAAAGATCCAGTGTCCTCTTCTCACCTCTGCAGGTACTGCATTTCATGGATGCGCTTACATGCATGCAGACAATGCACTCATCCACATTAAAAAAACAATTTACCACAAACATTTGTGCTTTTTATTTTTATTTTTATTTTTGAAACAGAGTCTCCTGTTAGCCCCAGCTGACTTGGAATCAGTATGTAGATCAGGATGGCCTTGATCCACTTGTCTCTGCCTCTGCCTCTCTGGCATATGAGATTACTGATGCAGTGTCTGAGGCTGGCTCGTCTTTCTATCTCTTTGATGCTTAGCATGGACCGTTCATACAAGAGGTATTCAATAAACATCTATTGAATAACCAGACGGATAGGTGAATGAATAAATGAAGCAATCAATTAAGCAATGAATCAACCTTCCTACCTGATTGTAACTATTGTAGCTCAATGCAATTGGTATTATTTCTCTGCTTGGAAAGACAGCATTAAAACACTGAAAACTTCTTGTTAATGATCTATGACCACTATTAACAATGAGTAATTTCTTAGTATTATTATTGTTGTGTATAGGTGTGTCGTGTGAAGCGGGTTGTGCGTGCCACAGTGTGAATGTAAAGGTCAGAGCACAACTTTGTGAAGTTGGTGCTCTCCTTCTACTTTTACATGGGTTTGAGGCTTGAACTCCACTTGTCCGGCTTGCGTGGAGAGTGCCACTACTCACCAAGCGACCTCACTGGCAAAGATGACATATAAAAGAGAAGAAAAATAAATTGGATAATTCATTTCCCGAAGATGGAAATCACTCCTGAACTTATTCATTTTCTCATGCTATGGTTCAGCCTTTATATGGCTAGCCACCTTGCTATTTTGTTAGCTAAAATTAATGCAAAAGAAAAGTCATAAGCCATTATACTCTCGTTTTTAAAGGACCTTTCATGGTACTCCTAAAGAATAGAAAAAGAGGAACTGGAGAGATGATTCAGCATTTAAGAACACTTGCTGCTCTTCCAGAGTACTTGATTCCCAGCACATATTTATTGACTAGCAACCATTCGTAACTCCAGTTCCAGAGGATCCAATGCCCTCTCCTGGTCTCTGTGGGCATTACACACACATGGTACACTCACATTCATGCTGACAATACATTCATACACACGAAATAAAAATAGTAAATAATAAGAATAGAAAAAGCAACCTGTTGCCCAAATCTCTGAGATTTCAACCTAAAGATATAATATGTATCTTATTATCTTCAGAGTAAAATTCTTAGCAAGGTAATAAAGATTAAAGTAGAAAGGGATAGAGGCCTTGCTGGTCACAAAGTAGCTCACAGAAACCATCTGGGAGCTTGTTAGAAATGATGGCTCCCAAGCTACTCCAACTCTGCAGAAGCAGAATCTGCACTTGAATAAGAGCCCCAGATGATGAGTGTGCACATTAAATTTCAAAAAGCAATAGATTTAAGAAAATACCTACTTATTTTGTTCCATTTTGACCCAGTATCACTGTTAGAGAGGTAGCTAAAGCAACCCATTTAATCTCATTGATTTCATAGTCAATGCATCAATTAGATGAAAACAACTTCATCTTGGGGCTTCGGAGATTGCTCAGTGGTTAAGAGCCCTGGCTACACTTGCAGAGGACCTAGGTTTGATTCCCAGCACCCGCATGGCAGCTAACAACTGTCTGTAACTCCATTTCCAGGGGATCCAACAACTGATTTTGGCCTCTGTGGGCATTGCATGACATAGGTGCACTTATATGCATGCAGCCAATACACTTAAACACATAAAATAAAATAACTTTTTAAATGTTTAAAATAAAACCAAAAAACTTCATCTCAGTAGCAAAGCCACATTGATTCCGGAGCTGTGGATATTCCAGGCTCCAGGGTCCATTGGCATTTAAGATTTGTGTCTTGGGGCCTGGGGAGATGGCTTGCTGCTCAACTAAGGAGACTGAGTTCAGATCCACAGACCTCAGACACCACCAAAATGCCACATTCCAGCCCTGGAGGGTGGAGACCCAGGAACCCAGGAGCAAGCTGTCTATATGAGCAAGCTCTGTGGTTGATTAAGAGATCCTGCCTCCAAAAAATAAGTGAATTAGCAATTGAGGAAGATTCCCTATAACAACCTTGGGCCTGCATACGTGTGCAAGTGCACCTGCACACGCATGTGTACCCACACACATAAGAACTTGCACAACACACCACCTACATATACACATGGAAAAAAATATAAAAAGAAGAAAAAATGGTTTGTGTTTGCTTATCAAAAGGGTGTCTTTTTTTTCTCTCCCATTTCTTAGATACCTATTCCTAAAGCTCAGACAGAACAACCTCTTAGACAATTAAAAAGCTGTTTGTTTTAGATTTTTATTTTATTGGTCTTTTTGAGACAAGGTCTCCCTGTAGCCCCAGCTGGCCTGAAACTCACTATGTAGACCAGGCTGGCCTTGAACTCACAGAGATCCACCTGCCTCTGCCTCTTGGGTGCTGGGACTAAAGGTGTATGTCACACACCTGGCATAAAAAGCTGTTTGTTGCTCAGTCAAGGCATTTAAGAAGCAATTTGGGTTTGGATGTTCCCAGAAATTATTCTTAAAGTTAAATGTTAGGCTTTAAATAACATGGATGCCCCTCTTCTTGTCAGTCTGAGATCACACAATAACTAATCAGGACAGTGTTTGCTAAATTGTGTATAAAAAACAAGTTTATTAAAATTCTTCTGTTAGAGAGACTTGCATGTTTCCTGTGCTTTGATAAAAAGTAAGCTGATAGAAAGAGACACTGCTCAGGAGCTGACCGCAGAGTTTTCCCTGAGTGGTTTTGCAGTAGAAAAATGCATATTGACCTCTGAAGGTCTATCCTCCACGCTCTGTTTCCTACTGAAATGCCAGCACATGGGAAGGAGAGGCAGAAGAACCAAGAATTCAAAGCCAACCTCAGCTTCACAGTGAGTTTGAGGCCAGCCAAGGCTACGTGAGACATGAGACCCTGCTTCCAAAAAGCAAACTGCCTCCACCAACAAAATACTATTTTTACTTTTTTCTCTTTCCACTGTATTCTGTTTTTATCAGTGACTTCTCTTACCCACGGCTATACTAGTAAGTTTTTCTGTGTCTTTGGAAAGTATCAGTATTTTATTTACTTTTATAACTTTGGTTGAAAGTTATTGTTGTCAATTTTACATGGATTTGCATTAGAGTCAAAAAAAGCATTGAAGTGGGCAAACAGACAGATGTCTCATGTGTGACATTTACATTGTATTGCCACATAGTTGAGAAAATCTACAGATGAGTTTGTTACAAATTCATTTTTTAGTTGTTTTGTTACAAACTCACTTGAGGGATGTAATCTGTTGTAATGAAGTCTCCAAGGCTGAGCATGATGGTGTGCACCTGTAATCCCAGCACTTAAGCCGTGGAAGTCAGAGGATCAGGAGTTGAAATTCATTCTTGGCTACAGAGCAAGTTTAGGGCCAGTCTGGACTGCATGAGACTCTGTCTGAAAACAACAGATCACTATTATAAGTGCTCCTGATTTGGAACCAGGCTACCCTTCATAAGTGGATTGCTTAGAAGATGATATAGCGAAATTATTTTGTCTTACATGCTGGTGATGTATTTTTCTTCTCTTTTTCTTTTTGTTTAAATTTATTTTCTTTGTTTTGGTTTTTGGCCTGTAACCTGTTATGTGGCTCAGACTGGCTTCAAACTAGTATCAATCCTCCTGCCTCTGCCTCTCAAGTGCTGGAATTAGGTGGGTGCCACAACTACCAGCCTTTCTAGTATTTCTGGTATTTTTCTAATAGTGTATTTTGGAAAATTAGTATCTAAGAATTTAATAACTTTTCAGAACATTTGTATTGCATGCATGTGTGTGTGTGTGTGCCAATTGCATGCTCATGCTATGATGCACACCTGTGGAAATCAGAGGACAATTTGCAGGAGTCAGTTCTCTCCTTCCACTATTGCTCCAGGAATCAAATTCAGGTGGTCAGGCTTGGTGGAACGTGCCTTTACCCACTGAGCTATCTTGCCATTTAATGACTTTCTCTTATTCTTTGTTCTTGTTGTTTGAGATGGGGTCTCACTATGTACATAGTTCCTGACTATCTACAAGTTCCTGACTGGCCTGGAACTTGCTATGTACACCAGGCTGACCTTGAACTCACAGATACCCACCTTCCTCTGCTTCTGCCTCCTGAATGCTGAGGTTAAAGGCTCTTCCATTCCAGGCTCCTTTAACAACTTTAATTGTTATTGTTGTTTTTCTTTAAAAAAAAAAAAAAAGCCAGCCAAAATTTTCTAAGTTGCTTTTCCAGAATTTATATTTAACCTCGATATATAAATTCTCGAACTGTGGGGGCTGGAGAGATGACTCAGTAGTTAAGAGCACTAGCTGTTTTTGCAGAAGACCAGGACTCGGATGGTGGCTGACAACCATCTGTAACTCCAGTTCCAGGAGATCTGATGCCCTCTTCTGACTTGTGTGAGCATTGCACAACATGGGTGCACTTAACAGACATGAACACATAACACTTACACACATAAAAAATAAAAATAGGAACTGGAGAGATGGCTCAGCAGTGAAAAGCACTGACTGCTCTTGCAGAGAACCTGGGTTGCCTTCCAGCATCCACAGGGTGGCTGACAGTCATCTGTAAGTCCAATTCCGGGGGATCCAATGCTCTCTTCTGACCTCTGTAGGCATTGCACAATACAGGCGCACTTACATCCATACAGGCAATACACTCATAAAGTAAAAATAATAAGATGTTTTTAAAAAATAAAAATAATTAAAAAATATTCTCCAGTTGCCTTTTTATTTTAAATTGAATTTTTCTGATTTTCATACAATATATTTTTATAGGATTTAGATTCCCTCACCTATTCATAGCTCTCGTCACTGACCCCTGCCCAATTTAATGGTTGCAAATTCTAGAAGTTACTTAGGTTGGGCTTGGGTTTCTTACCTACTTCCTCATGTCTATGCTGGGATTTTGAGCTTGCATGGGACTTGTGCATGCTGTCACCATTGCTGTACACATGTGTAACTGACAAGCTGTCTGGAAAACCATTTCCTTGCTGTCATCCACTACTTCTGGCTCTCAGAATCTTTCCGCTCCCTCTTCCAATGATCCCTGAGCCTTAGGAGGCACAGCTTGATATAGATGCTCTATTTAGGGAAAAGCAGTCTACAGTCTGCACATTGGCCAGTTATAGGTTTCTATGTTAATCAGCATCTGCTGCATAAGGAAACATCTCTGGTGGGAGTTGAGAGGAGCATTCATCTATGAGTTGCTGTTGTTTATTTATTTTTATTTATGTGTATGCATTACATCCATGTTGTGCAATGTCAGCAGAGACCAGATAAGAGTGTCGGATCCCCTGGAACTAGAGTTACAGATGGTTTTTAGTCATCATGTGAGAGCTGGGAACCCAACCTAGACCTCTATAAGAGTAGCCAATGCTCTTAAATGCTGAGCCATCTCTCCAACACCATTAATGACTTTTAAGGGCTCTAAAATGTCTTCTTCTACCTCCTGGTCATAACAAATTCTGAAACAGTTGACATTAATTGATACTAAATAGAAACTAGCTTCTGTTATCGGAACCATTTCTATGATCTCTAATGGATAGAAGGGTTTAGCCTTTTCTTTTCCGGAGTGGCTTTTACAGAAGCAAAGAAAATTATTCAGGGGACTGGGGATGTGACTCGGTTGGCAGAGTGCTTGCCTAGCATGCACAAAAGCCTGGACTGGATTCTGAGCACCACATAAAACAGGCGTGGTAACTACAAACCCGAAATCCCAGCACTCAGGAAGTAGAGGCAGGACAATCAGAAATTCAAAATCGTACTTGGCTACATAGCAAATTCAAGACCATCCTGGACTACATGAGGGAGACTGTCTTGAAGAAACAAAACAAATTCTTTCAGAGTTATCATTTTGACAGGAACCTTGAAGAGAGGTGAGGCAGGCAGAGTATTGATGATGGTGCAATCCATGGATGGTCAGTGGACACGTGCAATCACAAGGCAGTGACTGCAAAGATGAACTAGTCCCCATGAAAGTGCTTTGAAGTCCAGAGTGCTCTGAGACTGAGGGCTGTAGAAGGTCAATACTGTTCCTGTCCATTTTCTTTTGGCAAGACTTGGGGGGTTCACTGAAGAGATATAGTTCTGAAGAGCAGACCTGAGTTATTTGCTCATAGCACAAAACCGAAATCACTCCTATAATTTTGAAGCCTTCATCCTTCCTGCAGCTGAGCCTTCTTACTTAGGTCATGAAAATGATGCATCAGATCGTAAAGTCACTACTTATGAAAAAAGAATTAACTGGGCCAGGTGACACATAACTGCAGTCCCAGAACTCAGGAGGATGAGGCAGGAGAATTGGAGGTTTCAGACCAGTCTGTTGGCCATTCTTTATCTCACAAAACAAAACAAATTGAATAGCCCTATGCTTTTCTGAGATGAGAGCCCCTTTCAGTGCAGGCTTGTCCTCCCAGGTCTTTAACACCTCACGTTCCAGGTCAGCTCATTGTGGGACAAAATTGGAGTCTCTGATAAGTAGGCAAATATATGCTTCAGGTTACCCAGGATAGCTCTAGCTGGTGCCTGTTGTCTTTGAGACAAGGTCTCATTTAGCCCAGACTAGCCTGGAGTTTAATATGTAGCTGAAGATAGCCTTGAACTCCTGATGCCCCTGCTTTGTCTGAGTGATGGAATTACAGGCGTAAATGCAGCCTGGTTTTGTTTTGTTTTGTTTTTGGTCTTTTGAGACAGGGTCTCCCATTAGTCCCAGCTGCCCTGGAACTTGCTGTGTGGACCAGGCTAGCCTTGATCTCACAGAGATACACCTGCCTCTGACTCCGTGCTGGGATTAAAGGCATGTGCCACCACATCGGGCCCACCTGGATTTTTATGCAGTTGCAGATTAAACCTTGGGCTGCATGTATCCTAGGCAAACATGCTGAGCCACATCCCCAGCCTCTGGCAGGATTATTAGTAGAGCCCCTGATTTTCAAAGTAGATAATATGGTCGCGGTAATTCTAAGTGCATTTTTGTTATCATCTAATTTTTTTTTCAGTTCTTCAAAGCTGCACTATCCAACCTGAATCAGGCTCATGACTAGGGGAGGTTCTTAACATCGTTGTTTACAGTGTTTCATCTCCTATCGCAGCTCACATAGGCTCTGTGAAAAGGAACAAAGTAATTGTACAATGCTCCTTCTTCACACACACATATAGAAACCAGGCAGAGTTTTCACATACAATAGTTGTACTCTTAATATCTTCAACAATGTAGTGAGATTAAGGTAAGGCTTTTCTTGTGCTCCATCTATGCTAGTAGTTCCCACCTTGCATTTACTTAGATAAGGCTTTCCTTTTGCAAGCCAAGATTCATAAGTGAAAATTGACAATTTAAATTTTTCTAGAAAAATGAAGGAAATTCTATTTATTGATTGTAGGCTATGTAACCATCATTTAAACTAATAATGCTTATTCTTTGTCATTTAGAGGACTCAGAAAATCAATCAAATATTTTCTTGCAGTGTATTCACCGAGATGTAAAACCTGAAAACATCCTGATAACCAAGCAAGGAATGATCAAGATTTGTGACTTTGGATTTGCACGAATTCTAAGTAAGCAGCAGTTTTGTTTTTGTTTCTATTTTTTAATCTACTTCATCCAATTCCAATGGTTAGAAATTGATAGTTTACATTCTTACTTGATAGTGAATAGATGCTCAATGTTTTATTGTTCTTGGAAAAGAAAAATCTTCGGTCAGACTATCAGTTGACACTTCAGCCTTTCCTCCATTCAGTTAGGGTTTATTAGATGACGTCTTTATGTGCTATGCCCCCACAAGAGGGCAAAGAAATTGTAAGCTGTATTTCTGCTCTCTGTGCACTTATAAACTAAAATAAATGAGAAGAAAGAATAAGATGAGATGGTTGGTCATAAAGTAGTTCTAAAGCAAAGGAGCAGATGGTTCCCTGGAGGGAGAGAGTAATGTGGGCTTGAGTGACTGGAAAAAAGCTCCCTGGAGCTGGTGAGGCTGTAAGAGTCAGCTGGAAATTAAAGAGCTAGGATACAGAGACAGGGCTAAGAGAAAGTACATCAGGTAGTGAGCAGCCAGAGGGAATGGACGGTTAACTGCTTCTCCCTCAACACGGAACTTTGCAGAAGCAGGACCCTGTGTTAGCAACGTGACTTTGAGATGGGAGTATGAACATCCTCAGGACCCTGGTGGAGCGCAGAGGAAGAGTCGAGCTCTCTGAGGTGACTGTCCTGGGACCACTGTGCTTTGTGGTGCAAAACAATAGGATCCTGAGGAGGATAACTTGTCCCCAACCCTGTTGCTGAAAAGAGAAACTGACAAACATTTGAAATGCTCCTTAGCTGTGAACATCCATCCCATGGAATGAAAGAACCCCATTAGAAGTGATGTTTACAGAGTTCACAGGAACCTTAGAAATGTTCAAGAGTTGGGGAGATGGCTCAGTGCAAGTGTAAGGAACTGAATATGAATTCCCGGAAGCCTTGTAAAAGCTGGCGTTTATAGTCTGAGAGCTTCTAGGGTGAGATGGGAGACAGAGGCAGGAGAAACATCTTCTGAGGCTCACAGGCCAGCTACTAGCTAGCATGCTTGCCTAGCATGTAGGAAGCCTGGGTCCAACCCTCAGCACTACATAAACTGGGCATGGAGGAACACACTTGCAATCCCAGCACTCAGGAGGTGGAGGTGGAACGATCAGAACTTCAGGGTCATCCTTGGCACATTGGGAGTTTGAGCCAACCTGGCCACATGAGATCTTGTGCCCACCCCCCAAAAAGTGTATATAATTTTATGAAAGAGCCACAGGTAAGTCAAATTTGTTTTCTTTTCTTGCCATAAAGGCTGTTTGTTGGTAATAGCTGCAATCCTGGGTTCTGAGCTCTCGGCTCTCTTTTGTGGTAGTCACACATGAATTGTGTGAATTGCCACATGAGTGTGCTAGCACAAGCCTGTACGTGACAAATGAAGCAAGATGATCCCAAGTTCAAGGCTAGCCTTGGTTACATAGTTAAATCTTGTCTCAAAGATTATTTATTATTTTTATTTTTAAATTTTTACTTATTTATTTTGCATGTGTGCATGCATGCTTGTGTAGGGATTAGAGAACAACCTGCCTGAGTGTGTTCCGTCCTACCATGTAGAGACCCAGGCTCAAACTCAGGTTGTTAGCCTTGGCAGCGAGTACCTTTACCCACTGAGCCATTTTGCCAGACCCAAAACCTATCTTTAAAAGACAGAAAAGTGAGCTGAACATAGTGATGAATGTTTTCAGTCCCAGCACTCAGGAGGCAGAGGCAGGGAGATCTCTGTGAAATCAAGGCTAGCCTGGTCTATAGTGAGTTCCAGGCCAGCTGGGGCTATAGGAAGACCCTATCTCAAAAAAAAAAAAAAAAAAAAAGAAAGAAAGAAAGATAGAAAGAAAACAGAAAAACAGAAAGTGGGGCTGGAGAGATTGCTCCATGATTAAGAGCACTTGCTCCTCTTATAGAGGACCTGGGTTCCGTTTCCAGCACCCACACGGTGACTCACAGCCATCTGTAACTCCAGTTTCAGGGAATCTGACATCCTCCTCTGGCCTCCATGGGCTCTAAGCACGCCAATAGTACACATGCATACATCCAGGCAAAACAATACACATAAAATAAGTAAGTCTGAAAACTACACTAAATGGAGAAGTGCCCGTTCTCTGGTCTCTGCAAGATACTGGCTTACCTGTTTTTCTTCATCTGGGGTACATTTGTGGAGTTTGTTCATGAACTCACATGTGACTCCTGTCACTTACAGACCCATGGAGTCATCTCACCAACCTGCCTCCATCTTCAGAGAAGAAAAATTGTGATTCCTAGTCCTTCTACCTCATGTCACAATCATGAGATTAGAGTCCACTTACCTAGCCCTATGCAGGACAAACCCTGGGGCAGTCAAGCAGGGATGGCCAGAAAGGGTTGCACTCAGCTCTCCATCAGCTGCCTGTCACACACACATGACTCATGGTACAAGGAGCCACCCTGAGGTTGTTGTCACAGTGGGAAATGAATGTGGACAGGAAAAGTCACTGGATGCAACCATCTGGTGCTGCAGTTTCTACGGCTGCCAGAGTGAACACAGTCTGTGTGGCTTAAAGCAGCAGAATGTAGAACGATGGCTTAGAGATTAAGAGCGCTTTCTGCTCTGCCAGAGGTTTGGTACCCAGCACTCACATGGAGGCTGACATAGAGGCTAGGTAACCACCATTCCAGGAAACCTGACACCCTCTTCGGGCCTCCATGAGTACTGCATGTACATGGTACATTTACATACACAGGCAAAACACTCATACACACAAAGTTAAAAATAAATCTTTTTAATGACTTTTTTGTTAGTGCAAGTGTTTTGATTGCCAGTATGTTTATTGGTGTGTGTGTGTGTGTGTGTGTGTATGTGTGTGTGTGTATAGTGCCCTCAAAGTCCAGAAGATGATGACAGACCCAGAGCCACCACGTGGGGACTGAGATTTGAACCTGGGATCTTTGAAAGAGCAGCAAGTGCTCTAATCTCCTGAGCCACCTCTCCAGCCCCAAAATAAGCCATTTTAAAAAGCAGCAGAATGTGCCCTGTATCTTAGTCCTGGAGGCCCTAAAGTCAAGGTAGCAGTAGGACCATGCTCCCCCTGGAGGCTCTAGAGGAGGATTCTTCCAGCACCTTCTGGCTGTGTTATCCCTTGCTTGGCCCTTAGCATCTGCTCTAGCTCATGTTGTGCTCTCCGTGGCTGTCCTTGTGTCCCTGTGGGACCACGATGTAAGAACACCAGTCCTAGGGCTTGAAGATGGCTCACTTGGTAGAGTGTTATGAGGACCTGAGTTTGATCCCCAGAACCCGTATAAAAAATTGGGAGGTAGGATGGAATATACTTGTTTGTAATCTCAGAGCTGGGGAGGCAGAGATAGGCAGATCGCTGAGGCTCACTGGCCGGCAGCCTAGCCAAATTGGCAAGTTTGGGGTGAGAGTGAGAGACTGGTTTCAAAAAATAAAGTAGAGGCTGGGGATGTAGCTCAGATGGTAAAATGCTTACCTAGTATGCATAAGGCACTGCATAAACCAAATATGGTGGCTCACACCTCTAACCCCAGCACTTGGGAGGTGGAGGCAGGAGGATAAAGAATGCAAGGCCAGCCTGGTATATATATGAGATCCTGTCTCAAAAACACAAAAATAAAAACAAAAAGCAAAAGCAGGGGCTAGAGAGCTAGTTCAGTGGTTAAGAGCACTGGCTGCTCTTTCAGAGGACTCATGTTTAGTTCCCAGCGCCCACATGATAGCTAACAACCATCTACAACACTCCAGTTCCAGAGGATCCGACGACCTCTTCGGACCTCCACAGGCTGTGCATGACACCATTCCACTTACATGCACACAGGCAAAGCACTCACACACATTAAATAGAGAAATAAATGAATAAATAAACAGTGAAGCAACATTGGAGGCTGACCTCTGGCTTCCACATGCATGTGTGCACACAAGCGTACCTGAAGGCACATACATGCTCACACAAATGAACAGTGACCCCAGCTTAATCTAGAATGGCCTCATTGTAACTGGATGACATCTACAAACACCCTATTTCCAAACAAAGTCATATTTGCAGGGCCAGAAACTAGACTTCAAATACATTGTGTTTGGAGGGGAAGACACACTTGAGTCAACCGCCGTGCTCGGCAACATAGTAACAAATACAAATCAGAGTCGATTCAGATTGGAAGTTCTAGAACAGGAATTCTCCCACCCCACACCCGCAACCATCGGGATGTTTTTGACACTCACTAACTAGAGTTCTCCTGAACACTGACTTTGCTCTCAGTGCTGAGCACTGTTGCTCAGTCAGTGTCTTAGTAAGTAGATAACGGGATCCTGACCTCTGCGAGTCACAGAAGCTGGCTGTCTGAGCTGCTGTCCCAGCCACTCCCAGGAGCAGGTCACAGGCTGTCAGGCCTAGAAAGATGACGTCACCTGATCCATCTGTTTTCCTCTCCAGTTCCAGGAGATGCCTACACCGACTATGTTGCCACCAGGTGGTACCGAGCCCCTGAACTTCTTGTGGGAGATACGAAGTATGGCTCCTCTGTGGACATATGGGCTGTTGGCTGTGTTTTTGCGGAGCTCCTGACTGGTCTGCCACTCTGGCCAGGAAAATCAGATGTGGACCAACTTTACCTGATAATCAGAACACTGGGTATGAGTTACATTTTGTGGCTCACAGAGTCACTCAAGGGTTATGGCACCTGTAAGATACCATAATGAAAGCAAGACATTCATTGCTTCTCTAAGGCATATCAGGAAGGTGGCTCTGGGCTCTAGATTGTAGCTGAAGCCCAGTCCTTGTCTGGATATGTAGAACCAGTAGTGAGTCTACATATATCTTTCTAAGAACATTGAGTTAGCCACATTATAAACAACCCATGAACTCTCAAGCTTCAATACAACAGGGATAAGATAGGACTAAGCTGCCCAGAGTTGGATCTAAGAGATATTTGGGGCTAGGGAGATGGATCAGTAGGTAAAAAGCCCCTGCCTCACAAGCCTGACAATCTGAGTTGGATTCCCCAGGATCCATATTTAAAAACTGAGTGTAGTAACAGACATCTGTAATCCTAGTACTTCTATCATGGCAAGTGAGTGAGACTTCTGAGAGATGTCCTCTGATCTCCATATATGTGCTGTGGTACATGTACACCTGCACACACACACATACACACACACACACACACACATTTTCACAGGCACACAAATAAATAAAGAAATAAGGTACTTCTCTACATGCAATTTCTGTTCACTGTAAAGAGACAGTCACCCTCTAAAGCAACAGTCAGCATTTTTCTATAAAAGCCCAGATGGGGAAATGGAGAGATGGCAAAGGTTAAGAGTGCTTGAAGAGGACCTGAGTTTGGTTTCTAGCACTATATCAGGTAGCTGAAACCCACCTGCAACTCCAGCTCTAGGGGATCCTGTGCCCTCTCCTGGCCTCCACAGTCACCTGCATTCACATACACATACATTTGTGTGGACACATACATACACAAATACACATAACTAAAATAAAATAAATCTATGTTGGGGACAATGGCACATGCCTTTAATCCTAACACTTGGGGGTGGGAGGCAGAGGCAGGCAGATCTCTGTGAGAGCTAGGCCAGCCTAGTCTATATATTGACTTCCAGGCCAGCTGGGGCTACAGGGAGACCGTGTCTCAAACAAAACAACACACACACACACACACACACACACACACACACACACATGGAGAGAGAGACAGAGACAGAGAAAGAGCAATTCTGAGGCTGTGTATGTAGCTCTGTTGGTAGAACGCATGCTGAGCATGTGTGAAGCCCTGGGTGACCTATCCCCACAACTGCATGAACCAGGCATGGTGGCCCAGACCGGTAAGCCATCTTAGATGGAGGCTGAACGGCAGACCACATCACTTGTGGCAAAGGGAACTTTGTGGAGAGTGGAGCTGAACACAGGGGCCTTGGCAAAGGTGCACACTGCCTGTGTCTGGGGGGAACACCTGGTGCAGAGTTTCCTCCGTATCTGGGTCTTGGGATATTTTTATGATATACCTTATGACTTTTTAACACAAGTTATCATGAACTATGTGGTTTGTATTTTACAGGAAAATTAATCCCAAGACATCAATCTATCTTTAAAAGTAACCAGTTTTTCCGTGGCATCAGCATTCCTGAACCAGAAGACATGGTAAATGGCTGTGTGTTGGATAATTTATGATTTGTGTTGCTTCTTTCTATAAAGAGGTAGTTGGGGACTGGAGAGATGGTTCAGCGGTTAAGAGCACTGGCTGCTCTGCAGAGGACCCGGGTTCAGTTCCCTGCCTGCACATAGCAGCTAACTCCATTTCAGTTTTAACTCCATTTTCAGGGTATTCGACATCCTCTTCTGGCCTCATTGGGCATTGCATGACATAGGTGCACTTACATACAGGCAAACCACTCATACACATAAGTTACAAATAAATAATTTTTTTAAAAGGTAGTTGATTTACATAAGTGCTTTTGGCTTCTGCTTTCCATATGAAATGCTGATGGAAAATAAAAGTCAATTATAAATGTTATGAGTCATGTGCAGTGGGCACAACAGTATTTCCAACTATTCATGATGCTGGATCACTTGAACACAGGAGTTCGAGGCCAGGCTGGGCAACATAAGAAGTCCTATCTCAAAAATTATTCATAAAACAGTCGGCTGTGGTGGCACGCCTATAATCTCATCACTGGAGAGGCAAATTAACAGAAGTTTGAGGCCAGCCTGGGCTGTCCAGTTTTAAAAATAGAATATGAGCCAGGCCCGGTGGCACATGCCTTTAATCCCAGCACTCAGGAGGCAGAGGCAGGTGGACTCTGTGAGGCTAGCCTGATCTATGTAGTAGATTCCAGTCCAGCTGGGGCTACAGGAAAACTCTGTCTCAAACAAACAAGCAAACAAACAAAAACCCAAAGAAGAAAATAAAATAAAAAGTAGAGTATTACTGTTATCTTTGAATTTCCCCATCTTTTTCCTCCCTGCTATTTTCAAAGTTTTAGCCTTCTATTGATTCCTGTCATGTTTTTCTACATGTAAGTCAGTATATTTTCAAGAATGCTCAAAACACCTTCATTATTATGTCAGGCTCCAAAATTCTAGCACTGTGGTAGAATTTCAGATGGGGACATTTTTCAGCTTCCTTAAAGTTTTCCTGTTCCTTTCTCTCCCAGAATTACTAGCAGCAATGTAAGTCACTGCAAAATTTTTAAAAACCAACTCTAACTTTCTGTCTCTTGGACTTTTATACTATAATATAAAATTATGTAAAAAATGTTTGAAATAAAACATAAAAAGCCATCAAACATACTAAGGAGTGTTTCTTCAAACATTCTTATTATTGTCAAAATACACAAAAATATTCATAGACTACTTTGAGGGCTAGAGATATAACTCAGTGGTAGAGTGCTTAGCATGCATAAGGCCATAAATATAATTCCCTAGGACTGTAAAACACACACACATACACACATAATGTATATTTGTTACTTTGTTATGTAATACTGAAATTCATTTTTTATTTTTAAATTAATTTTTTTAATATTTCTTATTTTTATTTTATGTGTATGAGTGTATTGCTTGCATGTGTGTAAGTACACCCATGTCCTGCAGTGCCCACAGAGATCAAAGAAGGCATCAGATTCTCTGGGAACTGGAGTTACAGTCGGTTGTTAGCTGCCATGTGGGTGCTGGGAATCAAATCCCGGTCTTCTGCAAGAGCACCCAGTGCTCCTAACCGCTGAGCCATCTCTCTAACTCTGCCCTCCCTTTTTTTTGTATATGAGTGCTTTGCCTGCATATGTGTAATTGCATCATGTCAATGCCTGCAGAGGCCAGAACAACAATTAGGTCCCCTGGAACTAGAGTTACAGATGGTTGTTGGCCATCATATGGGTGCTGGGAACAGAAGCCAGGTCTTCTACAAGAGCAGCCAGTGCTCTTAGCTGCTGAGCTATCTCTCCAACTCCCTAAAATTCTTTACTCTGTTTTCCAGGAAACTCTTGAAGACAAATTCTCAAATGCTCAGCCTACGGCTTTAAGTTTCATGAAGGTATGTGGGGATCAAATTATAACTATTATTGACTACAAATTATAATTATTGAAGCTGATTAATCAGCAAGGAAAGCAGAGTAGACAATGGAACATAGTGCCAAAGTAGTAGGCAGTAGCAACTACGAATGCTAAGAGGTAGAGGCTGGTAAGATCGCTCAGTGGGTAAGGTGCCTCCACCAAGCCTGATCACCTGGCTTTGTTCCCTGAGACTCACATCGTGGAAGGAGAGAACCAATTTCTCAAAGTTGTTCTCTGACCTCTACATATGCACTGTGGCACAAACAACAAACAAACAAACAAAGTAAAACACTTAAAAATGGTAAGAGGTGGTCGACCAAGATGGCTCAGCAAGTAAAAGCATTTGGTTCTAACATATCCACAAAAATCAGAAGAACAAGCAAAGTCAGAGCCATGAAGACAGAACCACTCTATACCCCAGGCCCGAGAGAGAGGGCCAAACCCAGGGCAAACAAACAAAGAAGCCAAGCATTGGCACACACCTGTGTGGAAGGCTGAAGATTGTTGCAAGTACTTAGCCAGCCTGGGTTGCAGGGGGAAACCCTGTCTCAAAATGCTAAAACAAAAAGAGAGAGAGAGACAGACAGACAGAGACAGAGACAGAGAGAACATGAATTATTGATGGCCAGTCTGAAGTTCAGCCATTCATTTTGATCAATAGGGGTCATCCTTGAAGGCCTTTGGGAGCCGCAGTAAGGATGCCAGGGGGCTTTGGTCCATTAAGTTATGGCTGGTGCTCTATCAGAATGACCTGGGAGCTTTTGAAAGATGCACATATAGCATCTAGCCTTAGATTTACAAAAGAATCCCAGTTGACCTTAGGATTTGTGTCTTGAAACATCCCCTTCAGTGATATGGTAAACAGCTCAGCTGGAGACTCATCAGATCTAGGCAGTGGGACCTTTCAATGACCCAGTATCAACCCTGTAGACCAGCCCTGGTGCCAGGTGCTAGGTCCTGTCTCCGCACTCTGCACTTGCTGGCGCAGCCGCACTCCTCCTGAGCCGCAGAGCCTGACAGCTCTGTATTCTCAAGCCCTAACATTTCTCCCAGCTTACCTTCCATCGACCCTGCCTCACTGTGTACTTGCTTTCTCCTGTACCCACAGCTCCTGTTCCTGAAGCCTCCTTCCCACTTGCTCTTGACATGTTGTTCTGGTTACAAACACTTTAACAAAGCTTCCAGAAGAAAGGGGTCTAGTCCAATCCATCATCAGGTGGGGGCCAGAGTCTGCCTGTGGTTCTTCCTTGGATTAACATAACACCCCCCTGGAAGCAACTCGAGAGCTCGAAACACTAAAGTGTAGGATCAGCTTCAGGTCTTCATCCCGGGGGGTGAAGGCCCTGTTGTCTTGCCCGGGATTCCACATGAAGCTGTATTTGTTATTCAGCTCTTTGATGCAGAACCATGGTGTCCACCTGAAACCCAGAAACTCTCTATGTCCACAGGGCCTATGTTGTTCCAGTGCATAGTCTGCCAAGGTCAGATGAAGGAAGAGTCTCCTAATAACAACTGATACATCTTTAATAAGCAAATAACCATAATGGTAGCTATCCCATGGGAACTGGTCAGAAACTATGCAGGAAGTGTTCAAGTGTAGGATGTTGGTATGATAAATAGCAGCCAGCCAACAGTGTGTCCCTTGTGACCCCCTCATTGGGTTTCAACGGTTTCAGTACAATTTTGAGTATTAATTGTGCATCAGTCTCCCTAGTTATACCTTCTACCACTGTAATGGCTTAGTGTGGCCACCAAGAAAACGATTACAGTGGCTGCAGATGGCTCAGCAGTTAAGAGTCCTGGCTTCTCTTAAGATAACCTGGGTTCAATTCCCAGGACCCACATGGCAACTAACCACCTTCTATAACTCCAGTTTCAGGGGAATCCAGTGCCTTCTTCTGGCCTCTGTGGGCACTGCATGACACGAGTACACTTACATGCATGCAGGCAACACACTTATACACACAAAATAAAAATCATTTAAAAATAAAATAAATGACTACAGACTATTAGAAATTTTATTAGAGAACTTTTTAAAACTTGGGAAAAGATCTGACTTTTTCTTTTATGAGAAAAGGAAGAACCAGTGAGACGGCTCAGTTGATAAAGACTCTTGCTGCTAAGCCTCATGATAGGAGTTCCAGCTCCAAGATCCTCATGGTGGAAGTAAAGAATTCGCTCCTGCAAGTCCTATTGTGACCTGCATACCCGTGCTGTGGCACATGGCACGTATGTGCACATACACACAAACACGCACAGAGTAACGTAATAATTTTTTTCAAAAAGGAGTCTAGCTGGGCGTGGTAGACACACCTTTAGTCCCAGAATTCGGGAGGCAGAGGCAGAGGCAGAGGCAGACAGGCAGATCTCTCTAAGTTCAAGGCCAGCCACATAGCAGGTTCCAGGCCAGCTGTGGCTATAGGAAGACCCTCTCTCAAAAAGACAAAAAAAAGGAGTCTGTCCAGATGACCCAGCCAGTAAAGGCACCTGATGATGCAGGCCTGATGAGCTGAATTCAATTCCTGGAACCCACATAAAGGTGGAAAGAGAGAACTGACTCCATAAAGTTGTCTTCTGACCTCCACGCATTTGGTGTGGCATGCATGCTCATATACACATATCACACACACACACACACACATGAGCGTGTGTGCACATGGACATATACACTAGTACTACTGCTAACAGTAATTCTTAACTTTTTTAAAAAGAAAAGAATCCCGGGGCTAGAGAGATGGCTGAGCAGTTAAGAGCACTAACTGCTCCTGCAGAAGACCTGAGTTTGATTCCCAGCACCCACATGGTGGCTAACAACCATCTGTAACTCTAGTTCCAAGGAATAGCTCTGAAGGCATTGAATGACATGGGTGCACCCCAGTACATGAAGGCATTATATCCATGTACATAAAATAAAAACAGTAAATAAAGAAAGAAAAGAATCCCAACTTGGACTTTGTAGCTTCAGTTTCTCATACCTGGTCTTCAGGCCTTTCACCAAGGTATGTACATCTGTCAGGGAGCACCTCTACAGACACATCCACTTTGTGACATATAGAAAGTGTTGATTCAGGCAGGTAAGGTCTCAGGAGCCACATCTCTCAACACTTGGGAAGTGGAAACAGGAGGACCAGGAGTTCAAGATCGCAGCAATATCAAGGTCAACTTGAACTATATGTCTCAAAACAAAACAGATAGTTCCAAGAACTTAGCAACAGACAGTTGATTTATTTATTTATTTTTGACACAGAGGTCCATGTGGCACAGGATGGCTTTAAACTCATTATGTAACCAAGGTTGACCTTAAACTTCTGGTTTTGGGGTCCCCACCTATGTGGTTCTAGGGACAAAACCCATAGTGTGATGCTAGGGCAAGAACTCTACTAACTACATTCCCAGCCTGATGCTTGACTTCTTAAACTCAAGTTTCCTCTACCACGCTGTTCAGAGTTTGGGGTGCACAGTCACCAAATAAACCCATGTCTAAATCTATTTTGCCTTTCCTCCTCTTCTGAAGGGGTGTCTCAGGATGAACCCAGATGACAGATTGACCTGTGCCCAGCTCCTGGAGAGTGCCTACTTTGACTCTTTTCGAGAGGGTCAAATGAAAAGAAAAACCCAAAGCGAGGGAAGAAGCAGAAGGCGTCAGCAGGTACTTCGGCCCAAAAGCTGAAGCAATATGAAAATATGAAAATGATTCTTTTTCCCCCTTTTTCTAGTTTTCAAAGTGAAGTGAGGTGAACACCAGCACTTTTGCTGTTGTTTTGACTTAGTTGCATTTATCTTGATAAATACTGGTGGTCACTGTAATAAAATCTACAATGAAAATAACTAGGTTGTTGCAAAATCTTATTCTAACATTTTTTTCTTTAGTTGAGATTCTCATGTTGTCTAGGTTGGTCTCCAGCTCTTGGGCTCAAATGACTCTCCTGCCTCAGTCTCCCAAGTAGCTAGGACTACAGAGAAACAGCATCACACTCAGCTTGCACTTGAAACAGATTCTGCACATTTTTTTGCTTCATTGATTGGCTATACAACCTATTAGATTGTGTACCCGAAACCTAACAAGGGTACCGTAAAACCCTGATCACAATGAGACTGAATTTTGCTACTATTATTAAAAAAAAATCCTATCCCTTTCTGTAGCCTCTAGCTACTCAGTGAAGAAAGCCTGACTCCTTTGTTTTTCACCCATGTAAGCAGCCAAAACAGCCTTTTCTAGGCCTTTCCCTGAAGACAAGGACAAACTCTGTCAAATTAAAAGAGATGAAACCAGGGCTGGGATGTAGCTCAGTGGTAGAGTACTTGCCTAGCAAGTAAGTCCTATCTTAAATGAGCTGAGGGGCTGGAAAGATGGCTCAGCAGTTAAGAGTGCTTGCAGTACACACAGGGGACCTGGGTTTGGTTCCCAGGACCCACAATGGGCACCTGACAAATATATGTAACTCCAGCCCCAGGGTATCTGAAGCCTCTGGTCTCTGTCAGCACCTGCATTCACTGGTACATATCCACACACAGGCACACTCATATATACACACAATTAAAAATAAAATAAATATTAAAATGGGATAATATCACAGAATAAGATGGTAACTATCATGAGGAACATTGATTCCACAGCTTGACAGGTGACAGTCTTTCAGTTGGACTAAGAAAGCTTTGACATTAAAACAGAAACTTCATGAAATATTTGGTTTTGTTCCCTCACCAGCACCTAAAAGAATCTGTAGCATCTAGAAAGTACTTAATAAATATTATTGAAATAGATGAATGTCATTTATTAATAAACCCACGTGGTAATTTTCAATTTATCAGAGACCAACAACAGATACATTTTTGTGTTGCTTAATCCTTCATCTTTATCTAGTTTTTGATCATTTATCTGTTTATTAGCATGTCTTCCATAAAGGAAAAAAGTACCCTTTTTCTGATTTCTTAATAATTAAAATATAAGTTTATTGGGACAGAAATGTCTAACTAATTATTTCCATGTATACAAAATCTCCAGGAATCCAAATTTTTGTTACATAAGCTACTTTACCTTTCACTGTTAACTATTTGCAAAGCCCAGCCTTACACTTAAATAACAAAAAGATATGGGCTTGTTTATAAGTCTGAGGAAATGATGGGAAACAGTGCATATGTATCCTTGTCCCTTAAGAAACTGTCATCTGTCCTCACACGTGGTCTTGGGAGAGACCACACTACCAGTCCTCCACAGTACTCACTTGGTACTGTGGTTGACTTTGATTTGGGGATCTATCCTTGCACTGGCTTGAAAGGGTTCGGGGGCATCTCACCCTTTAAGCTTAGAGTACCACCCTTGCCTTCTAATCAAGGACTTTGCAGAGAGCCTTCCAAAAGCCCAGCATCAACCAAAAGGGTAAGAAACATAAGTGCAGCAGCCATTAGGTAATCTCATTTACCAAGGGTACACGTTCAGTGTTAGTGGGCTCCCTCCATAAACTGTGCTCTCTCCACGTGATATCTCACTTAGCCCACTGTCTACCAAGAACGTCCTCAGAGAGGAAAGCCAAGAGGACGAGGATGCCTTTCAAGACCTGATCTCTCTGAGCACATTCCTACAGATTTTACCATATCAGAAGAAGAATCTGAGCTGGGATATGGCTTGCTAGCAGTTAGGAAGCCCTGGATCGGACCCCTGGCACTGCATAAACAAGCATGGTGGTGTATGCTTGTAATTCCAGTTCTTGGGAGATAGAGGCAAGAGGATCAGAAATTCAAGGTTATTCTTAGCTATACAGGGAGTTCAAAACCAGCCTGGGCTGCTGAGACCCAGGCAGGCAGGCAGGCAGGAAGGAAGGAAGGAAGGAAGGAAGGAAGGAAGGAAGGAAAGAGAAAGGGAGGGAGGGAAGGAAGGAGTAAGGGAGAACGGAAGGGAAGCGGAGAAAGGAAGGAAGGAAGGAGCCGAATAGCTGGCCATGGTAATGTGCACCTGTAATTCCAACATTCCTGAGGCAGAGACTGGAAGATTGATAAAAGTTCAAGGCCAATGTGGTCTGCTTAGCAAGACCCTGTCTCACACAGACAAACAAAAGATTTGGAACTTTTACTTGGTGGTAGAGCACTTGACTAGTGAGTGAGGTACAGTACCCATTCTCTCCTCTCTTAAGGAGAAGAGTCCCCCCAAAAGGACCCTTCCTCCCACAACAAAAGAGGAACTAAAAAAAAATATGAAGACACAAATTTAGAACACAGGCTCGCCCCAGTAAGACAGTGGTCACTCTAAGACAGTCAGATCCCACAGCCTGAAGATATCAGGCTACACTTCCTGAAGCTCCTTGAGAGAGTTAAGAATCTGTTATGTGGGACTAGAGAGAGAGGACCCAGGTTCAAATCCCAGCACCAAATGGCAGCTAACAACTGTCTGTAACTCCAGTTTCAGGGGATTGACACCCTCTTCTGACCTCCTTGGGCACTGCACGACACAGGTGCACCTACCTACATGCAGGCAATACACTCATGCACATAATACACATAAAATAAAAATAATTAAAAATAAATAAATAAATAAATAAATAAAAAAGAAGCTGTTCTGTGCTGTGGTTTACCCAGTTCCCAATTTATGGCCCTGACTTGTATCTGGCTCTTCCAAGCTCTTGGTCGTGTACACTATATTGAACCAAATCACAAGGTGTAAAACTTCCCATCATCCCGTAACCTCCCCTAATAGCTTATACAGTCTGATATCCCCTTTGTTTCAGGAGTTGCTCTGGGAATTCTCTCGGAAAACCACTCTGCCACCCTCCTCATGGCAGCTTTCTCCCTGTCTCTCTCATTCTCCTTGAATCTGGTACCTTTTAGACCAACTCTCCATCCCAACCCCTTATTATCACCGTTAATGAGGCACCTCTCCCTCCTTTCTGAGGCCATCATCACGTTTGCCTCTCACATATACGGTATCATTTTCTGTCTTAAAAAGAAAAAAACAAAAAACAAAAAAACTCCTGTTACTTTAATTTGTGAGTTCAGATGTTTACCTGGACCTGGATTCCAGATCTCTGGTAAGTAACCAGATATGTGTCTACAGGCATAGGGAAAAAAAATCTGACTTTTTAAAATGTAACTTGGGCAGGATGTTTTGTTGAATATTTGATGGAAATCTGTCTTTTAAGCCCTGACTACATATTCAGAAATACTGTGCTGAAATAAGTGATAGAAAAATCCACAAGAATCTTGGAATAATTCAGAACCAAATTTTCAAATGCCAGAGGAATACAGTTTCTGGAAAAGTAAACAAGCATGATTTTAAAATGGCTGCTTTGACACCGTTCTGCTGTGTGTGTCGTTGTTTTGTTTGGCTTGAACACTTTTAACCTGAATGGTACCTATAGGAATTGTTTGCCATTTACTTTCTTATTTTTGTCTTGTTCTGCTGTTAGAATCAACTGTTGCCTCTCATACCTGGAAGCCACACCTCCCCTACACCTGATGGAAGAAAACAAGCCCTCCAGTTAAAATTTGATCATCTTCCAAACATTTAGGAAAAACGTTCTTTCAAGTACAGTCATTTAATATGTACATAATTTTGTACAAGATAGGAATCCTCAGCACTTCCAATGCAAATGAGCAATGTGAAAATGAAGGAGCCTCCCAGAACTGTTTTGTTATCATCCCTGATTCCTTTCCTATGCCAACTTTATCTCCTAGAACAATCTCTTTAAATGTTTAAATGTACCTAAAGAGAAGACATTTTCCATTTCATCAGAGCAGTGCCTCCTTCGGCAATTGATACTGAGAATCTGCAGTTTACTTTGATTTATGAACAAGATTTCCATATAGCATCCCACTTCGGCTAACCACATAATGCCTTTGAGCAGCATCAGCTCTGCTGGCTGCGGTTTGCAGAGGAATGGCATTACACCCCCACACTGGCTTCTGCTCTCAGTGTAACCAGGTCTGCTGAGCTTCTGCTTCATTCTGCATTCTTGTATTGGTGTAGCAAGGGAAGCTTGCAGGGCTGTCTAGGCTTGCTCACCTCTCGACTCCAGGACAGGCTATCTCACTATCTCATGAGACACTGATGATTCCACTTCCGAAGCTAGCTAGCTATAGAAAATTCCATTCATGCATGGCCTACAGTGGACATAGACTAATCACCCACCATGTGACATCAGTGCCCTTGAATCACTGGCTGCCCACTCTTATGCTGTCCTTGGTACATCATCATTTTCTTCATTTTAAATTTGTGGAGGGGAGAGTGTAAGAGACAGACAGACAGGTGGGCAGACAGACACACAGAGAGACAGACACACAGAGAGACAGGACAACTTTTGGGAGCTGGTTCTCTCCACCTTGTTGAGGCAGCTTCTCTCTGTTCTCTCATTCTGTGTATTCTCAGGCAGCTGACTCATGAGCCCAAACGCCCCATCAATTCTTCTGTCTTAGCTCCCACCCTGCCACGGGATTGCTGGGGTTACAGATGTCCACCAACGCATCCAGATTTTTTTTTTTAACATGGATTTTGGGGGTTGAACTCAGACAGTCAGGCTTGCACAGGATCACCTCCCTGACCTGCTACATCATGATTTCTTACTTCTTTCTCCTGGCTAAATTATCTTAGTACCTAAACTGATTGGCCTGGGAGTGATATGGGAACAGTTCACAGCCAGTACTTTCTCCCAGGCATTTTTGTTTAGGGCTTAAAGGTCTATTATCTTTTAGCTAATTTCATTCTCGGTCTCTGTCTCTGTCTCTGTCTCTGTCTCTGTCTCTCTCTCTCTCTCTCTCTCTCTCTCTCTGTCTGTCTCTCTCTCTCAGATTCTGAAGCATACCTTTTATCCTAAACATCTAAAAATGAAACAGAATGGTTGCAAGAAACTTTCAATTTGAAAACAAAAATTTCATGTAAAATAATAACACAGAGCCAGATGTCATTGTCTGCCAAAAGACCCCAAATGGTGATGTTCCAGCCAGTAACATCTAAAAAGGATTTATTAGCCAAGTGTGGTGACATTTACCTGTAGTCCCAGCACTGGGGAGTTAGAGGCAGGAGAATTGGAAGTTCAAGGTCATCACTGGCTACATAGTAAGTTTAAGGCCAATCTGGGCTGCCTGAGACAAAAAAGGGGGTGGGCACACAGAAGAGATGGCTCAGTGGATAAGAGCACGTACTGCTCTTGCAGAGGACCTGAGTTTGGTTTCTAACACCCATGTCAGGTGATTCACAGCTGCCTGTAACCCCATTTCCAGGGCATCTGACACCTTCTGGCCTCCTTGGGCAACTGTACTCATGTGCACATACCCCACACAGACACACATATATATGCATAATTAAAAATGAAATTAAAAGTTGGGGGAGGGAAATTTTTATCAACTCCTGACTGCTCCTAAGCTAACACAGTTACCTAAACACTGTCAGATTTACCAAATATATATTCTAGAAATTAGTGCCTGACAACAATAAAGGAACAGTAATAGTCTACATTCAGCTCTATTAGGGTTAGAAGCCCAGTATTCAGACTTCCAAAAAACCTTAATGCCTCCATTATTTGGAGCATCCATTTCCTAAGGATTTACAACAGCTAAACAAAAATTTCTTGCTCATAAAGGACTTTTTAGAAGTGGACTTATGGGGCTGTAGAGATGGCTCAGGGGTTAAGAACACCGGCTGCTCTTTGCAGAGGACCTGGGTTCAGTTTCCAGCACCCACATGACAACTTAACAACTGTTCTTAACTCCAGTTCCAGGAGATCAAATGCCTGTTCTGGCCTCTGTGAGCATTGCATGACATGGATGCACTTACATATGTGCAGGTAAAACATGCATACACATAAAATAAGAATAAATTTTTAAAAACAACTTATTTGGCCACTTACCATTGATAGGGTGGCTATAAGCTGTCCGGGTCTTATTTTCATCTTGTCGAGACTGTGCCTTTCAGATGTGCATGTGTCAATAGACTTCAATTTGCATTTCTAATACCACAGATGCAAAGAAAATGAGAAAGAGGAGATGAAAGGTAGCTTTGCTGAGAGAGTTCTCTTAAATGTTCACAGTGGGTTTTGTTTTTTCATTTAGGCCTTCTTATTATCAAAGCACTCATGTTGCTCCAGGTCCCCTAAATAAATATACAAATAGATGTATATTACACATGCTCAACTATGTATAATGCACACATACACATGCAGGAAGGCAGTCTTTGGGCATTGCATGATGCTGGTGTACTTACATGCAGGCAAGACATTCATACACATAAAATAACTAAATAAATAAATAATCTTCTGATTGCAGTTGCCAGTTTAATTGCTCCTGGATCCTCAGTGATGCTGCCTTCTGTACTGGGGGAGGGGGTGAAGGGCCGGCACCCTCAAGCTATTAGCCGCGTTAGAGCTACACCAATTTCCGGACACTTTTCAGCCCCGAGGAAGACAGTTATGCGTCAGCATCTCAGGCCTCCAGCAGTCTCGCTCTGAGCTTCAGGCTACTTTTGTTCTTGCGAAGTTCCTGGCTCACCTGAGGCTTGTCTTGACCACGGTCAAGCTCCAAGCTTTCCTTTGCTGTCCAAACATCGCAGCATTGTTGTGAGTAGCTCCTGTGTCCCACCTCTGCATAACTGCTTCTCACCGGTCCTGCTGCTCTCCCCAGACTATCCAGAGCACAGGGATGTTGTTTCCAAACAATTCCACCCCTCCTCCTTTGCAGTGCACCTTACGGCTATGAAAAGTTAAGACTGCTAATTTTCAGAGCTCCATTAGAAATGGACATTTAATTGACATCTCTCCATTCCTGAAGCTAGGTGCTGGACTGCTTTTTAATCTCTGTTTCAATCCTGAGGACATTTGAATGTCATTCTTCCTGCTTGCCCCAACTCCCAAACTTTTTCGCAGATCTTTTGGAAGCTTTTTGATTGTTTGTTTGTTTGTTTGTTGAAACAGGGTCACATGTAGTTCAGGATGGCCTTAAATTCCTGATCCTCATGTTCCCATCTCCCAAGTGCTAGGGTTACAGACTTGGGCTACCACATCTAGCTGGGGTTTCCTGATGTTTTGTTTTGTTTTTAAACAGGATATCACCATGTAGTCCAAGCTAGCTATGGATGTTTTCAGTGAAGACCAAGGTGGGTCTGGGAGATGACAGTCAGTAAAGTGCTTGATGTGCAAGATTAGGATCTGAGTTTGGATTCCCAGAACCCACTTAAAAGCCAGGTGCCCATCTGTAACCCCAGCAGCACTTGGGTGAACAGGGAAGAGACAGAAAGATCCCTGAGGCCTGCTGACCACCTTGTCTAGCCATTATCAGTGAGCTCCAGGTTAAGTGAAGAGACCCAGTCTCACAAATAAGGTGGAGAGCAACTGAAGAAGATCCCTAACGCCCACCTCTACCTTCCACATGCATCACATGCATGCACACACATTTACACACACAAGAAAAAAGAGGAAGAGGAGGGGAAAGAGAAGGAGGGGGCAATGGAGAGGAGGGGGAGGAGGAAGGATGTTTCAAGTGGCAGAGGCTAACAAAAAGGGTGTTTGGTCACAGCTGGGTTCTAGGTCTGGCCTGGTACCTTGGGTACTTAACACAGCAGGTAACTGTCCTATGCCTTTGTTTTTACATTTGTAAAATAAGAAAGTAGATAAGATAGGTGTTTCTGAGCTCCCACACAGACTCTCCATCCACATGGTGTTTGTGTCCTGGACTAGCCTCTCAATTAGGCATTCTACAAACAATGTCAAAATAAATTTTGGTGTTTATGATCTATCCAGGAGCCAGAAAATTCTCTGTCTCTGTCTCTATCTCTGTCGCTCTCATACACAGAACTGTATTAGTTCTATCAAATTAATAGTTTATAGGCAACCGTTGAACAGAGATAGCTAGGCATGCTGATGGCATGCCTGTAACCCCAGCACTTGGAAGGCAAAGGCAGGAGGACCACAATTTGGAGGCTAGCCTGGTCTATATAGTGAGTCCCTATCCTCATGTCCACTCTCCAAAAGCTGACTGAACCCAGAACCTTGAGGCTGCTGTATGAAGTATGTACAATTCGTGTGTTAGTAGACTTTCATTGTTGTCATTTATTGAAATTACTGAAGATTTTGCTGGAAGCAGAAACTTAACTAAATGTTCTTTGCCTTTATCTTAATATGTCTTAGTATGTGTGTCATTTTCTAGCCTAATTATAGTTAGAGTAAAACAATAAAGAGTGGTTGTGTATGACTCTGCATTTTAAACTTATACTTGTTTTAGTTACATTAATTAAAACCTTGCAAAAAGCTGAGGTTGTAACTGAGTCAGTGGAGTTATTACTTACTATTCCTGAAACCCTGGGTTTCATCTCCAGCACCAAATAAACCAGGTGTGGTTGCACTTGCCTGTAATCCCAAGAAGGATTAGAAGTTCAGGGTCATCCTTGGCTACATAGAGAGTTCAAAACCAGCCTGAGCTAAGGACCCTGTGTAAAAAAAAAGAATGAAAAGAAAAAGAAGAATAGGCTAGAGAGACGGTTCAGTGGTTAAGAGCACTGATTGCTCTTTCACAGGACCTAGATGGTGGCTAACAACCATCTGTAACTCTGGCTCCAGGGAATCTTTTGCCCTCTTCTGACTCCCATGGGCATTGCATGACATGGGTGCACCCACCTATGTGCAAGCAATATTCTTGTGCACATAAAATAAAAATAATAAATAAAATTAGAAAGCAGGAAGGAAGAATGTGTACATGCTCATATCAGGATTCCAAGTTCAAGGTAAGCCTAGGCTATATAGTAAGACTGTCTCCAGAAAAACAAACAAAAGCAAATGAATAAAAAATTTTCTTTTTTGTTAACGATAGTTACTGACTATAAATATTGTCAAACTGAAGATGCTGCCTACTTACGATTTTAGAATGTGTTTGTAATGTGTCTGTATCTCAAATCACTTGAAATTGTGGTTATTTGATAATTAGAATTTAATAATTAGCATAATGGTAATCTAAACTATTAGAGTTTGCTACAGAACAGTTTTAATTGAATTATGTTAATATATATATAATATGGTGTTAAAAATTTATCTTAAATATTTAGAAAAGCCAACTAGGATTTAATATTTTGGTAACTTTCTTTTTGTACATATAACTTAACTTGAATGTTCTTTAAATTATTTTAATAAAAGTCAGAAATATTTCTGTCTCCTAATATCTGTTCAAATAAACTAGTAGTTTATTCTTTAATGCTTCATACTTGAGAAAAAAGTATATCTTTGTATATAAATTCCATAGCCTGTTTAATTTCCTACAGGTTGAAACATCTGAATGGCTGACAAACTATTCTTTTTTAAAGGTTTTGGTTTTTTTTAATGTCTACGAGTGTTTTGCCTGCAGTAAGCGTACTCTTGTGTGCAATGCCTGCAGAAGCCAGAAGAAGGCATCAGATCCCCAGAAACTGGAGATACAGTTAGTTGTTATCTACAATGTGGGTGCTAGAGACCAAACCTGGGTCCTCTGTAAGAGCATCCAGGTATCTCAACCACTGAGTCATCTCTCCAGCCACCTCTACTACCCCTTTTACAAATTGTGTGTGTGTGCGTGTGTGTGTGTGTGTGTGTGTGTGTGTGGCCAGCCCCCTGACTTGCCTTTCTTAACTTTTGCCTATTTTCCAATATGTGAGCCTCAAAGTCATCTTTGGCTACATAGGGAATTCAAAGCAAGTCTGGATTACATGAGACAGTGAGACAGGTATGGCAAAAAAGAAGAAGGAGGAGGAAGAGGATGATGATGATGATGAGGAGGAGGAGGAGGAGGAGAAGGAGGAGGAGGAGAGGGAGGAGGAGGAGAAGAAAGCAGGAGAGATGGCTCAGCGGTTCAGAGCACTGACTGTTCTTGCAGAAGATCCAGGTTCGCATCCCAGCATCCACATGGTGGCTAACAACCATCTGTAACTCCAGTTCCAAGGGATCCAACGCCTTCTTCTGTCCTCCTCTGTCATTGCATGACACCAGCGCACTTACATACATGTAGACATAACATAAAAATAAATCAAAAAAAAAAAAGAAAGAAGAAGAAAAGTCATTCCTAATCCTTAAAAAATACTTGACGCAAGAAAATAAAAAGGAAAAGACAGGAACTATCAGAGTGCTATGCAGCTGGACATGTTGGTATACACTTATAACCCAGCTACTCAGGGGAATCACAAGCCCTTGCCTAGGCTATGGGGTGGGTTCAAGGCCAGTCTCAATTAAAAAAATAAAAATAAATAAAAGGGTTCGTGGGGTGGAAAGAAGGCTCAGCAGTTTAAGAGTACTTGCTGTTCCCAGCACCCACAAGTTGCCTAATAACCATCCATGACTCTGGTTCCAGGGGAACTGATGTCTTCTGGCCTCCACAGGCATTACACATGGGTGCACTTACATACGTGCAGGCAAAACAATCATACATATAAAATAAAAAAAATTTTTAATTCAATTAAAAAGACTAGAGATGTAGCTCAGTAGTACAGCACTTGCCTAAGAAGAGGAAAAGAAGAAGGAGGAGGAGAAGGAGGAGGAGGAGGAGGAGGAGGAGGAGGAGGAGGAGGAGGAGGAGGAGGAGAAGGAGGAGGAGGAGAAAGAGGAAGAGGAGGGGGAAGAGGAGGAGGAGGGGGAGGAGGAGGAGGGGGAGGAGGAGGAGGAGGAGGAGGAGGAGGAGGAGGGGGAAGAGGAGGAGGAGGGGGAAGAGAAGGAGGAGGGGGAGGAGGAGGAGGAGGAGGAGGAGGAGGAGGAGGAGGAGGAGGAGGAGGAGCTAGACCACCACTAGAAAAAAACATCTGTGCTTGCTACCTGTGTTGAAGAAGCCACCACCTCAGGATGGCCTGTTCACCCTTCCTCCCTCCTGTTCCCTGACCACTCTCCTCTCTAGCCAGCATCTACTTTTCTAAGGTTTGAATTTCAATCTCATATCATTCGTTCCCTCCTTCACTAGGTTAGGGAGGAAGTGGATGAGTTGGGGAAATCCCTCACAAAACTGACTCCACCAGTCTGGCATAGTACTACACACTTGTAATCATGTAACTTTGGTGGCAGACGTAAAAGCATCAGATGTTCAAGGCTAGCCTCAGCTGCACTGTGAATTCAAGGCCAGCTTGTTCTACAGGAGACCCTGTCTTATAAAGCAAACAGCTGGGCCTGGTGGCACATGTCTTTAATCCCAAGAATTTGGGAGGCCGAGGCAGGTGGATCTCTGTGAGTTCAAAGCTAGTCTGGTCTGCATGGTGAGTTCCAGGTCAATCAGGGCTACATAGTGAGACCCTGTCTCAAAAAATAGGAAAAAAAAAGTTGACTCCATCAAATATTTCCTCTAAATGACAGATTCTTGGCCATGAATGGGAATACTGTGGGATCCATGAGAAATTCTTTCGTTTTCTTTCTTTTTGTCTTTTTTAGACAGGGTTTCCCTGTAGCCCCAGCTGGTCTGGAACTCACAGAGATCTACCTGCCTCTACCTCCCAGTGCTAGGCAGGCACCACTTCTCCCAGCTTCCTTTTCTATTTTCAAATCCAGTTTCTGAATATATCCCAGGGCACCCATCTCCAGAGAACTCTGCTCAGTGAACATTTTGACAACTTTGAACCTTTGCCCTTTGCTTTGCCACTAACCAGATTGGGTTTATTTTTGGTTGTTGTGGCTGTTGTTTCGTTTCTGAGACTGGGTCTCACATGGCCCAGGTGGTCTTGTTATATAGACAAGTCTGACCTGGAACTCCTGATCCTTGTGCCTCCATATCCCCAAATCTTGGACTACAGGTGTGTACCAGCACACCAGCTATGTTGAGCTCATGACTTGAAATTAAGCAAAACACAAACTAGAAGAGATAAACATCCCTTCCACATTTTACCTTAAATTGCTAACATTTAGAAATTCATCTGGGGGTTGGATGTAACTAAACTGGCTGAGAGCTGGTCCAACATGCAAGGCCCTGGGTTCAAATCCCTAGCACCACATAAAACAATTCCAGCACTTAAATAGAGGCAGGAGAATCAGATGTTCCTGGTCAACCTTAGCTACACAGTAACTTCAAGGCCAACCTAGGCTACATGAGGCCCTGTCTCAAAGAAAAAAAATAGTAAAGAAAATATGCTAAAACATGCTTAGAGCAACCATTGTGTGCTTAATAAATTTACCAGTGCCAGTCTGAGCTTTTTTTTTTCCTTCTTGAAGTGCCCCTCAGTGGCTTCTCAAGAGACAATGAACAGTCAGAGATGGTGTTAAGGCTCCCTTCAGCTCAGGTGCACTGAGATGACGTCAGCAGCCGCCATTTATCTGCTGTCCAGTTCGGTGCTCTCTCACACCCTCCTTTCCTCAGGTCTGGATGTGGTGGCACAAGCCTTTATTCCCAGCACTCTGGAAGCAGAGGCAGGCAGCTCTCTGAGAGTGAGACCAGCCTGGTTGAAATAGTGATTTCCAGGCCAGCTAGAGCAACAGGGAGACTCTGTCTCAAAAATATACGAAGAAAACCAACTTTCATTTTTTCAGGGAACCAACGAGGTCAAGTGGGTTTTTGCTCTTCAACACTGGGTTGGGTTCCTGTTTTCTTTTGCTGCTGTTTTCCTTTGCCTTAGTAAGGACACTGGTGTTCTCATGCCATAGATGATGGCACAGCATAAATAGACCCACTGGATGCCACCGTGAAGAGTGCCTTTCTTGCCTAGTAAGTGGACACCAGGTTCCTGATCAATAAAGCCATCGAAAAAGACTATGCATGGCAGAGAGAATGCCTCTTAAATACAAATGAAATAGAAACTTCAGTTTGCAGATTGCACAATAAAGTAAATCCTTGGCCAGAATCCCAAGGAGGCTCCACCTTGCAGCATTATTAGGACATTTTCCAGAACTTTCTTGGTGAACACAAATCCCAGAACATTACGGTATTTTGGATTTTGTTGTTATTCAAGACAGGGTCTCCCTGTAGCTCCAGTTGATCTGGAAGTCACTATGTGGATCAAGCTGTCCTACCTATCACAGAGATACACCTGCCTCTGCCTCCCCAGTGTGGGTTTAAAGGTGTGTGCCACCACACCCAGCTTAGTATTTTGGATTTTATCACAGCTAATTGACCCCCAGCTATGTTATCTGCAGAAACTCATAGGTTTTTTTAAAAAACTGTTCTAGTCAGGTGTTGTGGTACATGCCTTTAATCCCAGCACTTGGGAGGCAGAGGCAGGTGGATCTCTGTGAGTTCAAGGCCAGCCTGGTCTACAAAGCAAGTTCCAGGATAGCTGGGACTATAGAGACCCTGCCTCAAAAAGACCAAAACTTTTTTCAATGTTTTATTATTTCTTTTTATTTTATGTGTATGAGTGTTTTGCCTGCATGTACGTAAGTGCACCCTGTAGAGATCAGAAGAGGGTGTCGAATCCCCTGGAATTGGAGTTACAGGCAGTTGTTAGCCAACATGTAAGTGCTGGAACTGAACTCCAATCCTCTGCAAGAGCAGCCAGTACTCTTAACTGCTAACCCATCTCTGCAGTCCTGCTCCTCTTCTTTGTTACCTGTCTCAAAAATATACAAAGAAAACCAACTTTCATAGGGTCCCCACTATTTAGCTCACAGCCCAGTCTGGCCTGGAGCTGACTGTGTAGCCCAAGCTGGCCTCAAACTCACAGCAACCTTCCTGCTTCAGCCTTCCAGGTTAGGACTGTAGACCTGGTGTGGTACAAGCCTGAATTCTTAGCTCCTAGGGAGCTGAAGCAGGAGGATCACTCGAGGCCTGCTAGGCAACATAGTAAGACCCTATCTCAAAATAAAAAGACTATTGAGAACTTAACTCGGTGGTAGAGCGCTTGCCTAGTGAGCATGAGACCCAGGCTCAATCTTGAGCTACCTTCCTCCCCCACAAACAGGTCACAGGACTGTCACTACACCTGGCTGAGAAATTATTTTCAAACCAGATTTTGGAGCGTTTTTCCAAAGAGAATACATTTTTGCCATGAGAAGTACTCTGAATAAATTAGAAACCATTAACTAAATGGTTTTGTTGATTTCTAGTGAGAAATAGAATGCTAAAACTGTCGTTCTTGTATGTACAAGCATATATTTTATGCATAATGCTTTAAGCATTTGAGACAGAGATGGCTCCGTGAGTAAATGTGCTTGATGTGCAAACTTGAGGACTTGAATTCATTCCCAGAGACCAAGGGAAAACCAAGGGTGCCATGGCTTGAATCTCAAATCTCTGATCCCAGCACGCCTACTATGAGACCAAGGCCAAGATACGAGAATTAGTTGGAAGCCTGCCACTCAGCTAGTCTGGAGTCGTCAACAGCACAGCCGTAGAAACAAGGGAGATCCTGCCTTAAACAAAGTGACTCCATGAAGGCTATCCCTCCAACCTCCACAAGCATGCTATGGCACAGGTGTTTTCCCACATGCCCCACACACATAGACAAAAATAACTTTTTTTTTTGAGTCAGGTTCTACCTGTAGCCTCAGCTGTCTTAGAACCCAATAAGTAGACCTGGATCTCACAGAGATCCTCCAGTCTCTGCCTCCCAAGTGCTGATATTAAAGGCATGCACCAGCACACCTAAATAAAAAATTTAAATCTTGAAAAACAGTACCTCTTCACATTTATCATAGAATATAATGAACTCAGGAAAAATAAAAACTATGAGAACAAAGAAATCCATCACATTATCATTACTGGTGAAAATGGAGGCTGAGAGATGATGGCTCAGTGGTTAAGAGAATTAACTGCTCTTGCAGAAGTCCTGGATTCAGTTCCCAGCATCCACATGGCAGCTAACAACTATCTGTAACTCCAGTAATTCCAAAGAATTCAACATCCTCCACAGGCACTGCATGACTTGGGTGCACTTACATACTTGCAGGCAGTATTCTCACATACATACAATAAAAAAAAATAATAAATAACTTTTTTCTAAAAAGATGAAAATGATCTCATTGTCCAAAGGCACAGCCTGGTCTCATGCAGCCCAAATTGCTGTTGAGAGGTGTGTGACATTGGATTTCTGATTCTCCTGCTGCCTTCCAAGTGCAGGCACAGCAGATGTATGTATCTTCATACTCAGTTTTAAATAATCCAAAACAAAATCTGGACATGTAGTGCAAGAGGATGTGGAGTTCATTGTCAGTCTCAGCTACACAGCTAGCCCTGACTACATGAAATCCTGTCTCAAAAAGCCCAAATAATTATAAAAAAATGGAATTTGGGTGGACAGTGAAATACGATGTTGCTCCTTAAAGGATTTTCATTTGTCTTTAGAACTATATTATTTTTCCAGATTACAAAGTTGATAATAACACTAAATTTTTTTCTAGATATTTATCCATAACCTTGTATCTCAAGAAATAGCCAAATGAAATGCTAAATAAATATTTGATATAATCATCCTGTAATGGGGTTTTGTAGCTTCATTTTGTTTTTTTCCAAATTGTCTATGATGAGAATGCTAAAAATAGCATTAGCTTTTCTTTTTCCAAGAATAATGTAGCCCTTTTGTAGGTGACCTGTAAAATATGGATACACCCAAATTTAAAAAAGAAAAAGACCTCAGGAAGCAGTGATAAAGAAATTGCTGTTTAGATTCCACACAAGTACACCTTAGCAGTCTTTCTGTGGTACAGACACCTATATTTTACAGAAATAAAACTATACTGATCATAATTTTTTTAGCTATCTTTTGTCACGTTAATGTACCATGAACATTAAAAAATTTAAATTAAATATTCATAATTTGTATACATCAGTTGTTACTAGTTTTTTATTTTAATTTTTTTTACTGTTTGTATGGGCTAGAGAGACGGCTCGGTTAAGAGCACTGGCTGCTCTTGCAGAGGACCCTGTTCAGTTCCCAGCACCCACATGGCAGCTGGCAACCCTCTGTAACTCCAGGCCATCTGACGCCCTCTTCTGGTCTACACAGGCATTGCATGCATGAGAGCACTTTACATGCATGCAGGCAAAACATTCACAGACATAAAATAAAAATAAATGGAAAAAATTAAAGTATTTGTATGGATAGATCTTTGTGCCGATATACTTATACTAGATGAGATTTCCATGTGGATAAACAACTCAAAATGGAACTGCTGAGGCAGCAAGTGTGCAGTGTATTAATGCTTATGATGCGTGGTGCCAAGACACTCCTCAGAAAGAATTTAGCAAGCTTTCTTCCCAGCAGTATGAGGTAGTGGTCATTTTCCACACTTCACAGCATTGCCAGATGTTATTCATCTGGGAACTAACTGTTATTATTTTTATCTTACTAGAGAAATAACAAAGCTTTATTATAAAGAACTTAGAACGCAGAAAGAAGAGGAAGAAAATTAAAACCGCTGGTGATATTACCAATGAGTGATTTTATATCTCCATCTCTCTCTGTATATATGTCCATATGTCTACATAATTTAATTTATGAAAATTAAATTGTATAACAAGTAACATTTAACAGTATATATTGATATTAATTTTGTTCCCGAATTTATGGTGCTCATTTAAAGCAAATTATCTCACTGAATCCTCACACACCTATATAATAATTAGTATTATCTTAGTATTTAGTATTCATTTGTATTAGCTTTTTCTTTTTGAGATAGAGTCTCTTGTAGCCCAGGCTGACCTTGAACTTACATAGTTCACGATGTTCCTGAACTCCTGCCTCCACCTTCTGAGTGCTCGAATTACTGGTGTGCACCACTAGGCTCGATTTATGTGACGCTGGGGATAAAACCCAGGGTTTTACGAGTGCTAGACAAATACTCTACCAACATAGCTGCATTCCTGGCCCTTTTTATTTTACATCAATGTGTAAAGTTAGCATACAATGCGATAGGTTTCCTTATGGCATTTTCATGCATATATGTCATTATATTTTGTCTTCATTCACCCCTCCTCTGCCGTCTTCCATGCCCTCTGATCACTTCTTGCAGGTCTTCCTCCCCCAAACGGTCTTCCTTCTGCTTTCATGTCACATTTTCCATTGCCCTCTCTTTTTCATCCTTTCCTCTCCCTCCGCTCAAGACTTCTTTTTTTGGTCGGGTGTGGAGACCCTGTCTCAATAAATATATTTTTTATAAAAGGAAAAATATTGAGTAGGGAAATTGAGCATCCAGCAACATGGCTGACAGGCAGCTCAGTCCAGGTCTGCGTGTCTATTCTTAGAGCCTCTATTCTTATATCCATTAGGAGTCCCAAGACAGGTCTCTGTTTGTCCTCTATGATGAGGATGACCAACGTCACTAAAAACAGAGCTAATGCCTGATCCCTTTTTACTTACAAGAGGAAACATTGATTTTAATGAGAAAGGTGCTCCTGTTTATAAATGATTGGATAAATAAAGAAGCTGGGTGGAATGATAAGAGGGACAAACCTTCCTTATCAAGCAACTTCAAGTAATATCCATGGATACTCTCCGAGAGTGGCCAACTCCCCTTCCCTGTGAGTATGGAGTCGTTTCAGTGACTCTCATAAAGAACAGGCTATGGGAAGGGAAACATTGTGTGTTGGTTACTTTATGTCATTTTGACACAAACTAGAGACACCTGGGAAGACGGACTCTCACCTGAGGAATTTCTTGCATCAGATTGGCCTGTGGGCATGTCAGTGGGGTATTTTCTTAATTGCTACTTGCTGTAGGAAGACCCAGTCCTCTGTGGGTGGTGCAATCCTGGGCAGGTGGCCCTTTGCTGTTTAAGAAAGCTAACTGAGCAAGCCAGGGGAAGCTACCCACTAAGCAGTGCTCCTCCATGGTTTCTGCTTGAAGTGCCTGTCTTGAGTTTCTGCCTTGGCTTCCCTTGGTGATGGAGTGTAAGCCATAAGAAAAATAAGGCCTTTATTCAAGTTGCTTTTGGTTAATGATCTATCATAGCAACAGAAAAGCAAACTAGGACGCATAATGACTTTATAGTGAAGGAACCTAGAGGGTCCACCTTAACGTGGCATCCATGCATCACCAATGAGAGGTCAGAATTCCAGTCCCCAATCTGCTCTGGCAAGAAGGGCATTTCAGCTCTGGTATTTTCTCCACAGGCCACAGCTCCAGTCTAATCTAATCACAAGAAAAGAACATGGAACAAATCCAGACTGAGGGCCAGACTAACCTCTGGCCAGTACTCTTCAAAACTGCTAAGGTTAGAGGTTGATGAGATGGCTTAGTGGTAAAGAGCACCTGCTGGTCTTGCACAGGACCTGGTTCCATTCCCATCACCCACCAACACCGGGCAGGTGCCAGCCTGTGGTACACATATATTCTCTCTCTCTCTCTCTCTAAATATAAATAAATCTTAAAAGGTAAAAACTATCAAGGTTATTGGGGCTGCGTTTGTAACTCAGTAAACAGTCTGGATGTGGTAGCCTATGCTTGTAAAGCCAGCACTCCATAGGTAGAGTCAAGAGGATCAGGGATTCAAGGTAATCTTTAGCTATGTAGTGAGTTCAAGGCTAGCCTTGGCTACAGGAGATCATCTCAAAACAAAAAAAAACCTGTTGAGGTTATGAAAAGAAGGACCAATAAGAGCTGTCACAGATAAGAAGAGGTGACAGGCATGGTACGAGGAAAGAAATGTGGGATCCCAGTGTAGATACTAAGTCAGGGAAGGGACATTTGTGAAAGAATGTGAAATCCAAATAAAATCTGGAGTTAACAGTAATATATACTATCATTAGTCTGGGTGCCATGGTAACCTTAAATGTTACCATTAGGCAAAACTTCATGAGAGGTGTATAGGAATGATCAGCATTATCCCTCCAACCTTTCTGTAAATCTAGAATCGTTCCACAGTAAAGGATGTGTTTGTTTGAACTCTCTATATAGACTAGGCTGGTCTTGAACTCTCAGAGATCCATCTGCCTCTACCTCCCTATGCTGGGATTAAAACTGAGCCCCTCATCGCCATGCCCCACCTGTTTTGTCTGTTTGTAAGAATGTTTGTTTCAGCATGAGTGCTACTGTGGTAGCAGAAGTAAGGGTCCAGCTGCCGCAGACGTTTCAGACTGTCTGGGCTTGAACTCATCTTCACCTCTTTGACTTTGTTTGCCGGAGTCCATCTGGCTATGCCAAAGAAGCTCAGAAGGGGGCAGGCAGAATGCTCTCAAGAGCCTGTTCTGGGACAGTAGCTAGGGTTGGCTTTATGGTTTCTGAAGGACTTATTGGACTTATTGGTAGTGATAAGTCAATGCCTCTAATATATTTCTAGTTATTGGCAAGCAAAAGAAGAGAGGGTGTGTCCATGTGACCTCAGCCTGGAAAATAAAAGGGAAGATTACCAGCACCCAGAGAACATAAGCCTGTGTGTTATCTTCTGGAGGGCCATTTGGAAATCCAGTGTGTCCTCAGACCGTGAGCCGGGCTGTTTCTCTAATTCTAGAGGCCAAGTCACATGGACAAAGACCACAATGGTTGTTTCATTACAGGAATTTTACAAGTGGCAAGCTGTCATCCGACTACACATCTGAGAGAGACTGCTCACAGAACTGTAGGCCAGCATACCTCCCCAGCTCTTTGTGATCTACTATGCTACTTATTTTCATTTAATAAGTTATGAACATCCATCCAGGCTGTTAAACATTCTACAAATCTTCCCCCAATGTGATCCTCTCAAAATGACTAAGTTAGGGCTACATCAAAGGGATGTTCAGAGATTAAGTCAAGTAGACCTTCACATGCTCATATTGAATAGTCTCCAAGAAACAAGTATTAAAATCCCAGGTCAGAGCAATATGTATAATACGCCACTATACACATGAAAGAAATGATATGTGGATGTAGACATTACATAGATGGCACATAGATAATGATATAGACATGGATTGTTTTGTTTTTATACTGGCAGGATAAAAATACAGTGAAATATAGTTTTTTTTCTTTTTCTTTTGTGTGTAGGTACATGTTTGTACAGTGTATACGTGTGCATGTGCGCATGTGTGCATGTGGGTGGAAGCCAGAGGTCAACGCTGGGAGTCTTCCTTGATCATCCTTTACCTTATTTTTATTTATTTTATTTTTCAGTGTTTTGAGACAGGTTCTCCCTGTAGCCCCAGATGACCTGGAACTCAATTTGTAAACCAGGTTGGCCTTGATCTCACAGAGATGTTCTTGCCTCTGCCTCCTGAGTGCTGGGACTAAAGATGTGTACCACCACACTGGGCTGATTGATTGACTGACTGAATATGTATGTTTTGCCTGCAAGTGTGTAAATGCACCACATGTGTGCAGTGCCTATGGAGGCCAAAAGAGGCCATCAGATCCCCTGGAACTGGAGTTACGGGCAGTTGTTAGCCACCATGTGAGTGTTGGGAACCCAACCCAGGTCCTCTGCAAGGGCAGCCAGTGCTCTTAACTGCTGAGCCATCTCTCCAGCTCTATCACCTTATTTTTTGAGGCAGGGTCTCTCACTGAACCCTGCACTCACTGACTAGCTGGCCTTTGAGCTCCAGCAACCAGCCTGTCAGTACTATTCCCTTGCCCCAGGGTTACACCCAACTATGCCCACTTTGTTTTTGTTTTTTTCACACGAGCTCTGGGAATATGAACTCAGGCCCAGTAAACACTTTACTGACTAAACCATCTTCCCAGCTCCTCTTTTTCTTTCTTTTTTTTTCATGGGGTGCATGCCTGAGCAGTGGGTAAGCATCACTGTTGTGTCCATTACAGATTTTAAGTGCAGAATAATTCTTCTTATAACTTTGAAGATAGAACTCCATTTCTTTCTTGCCCTTGTTCTTTCGTGTTTATTTAGTATTATGGGATGGGGGGGGGCTCGTGGACCGAGGTCAGAGGACAACTTGCCAGGAAGTGTTTCTCTCCTTCTACAATGTAGGTTCAAGAGACTGAACTCAGGTCCTCAGCTTGGCAGCAAGTGCCTTTATCTGCTGCACTATCTCATTGCCCAAATTCTAGTACTTTCTAATGCCAGGTGGCATTTCTGCCATTTATTTTTGGTTCCTAATTGCTTGCATCTGGTTTCTTTCTTCTAGAAACATCTAAAGTTTGAACTTCAAATGAATTGGGTTTCTCTAGATTGTGCTGCATAAAGACCTCAAAAGTCTTACTATCTTACAACAGTAAATGCTCATTTCCTGCCCCCTTTACAAGTCAGTGGCTGTGTTCTGGCTGTTGTGGCTCTCACCCTGGCTTCCGAATGAGAACAGGTCCACATGTCCACTTGTTCAAGGACGCAGGCTAAAGGGAAGAGGGCTCCTGGAGGAGAAGTGCCTTTCTCAGGTCAGAGACCACTGGACAAAAGGCCCAGCAGAAACCCCCTGCACTTCCAGAATGCTACTTAGCTGTGGTGCACCATCCCGTCTGCTCACGGTCTGTTCATTTTTTAAATCAGGTAAAATTGTCTGACTACAGGAGGAAAGGAGTGAACACGCCTCCTTGGAATTCTGAATCTTTCCCAGCAAGGATCCATCCATACATGCGAGTAGTAGACATTACGAAGGATTAGAAAGAAAGAAGGCCGAGGCAGAATATAGCCATGACGTAAAAAGAAACTCTAACTTGAATTTTGAGACTTACAGCTTTCTCTGAGGTCCCAGCCACAGGGGCTGCTCACCTCCAGCTTGCCCCATGTGGCTGTCTTCTCTTTCACCTTCTCTCCTCCTTTTCTCTCCTTCACTCACTCCAGTTCTTGGAATTTTGGGATCGATGTTCTAGAAGTTGAGCAGGAAGTGGGTGAACTGACAGAAGAAGATTAAACATGCCTGCTTCAGTTATCTTTGGTTACACAATAAACCACCCTAAAGTAAGGGCTAAAAGCAACAGCCATGTAATTATCTCGCAGAGTTCTGAGGGTTAGCTGGGGTTCAGAAGCATAAGGCTTCTGCTGGTCTCTGCTGACTGTGTATCTGGTGCTGCTCTTGGATAATGGGGGGCTGAGCAGCCAAGAGGGCATCAGCCATATGTCTGGCTAGAAAATGGGGTGTGGGTGGTTCACTTGGACAGTTAGGCCCCTCTCTCCTGCTCTTATTTCAGAGCCCCTCCCTCTCCGTGTGGTTTACCACATAAGTCCTCCAAGGGTAGCGGGACCCCTTATGTGTCTGCTCAGGGCTCCAATATGCTCCAAAGGAGAAGCTGCCAGGCCTTCTTTTGACTGAGGCACAGAATAATCAGGGCATCATTTGTGCCCCTTTCTGTGGGCAAAATGAGTCCCAGTGCCAGCCCAGGTTGAGTGTGGCAGGGGAACTGCAGAAGCATGAACATCAGGAGACAGGCTGGGTTGCTTCCATCCTTGGAGAAAGAACCACAACCCTTTCATGGAAACCATTAATAAGATTTGTGTCTTTGTTAATCACTTTACAATGAGTTGCTACAAGCTGACATTTGCTATGCGGGATCACTAAATATCAAAATATTGGCATTAAACTAAATTTTATTTTATTTTATTTCTTTTTTTTTTTTTGGAGGGGAGTATTGAGAACAGGTTTCATGTAGTCCAGGCTGGCCTTGAACTTGCTGTGTAGCTGAGGCTGACCTTGAACTCCTGATCTTCTTGCCTTTGCCTCCTAAGTGCTGGGAGTACAGGCATGAGCCACCATGTCTGTCATCACCTCAGTTTTTTAATTTTTTAATTTTTTTAAAAATTCAAGGGCTAGTGACAGGGCTCAGGGTTTAAGAGTACTTGCTGTTCTTGCAAAGGACCTGGGTTCAGTTCCCAGCCCCTCTGTGGCAGCTCACAGCCACCTGTAACCTCAGCTTCAGGTAATCCAGTGCCTCTTCTCACTTCAGGCACCACACACAGTGCAGAGACTCATGGAGGTGCACGTGTGCACACACATACACACACACACACACACACTGTAGAACATAAATAAAAAAAATTTTTTTTTCTTTTTTTAAAAGACAAGATCTCCCTGTAGTCTTAGCTGGCCTGGAACTTGCTATGTAGATCAGGCTGAACCTTGATCTTGCAGAGGTCTGCCTGCCTCTGCCTCCTGAGTACTGGGATTAAAAGGATGTGCCACCACACTTGGCTAAAAATATCTTTTTAAAAAATATATATATATTTAATTTTATGTATATGCGTGTATTGTCTGCATGTAAGTAGGTGCACCCATGTCATGCAGTGTCCATGGAGGTAAGAAGAGGGTGTCAGATGCCCCCGAACTAAAGTTATGGACAGTTGTTAGCTGCCATGTAGGTGCTGGGAACTGAATCCAAGTCCGCTACAAAAGCAGCCAGTGTTCTTAACCACACAGCCATCTCTCTAGCTCTAAAAACTCTTTTTTTGAAAAGAGAAAGATTTATTATTTATTTATGTGTGTGTGCGAGTTTGCACATGTACGTACAAGTACACATACTCATGGAGGTCACAAGAGGGCGTTAGGTGTCCTCCTCCATCACGCTCCCCCTATTCCTTTGAGACAGGGTATCTCCCTGAACCTGAAACTTGGATTTTCCCAGCTAGAGTAGAAGCCAGCAAGCACTAGTGACCCTCTGGTGTCTGCCTCCCCCTGAGCCGGGGTTTCAGGCATGTGTGGGATGTCTGGCTTATTATGTGGATGATTGCACAGCAAATATTTCTCTAACCCCCACCTCAATTAAAAACAAAATGGGAAGGTAACATCAAATTTGAACACAAATGTGAATGAAGGGCAAACTTGGTAGCTATGTGAGTGAGAATGATCTAGGCAGAGTCAGAACTAGAGACAGGTAAGAGGCAGGAGCAAGGGCCCAGAACAAGACTAGGAGGGAGCAGGAAAGGCAGAAGCGGAGGCCGAGGGGGTCAGTGGCACGCAGGTGAGAAAGGCACCTGTGACCAACCAGGCAAGGCCTTGGAGACCACTGTGAGAAGTGAGACTCGGTACTTAAATGAAACGGCAGCCCTGCCCCTCTGGTCAGCTGTCCCTTAGCACGGGCTCCTTCCGCAACACGCAACAGCAGCTACGCTGTTTACCACTTTAGTCACCTCTGATAAATCTTCTAGTGAAAAAAAGGGAGAGGAGGAGAAAGGAAGGTGGGAGAAAAGTTGGTGGCAATTGTTAGCTTATCACCAGAGACCAGAGAAACTGCAGGCCTAAGTGAAGGCTGAAGGAGTTCTACGGACTGCTTTATGGTTCACTGTGCATCAGAGTAGAATGGTACCCTCACGTCTTTCTTTCTAAGTCCCACATGTGGGGGGGGGGGGCGGGGGAGAGCGCTCTTTTACTCCTTTTTGTTGTTTCTGTGGTCCTGGGGGTGGAACCCAGGGCCTCACACAGGCACGGGGTCTCCCACTGAGTCCCATTCCCACCCTTTTCTTTTTGCTTGATGGTTTGGGTTAAGCAAAGAATTCTAATTTGAAAATGCTGCTCCAGGCGGGTGCACACCTTTAATCCCAGCGCTGGGGAGGGCAGAGGCAGACGGATCTCTGAGATCAAGGCCAGCCTGGTCTACATATCAAGTTCCAGGCTGCAGGAAGACCCTGTCTCAAAAAGAGACAGGTGGGGGACACTGCGCCCTCATAATTCTGAGGGCGTTCCTCCTAATATTCTCTCACCTCACCGTGTTCCGTTGGCTCCTCGTTTCTCGTAGATGACCCGTTTTTCTCTGGTTTGCTAGTTTTTTAAAATTACCCACTCAAAGCTTCCAACATCCTTCTCTTCATCCTCAGACCTCAGAATTTTTACACTTCTCCCTCCTTCCCTCTCTCTCCCATATCGCTTCTCCTGCCTCCCCCTCCCCCTCTCCACCCCCTCCCCCTCTCTCTCTTTTCTGTCTCTTTCCTAACCCCTCCCTCCTCATGGTACATTTTGTTTATACATTCATCAACTGATGAGTGTTCGTATCCTGTCTACCATTTTTCTTATTGTAAATAATGCCACTGACTTAACATTAACATATAAATATCTACTTGAAACCCCTCTTTCAGTGCCTTAGGGTACATCCCTCTAAGGTAACTCTACGCTTCACTTTTTGAGAAGCCACCAAACTTCTTTGTCAAGTAGCTATATTATTTTACATTCATACCAGCACAGCATAAGAAATCCAGTTTCTCCATATCCTAGTCAACATATATTTTTTACCTTTTTTTTTTTTCCTCAGTGCTGGGAATTCAGTCCAGAGCCACTTACATACAAGATAAGCATTTGACCCTTAATCCTGATTTTCCATTTTCTTTATAGTAGCCATCGGTGGTGGTTTGAATAGAAATGTCCCCTACAGGCTTATGTATTGACCACTTGGTCCCCAGTTGTTGGTGGTGTTTGGGGATGTCATGGAACTGTTAAGACACAGAGCCTTGCTGGAGGGTTTATAGCCTTGTTGCACTTCTAGTTTGCTCTCTACTTCCTGTGTGTGTTTGGGATGTGATCTTTCATCTTCCTGCTCCACCTCCTCGCTACGCTGTCAGACAGACGCTCTCCTCAACCAAAAATAAACTCTTCCACAAGTTAGTTTTGGCCATGGTGCTTTATCACATTAACAGGAAACTAACACAATCTTCCATAACTCCAATTCCAAGGGAATTCCATGCCCTCTTCTGACCTCCTTGGGCATTACATGACATGGGTACACTTACATACATGCAGACAAAATACTTCTACATAAAATAAAAATTTTAAAGGTAGAAAACACCATCCTAATGTGTTGCACAGTAATATTGAAATGTGCTTTTGATTTGCATTTCCCTAATGCCTAATGATGTAGAATATCTTCCTACACTTGGATTTGTTATGCAGCTTTCTTAGCTTTTTCCCTGCATGAAAGATTTGAAATACTATATGATTGTTTCAGTGTTATTTATGTTGCTGTGATAAAATATCCTGAGAAAGCTACTAAAGGGAGAAAGGGTGTATTTGCCTCACAAGTCCAGGTTATAGTCCATCACTACAGAGAACTCAGGGCAGGAACTCTATGCAGCTGGTCACATCCACATTAAACATGAAGAGAATGAGTGTGTGCATGCATCTCCACTTTCATGATTTTCTCTACTCTCATACAGGCCAGAGCCAAACCAGAGAACGGTGCCTACTTCCAGACTGAGCCTTCCCACATCAACTGACATAATCAAGATGGTCTCCCATAGACATACATACCCAAAGGCAAACCTGATCTTGGGAATCCCACATTGAGACTGTCTTCCCAAATAATTCTAGGTTATGCCAAATTGACAGTTAAAACTAACTCTTTTAGGGACTGGAAAAATGACTCGGTGGTTAAGAGCACTGGCTGCTTTTGCAGAAGACCCAGGTTTGATTTCCACCACCCACATGGAGGCTAATAACCATCTATAACTGCAGTTCCAGGGGATCTAACACCCTCTTCCCAGTCACTTCGAGACATGGGTGCACTTAATATCCATGCAGGCAATACACTCATACACATAAAATGAAAATACTAAATAAAATATTTTTAAGACTAACCATTACAAAGATCTAAAACAATAAATTATGGTTAATTTATTTTCAAAGTTCAATTAAAAAATATTTTAGAGAGATTGACTTATTTTTTGCCTTTCTCACCGTGAAAGTGCTTAATTAAAGCCATTGTATGCTATCACTGTCATTTTGATAAGACACTTTAGTTTTTTTTAGTTTTTAAAAAGAAGAATCAGCTGGGCATGGTAAAACATGCTTTTAATCCAAGCACTCCAGAGGAGGCAGGGTCAGGTGGATCTCTGTGCGTTTTAGGCCAGCCTGGTTTACATAACAATTTCCAGGTTAGCCAGGGCTACACAGTGAGACTCTTGTCATTTTTTTTTTTTTTTAAAGAGAGGGGGACTGGAGAGATGGCTCAGCCGTTAAGAGCACTGACTGCTCTGGCAAAGGACTGGGTTTGATTCCCAGCACCCACATGTCGGCTAACAACCATCCATAACTCCAAATCTTGGGGATCTGACACCCTCTTCTGACCTCCTCGGGCATTGCATGACATGAGTGCATTTACACACATGCAGGCAATATATTCATATACTTAAAATAAAATAAATAAACTGTTTTTAAAAAGAAAAAAAGTTGATCTAAAATAAAGGACCAGCAAGATGGCTCAGCAAGTAAGGGTGCTTGCCACCAAGCTGGTGATCAAAGATAATCCTGGGAACCTGCATGCTAGAAGAGAACTGACACCTGGACGATAAATAGATATGAAAATAAAAATTTTTACATAAAGGCGAGCCTTTGAATTCATTTAGCTTTAAGAAAACATTTTATTGTTCATATGAACCCATTTTCTGTAGTCCAGAAAAATCAACCAGTTTCTGATGTTTGCTGGCCTGGAGTAAGCATCTTCAAAGGGCGACACATCCTAGTGAGGTGGGTTCTCTGAGTGGGACAGAGCCCTCCTCAGCTCTAGATGAGTTTAACTCAGGCAGCTAGAGTGCCTGATCGTCATAGTCACCAAACCCACCTTGAACCAGTGTCTTCCGAGTTCTTTGCATCATGCCCAAGAATAAAGAATCACAGACCAGAAGTCAGCAGTGGGAACATAGATTATTTAAGAAAAAGTGAGAGCCAAGCCAGCTGGGGTTACAAGGAGACCCTGTCTCAAAGCAAACAATGGAACAAAAAAACAAAAAAGGAAGAGGAAGAGGAGGAGAAGGAGGAGGAGGAGGAGGAAGAGGAGGAGGAGGAGGAGGAGGAGGAGGGGAGAAAGAAAAGAAGAAAAAGTGAAAAAGAACTCTTGAAAGTGAGCAAGGGAGGAGTTTAGAGGGATTGCATCTCAAAGGCGGACAGGATTCCTAAAGCTGATAAGGATGTCACCAGAAGTTGTCTTGCAGCTATCCCATACAGGAGCACATGTGTGCGCATGTGCATGCACACATATATACACACTTAGTTTTTGCTTTTGTAGAGCAAGCTGGCCTGGATCTCACAAAGATCCACCTGCCTTTGCCTATCAGGGCTGGGATTAAAGGTGTGTGCCACTGTGACCCACTGTTTACTGTATTTTAAAAAACAAGCTGGGTTTGGTGGTGCATACCTGTAATCCCCGAAGTTATGAGGCTAAGGCAGGAGAATAACCACAAGTTTGAGGCCACCCTGGGCTACACAATGAGTGATTTCTTTCTTATTTTTAAATATTTATTTTTATGTTTTAATTATGCATATATGTGTGGGTCTGTGTGTGGTTCTTTGCACGTGTGAGCATGGGTGTCTCAAATCCAGAAGAGGATGTCAGAACCCCTGGGCTGAATTACAAGTGGTCGTGGGCCCTTGACATGGATGCTGGGAATCTAACCTGGATCTTCTATAAGAGAGAATATGCTCTCAAATGTTGAGGCATTTTCCACCCTAATGAGTGATTTCTTACAGGTCTAGAGACTGGGAATAAAAGATCAAGGTGCCATGTCACAGATGGTGCCTCCATATCACAGGTGGTTCCCTTATCACAGATGGTGCCCCATGTCACAGATGATGCCCATGTCATAGATGGTGCCTCATGTCGTAGATGGTGCCCCACGTCACAGATGATGCCAATGTCACAGATGATGCATCATGTCATAGATGGTGCTTCCATTTCACAAATGATGCTCCTTGTCACAGAGGGTGCCCCATGTCACAGATGGGGCCCCATGTCACAGATGATGACTTATGTCACAGATGGTGCCCCATGTCACAGATGTGTCCCACGTCACAGGTGGTGCCTGATGTCACAGATGGTGTATCATGTCATAGATGGTGCATCATGTCATAGATGATGTCTCCATGTCAACGATGGTGCCCCATGTCACCGATGGTGCCCCATGTCATAGAAAGTGCCTCTTTGCAGCCGTTTTCACATAGTGACTGAGATGTACAAGTTCTTCATGCTTCTCTTCCACTCAGAAGAGCTCTCCCCCTTAGGACTGAGCACAGGAATGAGAGAAGGCAGAAACACTCAGTCAGGCAGCCCTTAGGAGGCCAAAGGTTCCCCGGCTATCTTGAGGCAAAGTCCTTCCTGGAATCCTCCAATTTAGGAAGAGCTTTTTAACAAAGAGATAAGAATTCCAAACATGTTGACATTTAAGTAATGATAAAGAGGATTTTACTAATTTATAAGTCACATAGCAGATGTCTCTTGGAAAACAGAGTTTTCAAGACAGGATATTTAACAATAGGTGATATAATAACTGGTTTTGAAAGAAACTTATGCTTTGGGAATTTATTTTGAAAAAAAAAAACAAGCTTGGAAAGGTTTCCATCATTATATGATGTTTAGAAAACCTCCACAATACAATCATATCTCAAAACAAAAACACTACATTTCTGCATGTGCAAGAGCCTCGGAAACTTTTTTTAAGACCAGATCTTTGGCCTGGATCTCCCAGAGACCCTCCTGCCTCTGCTTCCTGAGTGCTGGGACTAAAGGCGTGTGCCACAAAGACCTAAGAATCAAACAACTTCCAGTAAGAAGTTGTAAGAATTGGTTGGTAAGAATTAACTAACTGGGGCTGGAGAGATGGCTCACCAGTTAAGATCACTGGCTGCTCTTGCAGAAGATCCAGGTTTGATCCCAGCACTCACATGGCAGCCAACAACTATCTGTAACTCCAGTTCCAGGGCATCTGACGTCTCTTCTGACCTCTGTGGGCATTGCACGGCACAGATGCACTTACAAACATGCATGCAATACACTCATACACATAAATTTAAAATAATAAATAAATATTTTAAAAATATTATGTATATATATACACACACATATATATTTATTTAAATTGTGTTTAAAACAACTGATGAGGGACCAGACCTTTGACTGTTTCATTGTGAAGTATGAAATCAAAATTTTCATCCTCTTGCTGTCTTGTTATGTAACCCAGGCTGGCCTCAAACACAGAATCCTCCCTGCCCCTCTACCTAAGTGCTAGGATTACAGAAGTGTGCTGTCATGCCCAGGCTAAATTCCCAATTGTGATATATTCAGTTATAAATCTCTCACAAATTATATTATTATATTCCATATATACTAGATAAACAAATGAGATTTTTTTCAAAATTTTTAAATTTTATGTGTATCAGTGTTATGTTTCCATGTGTGTAAGCACGCCTGTATTATGTCATGTAATGTCCGCAGAGGACAGAAGAGGGCATCGGATCCCCTGAAACTCCAGTTACTGATGGTTGTTAGCCCACCATGTGGGTGCGGGGATTCAAACCCAGGTCTTCTGCAAGAACAGCCAGTGCTCTTAACCGCTGAATGATGTCTCCAGCTCCGAACTAATGAAATTTTTAACAAGAACAAAATTTTTTGCACCAATAACAACTAATATAAATGTTTTCTCATGTACTTGATGTTTTAGCAAAGTGGTACATGGATATAATTCATAGTTCATATAGATAATTAGGAGTGCATGTTTAAAACTTTCTTTTTGTTTTTCATTTTATGGTTTTTTTTATACAGGTTTCCTAACATAGCCCAGGCTGGTCTGAAACTCACTGTATAGTGGAGACTGGCCTTGAACTCATGATCCACCTGCCTCAACCCAGTACTGGGATTAGAGGCCTAGCCACCATGTTCAATTTAAAATTCCCTTTAACTTTTTCAAAATATTATTTTTCAATATATAATTAATGAAAATTATTAATGTGGTATTTCACATTCTCTTTTAGAATTTATCTATCCATTCATTTATTTATTTAGGTTTTTTGAGACAGGGTATCCTGTAGCCCCGTTGGCTTAGAACTCATTACATAGACCAGGCTGGCCTCAATCTCACGCAGATCCACTTGCCTCTGCCTGCCAAGTACTGGGACTCCACTTGCCTCTGCCTGCCAAGTACTGGGACTAAAGGTGTTCTAAACCATGCTTGACTGTCAAATTCACTTTTTAAATACTAAACTTTTAAAACCCAGGGACTTTTCCTTTCCTCTTCCATGGTACTAGAGATCAAACCTAGGGGCTCACCCATGCCAAGCATACCCATCATCATCCATTATGAGCTAAGTCTTCAGCCCCAGGATATTTTTTACATCTAAGCACCTTTCCCTCATTCTTCTGTGTCTTCGGGGCTGAGATATGGCCTCTGGCTTCTGTATTGACAACACAACCCGAGATTTTAGCTCTAATTATAATTTGACTTCCTTGTCATTCCTGACTCGGGTTGTTTCATTCTAGTTTGCTGAGAATCTTTTCTCAACAGTCTTTCAAAACAACACAAATCAGGAAAATACAATCTGCCGAGACTGAGTTCAGTTTGGGTCTGTTGGAAATGGTCTGAAGTTTTTTGGATTTTTGCATCGAAAATTTCTTATCTGTTTCTAAGCTGGGTAGAGTCTGTGCTAAAGGAATTTCAAGGCAGGTGTAGTAATTCCCGTCTGTTAGTGTCTAAAATAAGACTTTGGGAAGCAGTCTTTAAGCAGAATTGTGCTATTCTAGTCTCCATTTTGGCCTGTACGTTGGAATTTTATTAGCTGAGTGGCAGGCAGGTACTTGCTCTGAATTAATCGATTGTTTCACACTGTCTTCTTAAGGTTATATATGAACATGGTAGCTCTTGTCTGTGATCCCAGCACTTGGGAGACTGAAGCAGGGGTCTTACCAGGAGTCAGGCACCAACCTGGTTATATAGTGAGTTCCAGGCCAGCCTGGGCTATAAGATGAGATACCATTTCAGGAAAAGAGAACAAACAAAACCCCCAAATCAATATATAGCCTTACTTTCATACATAAGGAGAACACAGTAAACACTCTCTTTAAAAAGGTAACTATAACCATGAGAGTTTATTAAATTGGTGGGTCAGTGGGGGAGGTGCATAGAAGGGAGGAGATCTCAATGCCATCAAACTATATTATGTGAAAATTGCAAAAAAATCAATTAAAAAAGAAAAAAGGCAATTATAAGGCCAGTGAGATGGCTCAGCAGGAAAAGTACTTGCTACACAAGCCTGAGGACCTGAGTGCAACACAGTGAAAGGTTGTCTTCTCACCACCGCACACACATACTGGTATTTGTGTCCTCTGACCACACACACACCATACATACATACACATAGTAATCAAATATAAATTCAAATACAAATATGAATGCAATTTTTACAATGAAGGCAGGAGGCCAGAAAGATGGCTCAGCAGTTAAAACAATTTACTGCTCTTGCAGAGGACCCAGCACCCACATTGGGTGACCTGTAACTCCATCCAGTTCCATGGGCTCCAATGCCCTCTTCAACTTCTGAGGGCACTGTGGTACATATACATCCTCTCAGCCCACACATACAAAATACAAAATAAAAATAAATCTTTTCTTTAACGAAAGCAGGTATAATCAGGTGTGGTGGCATACATACAACTGTAATCTAAGTGCTTGGGAAATGGACACAGGAAACTCAGCAGTTCAAGGTCATCTTTAGATGATAGTGAGTCATCTTGGGGTCAGCCTGGGCTACATGAGATCCTGTTTCAAAATACAAACAAAACCAAAAAAGGGCCAAGGACATGGTTCATTAGGTAAAGACCCTGCCACCAAGCCTGACAACCTTAGTTCAATTCCCTGGATTAATCTGTTCTGGACAATTCCTCAACTGAGGGTCTCCTCTCAGATGATTCTAGACTGTGTCAAGTTAACACTAGCCAGGACACTGTACATGAGACTTAGGCTTTGTAAGTATGTATGTGGTGTATGTGTGTACATGTTTTGTATAGGTGTTTTTACCTGCAAGTATGCTTATGTATGTGGAGGCTAGAGGTCATTGTTACCTTCCTCAATGACTCTTCACTCTGTTTTTGGAGTCAGGGTGTCATTGAACCCAGAGCTCACTGATTCTGCTAGGCCAGCTGGCTAGTGAACTGCAGGGACCATCTGGTCTCCACCTCTCCAGAGCTGGGGTTACAAGACATGTGCCACCACAGCTAGCTTTGTATGTGGGTTCTAGGGATCTAGAGGTTTATGCGGGTTCTCAGGTTCTCGTGCTTGCATGGCAAGCACCTTAATGACTCAAGTCCCCAGCTGAATTCTTACACACTTCTCTTGGCTCAGCCTTAAACCACCTGCCATGCTAATGCACCTCTGTATGTACATTTCAAATGGATTTAAAAATTAATACATTTTAGGGGGCTGGAGCAATGCCTTGGTGGTTAAGAGCACTGGCTGCTCTTGCAAAGGACCTGAGTTTAGTTCCCAGCACCTACATAGTGGCTAACAACCATCTGTAGCTCCAGTTCCAGGAGAATCTGATGCCCTTTTCTGGTATCTGTGGACATTGCATGACATGGGAGCACTTACATACATGCAGGCAAAACATTCATACATATAAAATCAAAATAAGGGGCTTGGAGAAATGGCTTGGCCTTTAAGAGCACTGGCTGCTCTGCCAGAGGACCTGGGCTCTGTTCCCAGCACCCATGTGGTAGCTAACAACCATTCAGAGCTCCAGTTCCAAGGGATCTGACGCCCTCTTCTGACCTCCTCATGCGCTGCATGACGTGGGTGCACTTACATACATGCAAGCAATATACTCATTCACGTAAAAAATTTTAAATAAATAAAATATTTAAAATAAAAATAAATCAAAAACTTTAAATGAATACATTTTAATACTTTATTTTCTCTATGGTGCTGGAATTATCAGATGAATTCAGGGCCTTTGTACATGCTAGGCAAGCACTCTATCACTGAACTATACCCTCAGCTATAATACAAGCACTCTATCACTGAACTATACCCTCAGCTATAATACATCTTTTTGTTCATTGTTTTTGTTTTTTGACACAGGGTCTCCCTATGTAACCCTGAATGTCCTAGAACTCCCTATGTATACCAGGTTGGCCTTTTATTCACAGAAATCTGATTGCCTCCATATCCTTAGTGCTGGGATTAAAGGCATGAGCCACCAGGTCCAACAAATTCATTTTATTTTACTTGTTTTTTGAGAAAGGGTCTCACTGGGCAACCCAGACTGGCCTTGAATTTGGTATATAGGCCTATCTAGACTCAAACTCATGATCCTTCTGCTTCAGCCTCTGAATTTTGGGATTATAGGTGTGTGCCACCCTGCCTGGATCACTTTCCTTTCTAGACAGAAAAATTACCTCATGAGACAACCCTTGGGGCTGTTTTGCTCTCTGAGCTAATGCTGAGCTCACTGGCAGAACCTGCTAAGAGCTCTCTGCTTGTTTAGAGGCTGTCTTCTCTGTGGATGCCAACCAATCCTCATCAAGAAATAATGTTATCCTGCTGGAGATAGAGCTGGAGTGAGACAGCGCTTGCCTAATATGCATAAAGCTATGGGTTCTCTCCCCAGAACCACATAAAACTGGGTGTGTGGCACACGACAGTAATCCCAGCCCCCAGAGGTAGAGGCAGGAGAATACATAGCAAGTTCAAGGCTAGCCTGCGATACATGAGATCCTATCAAACGAGAGCAAGTGAGAGAGAGAGAGAGACAGAGACAGACAGAGAGAAAGAAGAGAGAGAGGAAAGATTGGATATTAGTTGTTTATTGCTATGTAATGAATTGCACTAAAGCTTGGAACCGTAACAGACACTCAGGCATACAGTTTCTGTGACTCAGAAAGTAAGCCAGAGTAGCTTTGCTGGGTGGGAGGCCTCCTGAAGTTACAGTCAAGATTTGTGCCAAGCCTGTGGCTACCTTGGAGGCACATCTGGGGCCAGAAGATCTACTCTTGTGGCTGCTAGGTTGGTGGCTTGTTGGTAGAAGCCTCAATTTCTTGTCACATCGCAGCTTCAGTTTGGATCCTGAGAACTCCAGTCAGTTCCCTTTATGTTTACCCTCAAGGGAAGATACTAGTCAAACTTGGTGCACATAGTCAGAGCTGCAAGGAAAATTCAAGACAGATGACACTGTGACAGAAACAAATGATCTTAGGGGAAAGCAAAGAAGATGGAAACTAGACCACAAAGGCTGAGAGGTGTAGAGTTCTAAGCCAAGTGCCCAACAGCTGGCTTAAAAGCATTATTCGTTTGTTTGTAGACAGTCTCATGTACTCAGGATAGCCTTAAGTTCCTGCCTCCATCCACCTCCCAAGTTCTGAGATTATGAGTACGGTGGCTAACAGAGGACCATCACTAAAAAGGAAGGAAAAGCTACAACAAGGATGAACTTTGAGAACATTATGCCAAATGAAAGATGTCAGACAAATGGGCAAAGACTATATGGCTCTTCCATGTGCTGAACTGAGAGCAGTCGAACTCCTAGAGAGAGCAGAGCAGTGCTTAGCAGAGACTGGAGGTGTGGGGGGGAGTTGGTGTTTGATGAGTACAGTTTCAGTTTGGGGTGATGAGAAAGTTCTGGGAATGGAGAATGATGATGTTTTCACAACACTGACATGTACCTAATTCCACTTCATTTCCTTTGGAAGATTGAAACCAGAGGATCACCAGTTCAATGCCATATCAATTACACAGTGAACATTACATACCTGTGCTGTATAATGAGACCCAGCCTCCAAAACAAAGCAAACCAAAAACCTCAGAAAAATGAAACCAAACATGGCTTAAATGGAGCCAGGCATGGTGGTACATGCCTAAAATCATAGCACATGGAAGGCCAAGGCAGGAAGATTACAAGTTTGAAGCCAGCCTGTGCTTCACAATGAGATTCTGTCCTAAGAAACAAAACAAAACAAAAATGATTCATGGTAATTTTTGTCTTTTACCACAATTTAAAAAGGCAAAAAAACAAAATAAGGCTTATTGACTGAGAATCACCCTAGCACTCACTGAGGAGTCAAGGAAGGAGTACCAAAGCAAGCTTGAGGCCTGCCGAGACTAACCAGTGTGGCAACACAGGCCTTTACTCCCAGAATGAGGGAGCAGAGGCAGGTAGATCTCTCTGAAATCGAGGCCAGCTAGGTTTACATAGTACAGTGAATTCCAGGCCTACTGGGGCTACAGGGAGACCCTGTCTCAAACATGCCTCTCCCCCCAAAAAAGAAAAAGAAAAAACAAAGTAAATAAATTTAGAAAATAACATTTAAAAGGCAGGCTGGGCATGATGGCACATGACTTTAATCTGAGCAACTCAGGAGGCAGAGGCAGGCAGATCTCTGTGAGACTGAGGCCAGCTTGATCTACACAGCAAGTTCCAGGCCAGCTGGGGTTACAGGGAGACCCTGTCTCAAAAGGATAAAATAATAAAAATTTAAAGGCAAAAAAATCCACAAAAAAACCCACAACCAAAAAAACCAAAACAATCCCTAAGTTCAAAATAACTAACCCTTGGTTAAAGAAGATTATAGGAGCCACTAATTTAAACAGACTGTACTAGACCCCAACAAAATGGAGTTATGCTAAAGTTCCGCTCACCAAACCAAAACTAGTTTGTTTGACTTTCCCAGAAATCAAGGGAAAAAAACAATATCCAAATCCCTGAACAGGCCAGTTTCAGCAAGATAAGGAAGTATCCTCTGTTTAACTCTATACAGAAGGTAACTTTGAAATGACCAGTCTGCTCTGTGCTTCCTGTTTCTGCTTTCTTCAGCCCCTTTTCTGCCTGTATAGACAATTTCCTCTGCTCAGCTCATTGAAACTTCTTGTGGTTCCTTTGTTTCTTGAGACAGAGTCTTGCTATGTAGCCCAGGCTGGCTTTGAACTCACAATCCCCCTGTCTCAGACTCCCTCATGCTGAGATTAGATGTGTACACTAACTGCTACATCTGATTTAGAACATCTAATTTTTTTCTTTTTTAAATGATAGAAATATTAAGAAAGAAAAAAATTGGGGCTGGAGAGATGGCTCAGCAGTTAAGAAAACATACTGCTCTTCAGGAGGACCTGAGTCCAGTTCCCAGCAGACATGTCAGGTGACACACAACCACCTCTAACTCCAGCTCAAGAGATCTGATGCTCTCTTCTGGACTCAGACACACACACACACACACACACACACCCTTAAAAATAAAAGCCAGTGTATACCTTTAAGCCCAGAACTCTGGAGGCAGAGACAAGAAGATCCCTGTGAGTTCAAGGCCAGCTTGGTCTACACAACAAGTTCCAGGACAGCCAGATCTTTTCTCAAACAAACAAACAAACAACCCCCCAAATAAATAGTTAATTAATTAGTTAATTAATTACATAGTTTTTAAAGGAAAGGAAAGAGAGGCACTCCCAAGGTTGTAAGTGGGCTAGTGAGCTAGGGAAAGACAGTTCAAAAGCCTTAAAGGACAGAGATGCTTGAGCAGTTAAGACCACTGACTGCTCTTGCAGAGGACCTGGGTTTGATTTTCAGCGTTTGTATGGCACTAACAACTATCTATAACTTCAGTTCCAGGGGATCCAGCACCTTATTCTGACCTCCATGGGCACTGCACAGCACGAGTGCACCTACCTATATGCAGGCATCACACATTAAATGAAAATAATAAAAAGTGTTTTTAGAAAGTCTTATTTATTTATTTATTTATTTATTTATAACAGGTTCTCACATAGTCTGTGCTGGCTTGGAATTTTCTGTATAGCTGAGGATGACTTTGAATTTCTGGTCTTCCTGCCTCCACATCCCTAATCCTGAGATTTCAGGCATTCATCACTGCACTTGGTTTGTGTGGTATTAGGGGTCAAATCCAGGGCTTTGTACCTGCTAGGCAAGCACTCTACTAACCTAGCTACACCCCTAGACTGTCATTATGTCTTTTGACATAATCAAACCTATACAGATTGATATCAGAAGAGTGGTTTCCTGGAATTATGTTGCAGTGAGTAAGATTAATTGGAAGGAGACACAAAGGAACTCTCTCACCTGGCAAAAACGCTCTGTATCTTGCTTAGAGAAGTGAATATAATTAGTAGTATATACAACTATTAAAACCCATAGAATTATACACCAAGTATCTGACATTATGTTCTGTCAGCTAAAAATAAAACAGACATGACAATATAAAGAAAGAAACAAAACAAGTTATATTTGTGTGCATGTGTGGTGCGTGGGGGGTGCATATGTGTACATACAAGAGCACAGAGACTGTCATGTGTCTTCATCTATCACCCTCTCTATCTTTTTTCCTTTGAGGCAGGGTCTCTCCCTGAACCTGAAGCTCTAGTTTTTGAAACTCCAGTTTTTGTCTAGACTGGCAGCTAGCAAGCCCCAGCAATCCTCCTGGTCTCTGCCCCAGCTGCCCCTCCAGTAACATGACTTTACAAGTGCCTGTTAGACCATGCCTCGTTTGTTACATGGCCCTGGATCTGAACTCAGGTCCTCATGGTCTCACAGCTAGCACTCTTGACAACTGAAATGTATCTCCAGCCTGGTTAATATTTTTTATTAAAACTGAATAAAAATTTGGCCAGATATGCTGATACATGCCTGCGATGGACGCTGAAGCAGGAGGACTGTTATGATTTAAAGGCAATCTTGAGCTATGTAGAGAGAACCAGGCTCCTGTCTCAGAAACACAAAAACAAACATAAATAAAAAATTTAAAACAAAGGTGTAAAACATTATCAATAAAATGGTGCCAGAACAACAGAGTGTGGTGTTTCCCTCTTGTAATCACTCAGGAAGCTTGGTGGCTGAGATGGAAGATCACTACTAGTTCAAGACCAGCCTGTGTGAGGTTTTGTCTCAAACAAACAAAAAAAAGAATTCAGGGGACTGGAGAGACGACTCAGCAATTCCTATGGCCTCTGCAGGCACTGGCAGGCACATGCACATACCCACACACATGCACATACCCACACACATACACATACCCACACACATGCACATACCCACACACATGCACATAATTAAGATTAATAATAAAAATGTAAATATATTTTTGTCTTAGTTAGCTTACTATTGCTGTAATAAAACACTAACCAAAGCCAGTTTGGGGAGGAAAGGGCCTGCTTTCTTATACAACTCAGAACATCTGCCCAGGAGTGGTACTGCTGCTGTGAGCTGAGCCTTCCCACACTACTCAACAATCAAGAAAATGCGCCACAGACATGGCCACAGGCCAGTCCAATGGAGGAAATTCCTCAGCTGAGGGTCCCTCCGCCTAGATGTGTCAAGTTGACAACTGAAGCATAATATGTAAAGAAGAATAATTCAGGTTTTCCTGAGTAGCAAAGATCAGCTCTTCACAGCTCAGTGCAAGTCAACATGAAAACCCCACAAATTCTCGCAAGAACTTAAAATATTTTTTCATGGTTGGGTTATAGCTCGGTAATACCAATGCTTGCTGAGTTTAATTCCCTACACTGAAAATAACAATAAAAGTTTTTTTCATTATTTCTTAGGTTTTTTTTGTTGCTGTTGCTGTTTGTTTATTTTTATTTTTTGCTTGTTTGTTCAGCTATTATGTTAGCATTCGGTAGGATAGAAACTCAATCACAATGCTGGGTTTGGTAGCACACACTTAACCATCTCAGCACTGGGGAGGTGGAGGATAGACGATCAGAAGTTCAAGTTAATCCTCAGCTAGGAGTCCAGTGAGTTTGAGGTCAGCCTGGGATACATGAGATACTGACTTAAAAAGAAAAAAAGAAAGAAAAATATTCCCCTGTTCTGTTTTGTTTTTTTGAGACTTTAATTTCAAGGAAAACAAATTAGGTAACAAAAACACCCTGCTTGGCTTTTGGGTGAAAAGAGCCCAAACAATGGATTAAATCATCAACGAAAACTAAAATGTAAATCCCAACCAAACCTTCTGGGAACCACACCCAACTTCCCGGCCAGTGCCCCATGCCTGGGAAATGGGGCAGCCAGGGCGGCAGCAGGAAGAGGAAGATGGATGGGGAGGCAGGGCCACATGAGCCGAACCCTTCTGCCGTACTCTCTTCTAGGGACTTTGTTGTATTCCATGTCATTTAAAGAACATGAGGAGGATCTAGGCAAGGGATCTGAAGGGAGGTCAAAACATCCTTTGCCTATCTCTATCCATCAAATACAAAATGGCATCTTAGCAGAAGCTGAGGATGACAGGTTCCAGGAAGGACTGCATGAAGGTGGCTGCCAGGAACAGTCACCTCCTAAGAACTCTAGCACCTCCCTCTCCTTCCTCAACAGGTGGCCAAGCTTTTCTGAGACTCGGCTAACTAAACAGTAAAGGAAAGCATGTGTTTACATTTGGAGAAAGAGCCTGCTGTTTTATGATTGTTTTTTAATTAGCTATTTTCTGGGATTTGATGAAATTTGGCAAAAGTTGCATCCCAAGACCTATTTCAGAACCTCAGACTGTAAACCTAGGCTGCCTCAGGAATTCAAGATGAGTTGCCACCCTGTGACCAACTGCCAGTATTGAAAACAAGGATCTTTTCAGAAGAGACGGTGGCCATGCAAATTTTCCTAGTTCTCTGACTGGAAAGAGAATCCAATCCCATCAGGCAGACTTCTCTTTTCTCTACTTTCTTGTATGAAATATGCAAAACACAGATATGGGAGCCACTAGAACAGCAAATTACGTCACTTGAATACTGCAGATACATTGAAATGTGACAGAGGCTTAAATTTGCCACTGGGAGCAGGCATGTAGTGAATAGTGTCTGTGCATGATGATGTCATAGAAGTTTTAATAAATCCAGGATGGTAAAACAAATAGTTCCGGGAGGGTGAGGGGAAAGTGCCAGGTTGAAATATACAATCACAAATAAAGAAGAATAAAATATCCTAAGGATTTAGAATGTATATATACATATATATCTTGAGAGAGAGAGAGAGAGAGAGAGAGAGAGAGAGAGAGGTTTTTAGGCAAGATCTCATACTGTAGCTCTCAGGTTGGAATTCACTATGTAGTCAGGATAGCCTGGAAGTCCTGCCTCTGCTGCCTGAGTACTTGAGATCATGGGTGTTATTGAGAGACTCCTTGAGAGAAATAGAACATTTTTTGACTCTTAATGGGCTTAGTTCAGAAGGTTAGGGTCCTAGAACACTGGACAGACACCAAAGCCATCTTGAGCCAGTCTGGAGATCACCAAGAATGATGAGGCTGAGGATAGAAAAGAGCTCTCCACAGCAGGAACGGAAAGAGAGTGACGGAATAGTACTTCTTTAGAAGCTCTTTCGTGTGTTGGGAGTGAATCTGAAGGACTCAGGCTATATGTGAAGTAAACAGATGAACCTGATTGATTAGTTTGAAAGTAAGTGGGAAATATTGACTGGTCAGGACATTTGGGGTTTTATTGACTGAGTTCATCAATTAGGCTTTCTGGTTTCAGTTTTGACTTTTCTTTTTTCTTTTCTTTTCTTTTATTGAGACAGGCTCTCACTATATAGTCTTGACTGGCCTGTAATTTGCTGTGTAGACCAGACTGGTCTTTAGCTCATAGAGATCCACCTTCCTCTGCTTCCCTAGTGCTGGGATTGCAGGTGTGTGGCATTATGCCCAAGTCAATTAGTCAGGTTGTGTTGTGAAACTTCATGCTGTTGGAGCCAACTGTACTTATAGAAATTTTCCTTTTCTTGTGCCTGTAACCCTGACTGCTTATAAAAGGGGTTCCTTGCTCCTAAGTACTATGTGACCCATCATGCACAGCTGGATATTTACAACTGGTTAGGCTGGCATGATGACTCAGTGAGTAAAGACACTTGCCACCAAGTCTGACGACCCAAGTTAAATCCCTGGAGTCCACATGGTGGAAAAAGGAAAAACTGTTATGTCTATTTATACACATGAAGAAAATAAATGTACAAAAATAGAATATTTATACCTGGGATGTGAACTTACTGTTTTGCAAATAGAAAAACCTAAATATATATATATATTTGTCTTTTTTAGGCAGGGTCTCCCTGTAAGTTAGCCCGGTTGACCTGGAACTTACTACAGAAACCAGACTGGCCTTGAACTCACAGATTCACCTGCCTCTGCCTCCTGAGTGCTGGGATTAAAGGTGTGTTCCACCATACCTAGCACATAAATTATTGTTAAGAGATATCTTACCATTTCAGTTTTTTTCTTTTTGAGACAGGGTCTCCCTGTAGGGCCAGCTGGGCTGGAACTCACTGTAGAGACCAGGCTCCACTCAGAGTCACAGAGATCCACCTGCCTCTGCTTCCCACACACTACAGCATTTCAGTTTTATCTCTTTATAATTTACAAAGCACTGGCTGATATTTATGACCATCTACAGAGGTAGGGTGACCATTATTAGGCCTACTTAGCAAATGAAGAAACTAAAGCTCAGGATGGTTCAAGGTCAAACATGCACTTTAGATGAACCCACATACAAGTTTTGATGTTCAAAACTCCTGGGGTCTTTCCACAGAACAGCACTGCTTGCTTTTCTTCCTGAAAATATTATAAAACCAAATAAGTGAATCATAGAGTAAACTCCTTAGTAAGCTATATTTACCAGTACAGATTTAGAAAGCTGTCAGACGTGGTGGTTAAGACCATGGAACATGGAACCATTACCTCGATGTGTAACTTCTGAAAGGCTACTAAACATATCTGTGCCTCAGTTTACTTAGGGCAGAAGTATTTAGCACGCCGGGGTTTTACAAATCATAAATTAGTTGAAACATGTTAAGTACTTGACACAGTACCCGGCTCATAAATAATTATTTTTAAAATAAAAGTATTATTGTGTTAGTAAGTTAATTTTTATGTTTAGGGTATTATAATAAGCAATGAGATATTTTAAGTAGCAATACATGTTGGTACTACACAAATCATAAAACTATACAAATTAGTGGCTGAAACTCATTTCACCATCTCTAGATTGCTCTTGCCAATTATGAATAATTATTTCTGTTATCTGATCAAAGATCAGACCTGAGTCTAAATAATTAGCCTAAAGTCATATTGTACCAACCCTGAGTCACTCTAGTTTAAAACTCATAAGGACTTCAATATAATTGTACTGCCTTTTGCTCTTTCCAAAATACTGGACAAATACATGTAATTTGTAGAACATTATTTAGATACCAAGTCCCGTCAGGGAAATACTAAGTAACAAGACTATCTCCTTGCTATCAAGATTCGGTATAATGTCAGGGGTAGCGACATGTGTCTTTAATTCCAGAACTCAGGAGGCAGAAGCAGGCAGATCCCTACCTGTGAATGCAAGGTCATCTGGGGCTACAGAGAGACCCTGTTTCAAAAAGACCAACCCCCCTCCCAAATAATAATAATAATAATAATAATAGAAGATTCAGCATAATAAAAACAGGCAAACACATAGTCTTTAGATCAGAGAGAATCACTGAGTCTTGAATTAGACAGTAAGGATGCTTTTGGCAACTCCTGGGATGTGAAGAAAATTCTATTAGGCAAACAAGGAATTGATTGAACATCAAAAAGTACAATGAAGAAGCCAGGAATGAGGTTTAGCAATAGACTCCATGTCTAACTTTCTAAATGCCTGGTGTCCATCCTAAGTACTTACAAAAAAGGAAGAGGAGGAGGAGGAAGAGGAAAGAAGGAACTGGCTGGGAGACCGGGAATGGAGCGCATAGAGTGCCTGCCTCTGTGCATTCTAGGCACGAAACTCTGGATTCCAACCCAGCACTGCAGAAAACCAGGCATGGAGACACACACTGATCATCTTAGCACTTGGAAGGTAGAGGTAGGTGGGTCAGAAATTCAAGGCCATCCTTTGCTACACAGTGAATTACAGACCAGCCTAGGATACAGGAGATATAGTCTGAAGGGAAAAAAAAAGGTTGGGCTGGAGAGATGGCCCAGTGTTTAGGAACACTGACTGCTCTTGCAGAAGACACGGGTTCACTTCCCAGTACCCACATAGCAGCTAACAATTGCTCCAGGGGATCCAAAGCCCTCTTTCAACCTCCTCCGGCATTGCATGACAATACACTCGTACACATAAAATATTTTAAAAGCTGCCCTCTCACTTGCGCACACGTGCATGTACACACATACACAGAAATACGTGCATATAAAAAACAAATACATAAATAAGTGTAATTTTTAAGATGTATAGCGGTATACAAGAATTAGCACATTGGAATTTCAGTCTATAAATCTAGGGTGGAAGGGTTGGGTAGATAAAAAGAAAGGTAGACAAAGTGAAGGAATGCATTCCTTCTATGCCTCCTAACAAATATCTAATAGAAGGTGGAAATTTTACCATTTTGCAAACCCAGTATCCTAAATAATTGAGGCATTATGGTTCGGATTTGAATTGTCCCCCAAAGGCTTGCCCCAACTGATCCCACTTGGCCCCCAACTGGGGGTGCCAGTTTGGGACACTGTAGAGCCATTAGAAGTAGACCACTGGGAGCAGCCCTGAGGAGATATTCACCTCTGGTTCTTGATTCATGGAAATGTGAGGAGCCTCCACCACATGCTCGGGTCACTTTCAGTCATGCCTTCATGATAGACTGAAACCATGAGCCAAAATAAATCTCTTTTCCCTTAAATTGCCTCTTCTGAGTGTAGTGATGAGAAAAGTAAAACACAAAGATTATCTAAACAAGTGGTTCTCAAACACCGAAAGGAATCAGAGTTACTTGGGAGCTTGTTAAAAGATTACTGGATGAGATTGGGCTCAGCTAGTATGCTTGCTTAGCATACATGATACTTTGAATTAAATCCCCCTGGTGGTTCATGACTATAATGTCCAGCATTCGGGAGGTGGGTACAGGAGGATCAGAAATTCAGTTCATCTTTACTATATGAAAGGTGTGAGTTCAGCCTGTGCTTCATGAGACCCTGTCTCAAAAAAAGGTATGTTAATAAAGTTTTTTTTAAATGACTACTGGATGGTACTTTTACAGTTTATAATTCAGAGGATCTAGGGGTGAAGCCTGAGAATTTGCTTTCCTACCAGCTTCCCAGATGATTTGGGGAACTGCTGATCTAAGCAATCAGGTGATGGATGCTGGTGGACAGGATTATTCACACCACTAAGCTTTTTATATTTAAAAATTTTTATTTTACGCGTATGAACGTTTTGCTTACATGTACACAAGTACACCATTGTGTACAAATGCCTACAGAGACCAGAGCCAGAGAGGGCGTCAGACCCCCAAGAACTGTAGTTGTCAGCCACCATGTGGGTGCTCAGAACTGAATTCCAGTCCTCTACAAGAGCGTCCAGCGCTCTTAACAACTGAAGATCTCTCCAGTTCCACCCCATGAGTTTTAAAAAATAAGCATTTAGAAAAAAAATAGCCAGGGTGGAGAGAGAAGTTCAGTGGTTAAGAGCACTTGCTGCTCTTGCAGAGGACCCGAGTTCAGTTCCTTAGCAGCCATGTGAAGTGGCTCACAACAGTTTATAACTCCATCTCCAGAGGGTCCAATGCCCTTTTCTGGACTCCAGGGGTACCTGCACTTACATGTGCACATACCCACACATATATGTGCATAATTAAACATTTTTTAATCTAAAAACAAAATCCCAGTGAATAATTGTGATGGAAGCAATCATTACCTTTTCTAAGTCAATACACTGCCCATGTTGCTGTTGCCAGGTGATCTGTGGTGGGAAAGACGGACCTGAAATGCCAGCCAGGATCACATCAAAACTTATAAGAGCTCTCTCTCTTTTTTTCTTTTTCTTTTTTCTTTCGAGACAGGGTCTCCCCTATAGCCGGCTGGTACATAGCCCCTAGAACTTGCTATGTACACCCAGCTGGCCTCCATCTCACAGAGATTCACCTGCTTCTGCCTTCCTAGTGCTGAGATTAAAGGCCTGTGCCACCACACCCTGCTTTACAGGTTTTCTTGACCTCCAAAAACTCCTGACTTTTCTTTAGGTTCTACTCCTTTTAATTACAAAACATAAGGTTATATTTAAACGTAATTGATTAATTAAGACAGGATTTCATGTAGCCTAGGCTAGCCTCAAACTTACTACATAGCTAGGATGACCTTGAACTCCTGATCCTCCTGTCTTTACCTTCTGAGAGCTGGGCTTACAGGTATGTACCACCATGCTCAGTTTTGGGGTATTTTTTTTCTTTTCTTTTTTGGTGTGAAGCATCAAACTCAGGGCTTCATGCATGCTAGGCAAATACTTTAGCAGCTGAGCTACATTCCTACCTAAATATGTTTGCTTTTTAGGTAGGTTGTTCTCAAATTCTCAGACTCACAAAGTTCAAGGATGGCCTTGAACTTCTGATCCTTCTGACTCCACTTCCCAAGTGCTGGGATTGCAGGCGTGTGCCACCTTAGTTGGGCTAATAAGGGTCTTGAATTAAGTTTTTCTATGAACCTGCTGACAGACAGTTATAAAACTGTAAGACAGTAGAGTGGAAATTACTACATCTTGCCAGGTTTTTTTGGGAATGGGGGTTGGGGTGATAAGTTAGGATCTTGCTATGTAGTCTAGACTGTCCTCAAACTGTGTAGCTTAAGCTGGCCTCAAATCACAACAATCTTCCTGCCTTAGTTTTCCAAGTGCTGGATTTACAAGCAAGAATCACTATACCCAGGTGTCCTGAAGCAGTAACAGCCTCCTCCTTCTCCTCTTCCTTCTTTTCTCTTTTGTTTTGTTTGAAATAGGGTGTTGCTTTTCAGCCCAGGCTAGCCTTGAACTAGCAGCAATCTTGATGCCTCAGCTTTGAATGCTGGCTCATCCTGCAGCTTTGAAATCAGAAAACAGTGAGTGCGAGGCACCATCTCAGTGGAAATTTTTTACAGCATTGCATCATTTCTTTTTCCAAGAAAGACTCTTACCATAGCAATATAGATTTTAAATAATGTGAAGGACAAATGTTTTAAGACAAGTTAAAAAAAATGTTGCTATGGCCACTCTACAGAAGACTAGAAGTCATTTCGTTCCGCAGAAATAAATTAACTCAGTTCTTTTGAACTTTTGCTAAATGGAAAACTGCATTTGGTCCTTTTTTGTTTTTTTGTTTTGTTTTTGTTTTTGTCTTTTTGAGATAGGATCTCCCTGTAGCCTTAGCTGGCCTGGAACTCGCTATATAGACCAGGCTGCCCTCAGTCTCACAGAGTGCTGGGATTAAAGGTGTGTACCACCACGCATGGCTTTACAAACCATATTTGTAAAAGATCCTAAGGTAGATTAGGGGAAGCCCTAGTAGAAAATATGACTCTATAGATGATCTATAAAAACATTTAGGGCTCGTGAGATGGCTCAGTGAGTAAAGGCACTTGTCTTCAAGCCTGATGGCCTCAGTAGAAGGGAGAACTGACTCCTGGAAGTTGTCCTCTGACATCTACAGATATGAATTCTGGCAGGCCCATCCCACCCCACACATATACAATAAATAAAATAGATAAATAAATAAAAATACAAAACAAAGAAGAAACCACATCTACCTGGGTACATTGGTATATGCCCATAATCTGACCACTTAGGAGGTAGAGGCAAGAGAATCAAGGTCAGGGCCAGAGAGATGGCTCAGTGGTCAAGAGCACTTGCTGCTGTTACAGAGAACTCTACTTTTATTCCCAGAACACATGCCAAACACCCTTATGACCACTTTGTAACTCCAGCTCCAGGGAATCTGACACCTTCTTCTGGCATCTATGGCACCTGTATCTCATGCACATACACATATATAGACACACACACACACACACACATTTAAAATATTTTCTTTATATTTTTAGTTTATGTGTATGAGTGCATTGCTTGCATGCAGGTAGGTGCACCCAAGTTGCACAGCACCCTCAGAGGTCAGAAGAGGTCATCAGATCTCCTGAAACTGGAGTTATAGATAGTTATTGGCCACCGTGTACATGCTGGGATTCAAACCTGGGTCTTCTGCAAGAACAGCCAGTGCTCTTAACCATTGAACTATCTCTTCAGCCCCATAAACACATAAATTAATTTTTTTTAACTTTTAAAAAAGAAGAAGTTCAAGGTCATTCTTGCCTACATACTGACTTTGAGGCCAGCATGGCCCATCTGAGATCCTGTTTCAAAACAGAAAAAAACAAACAAAAATAACCAAAGGAATATAGTTTACACTAAACACAGTTTATTTTATTATTTGTCTTTAAGTATTCTAGTTAGTTTTTGTTGCTGTGACAAACTAACTTGGGGAGGAAGGGGTTTATTTCAGCTTACAGCTTACAGTTCGTCACTGAGAGAAACCCGGGCAGGAGCTCAAGGCAGGAAACTAGAGGCAGGAACTGAAGCAAGACCATGGAGGAACACTGTTTACTGGCTTGCTTCCAGGGTCCTATTCAGCTACCTTTCTTATACAGCCCAGACCCACTAGGCTAGGGATGTCACCGCCCATAGTAGGCTGGGCCCTCCCACATCAGTCAGCAATAAAACTTTTTGAAATGCCTCACAGATATGCCCACAGGTCAGTCTCATGGAGGAAATTCTTTAACTGAGATTACCTCTGTGAAGGCTGGGTTTAGGGACCAGGGATGGAGAATCTCAAGGAGCCAGGAGATTCATGGAGCCACTGGCAGATGAGGCATGTTTTATATCCCCACCCACCTCCGGCAGGAGGACACCATGCTCTTGGTCCCAAGGGCTTTTTATAGGAAATCACACAAGCTTGGGTTTTTTTTTCTTTTGCCAAAACTAGTTATAGAACAGATTACATCATTGTTTACTTTTGGGGCCCCAGACCTCTGGTGTCAGTCATTTTGTGTTGATTCATGGACCCCTGTTGTCTAACAGCCATCTTGGTTCACGCTGGAAATCTGTATCAATGTTATGTTCTTTAAACATAAACAGGTTCTCACAACCTTGATTTCTTACACCATCTTCCCAAGTATATGTCTAAGTTTGTGTCAAATTGACAAAAACTGGCTATGACAGGTCTCACTCTATAGGCTGGCCTAGAATTCACTTTGTAGCCTAGGCTGGCCTCAAACTAGTAGCAATCCTCTTGCTTCCACCTCCCAGCTTCTAGTATTATAGGGGTGGACCACCATGTCCAGCCAGCTTCCAGGCAGGTTAGGCAAGTCCTCAGTTTCTCTCCTTTGCAGATTCTTTGTTCTCATTTTGACACCATTCTAAGAAATAAGGATGAAGTTACAATGCACATTATTTGAAGGATTTCTCAAAGACCAACTATGCAGTACCTACTGTTTTATATGACTCTCATCACTGAAGATCCCCTAGGAGCCAGGTGTTGTTGCAATTATGTTAAAGGTCAGCGCTCTGCTGTGATCCATTAATGGAAAGCTATTTCCTTCTGGTCTTGGATGGAAACCTAACATTCTGAGTTCCCCAAAACATAAAAAATTAATCCAGTTGGGCCAGTCAATCACCTGGCTAGGGGACCACCCCTCAGGGAGGTAGAATCATCTTAAGCCATGTGGTAGAGATAGGAGGAATAATTATCCCTTTAATGAGATAATATGTGTTTCCTTCCCAGAAAGCCTGCCTCTAGCACAATGGCTATGGAGCAATCCTGAAATTTCTGTCAGACCGGCCTGCCTTTCAGAATCCCAACTGAGAAACTCATAACTTGTCCTTTTTTGTCTATTTCTTTTGGATGCTTACCAGAGCCAAAGTACGCTTTTTTCCGGTATTTTGGACTTTCTTGCTCTTTCTCTGAAGCACTCCATTCCCCGCCTTCCTTTTTGTCTTGCAACTGATTATCTGCCACGTGGCTGACCTCCATTGCTTAACATGCCCATTTAACTCAAATGACATGGCCTATACTCTTCCTTCATCTTCCTCTTCCCAAACAGCTGTTAAGATTTCCAGCTTGCCTGCTCTGATTTCTTTAAAAAAATTATTTATTATTTTGTATTATCTTATGCATATAAGTGTATTGCCTGCATGTGTGTAAGTGCATCCATGTTATACAATTCCCAAGGAGGTCAGAAGAGGGTGTCAGATGCTCCTGGAATTGGAGTTATAGACGGTTGTTAGACACTATGTGGGTGCTGGGAACACAACCCAGGTCCTGCTGAGCCATCTCTCCAACCCTGCCCTGTTTTCTTTCAAACACTAATAAAATTGTCCTTAAGCTTCCTTTTGAGTCTATTCTTAAATTCTTTTATTAATAAGACTAAGAACCCTGAGAAGGGACCCTCATTTCCTCAGCAATATGTGACACCACAGGTGGGGCTCCCTAAGGTGTGGAAGCTCATATGTATAATCTCAGTAGTCTGGAGCCTGAAGCAGGAGGCTTGATGGGAATTTGAGGGAATACTGGACTACATAGTGAGTTCCAAACCAGCCTGAGCTACAGAGTAAGAGCCTGTCTCAAGAAACAAAACAAAACAAAAACTCCCCTTGGCCAAGGGAAGGAAATCTCTTACGTGGCACAGATACAGGTCACATGAAAATCTCTGAGGAACAGAGTACAGAGATGTGCACAAGGGGGACGTAGGCGAAGAACAGGGAGGCCTGTCCCAGAGGTAGCCAGAGGGCCAGTGCGCACAGCGTGAAGGCCTGGGAAGCCGGAAGCCTTGCCTGTCTGGCAGGTGGGGAAGGAGCAGATGACCCACAGAAACAGGGCCTGCTTTGATTTTCCTTATGTGACATGTGCAATATATATGTATATTTCTATTCACGTTCAGTAAAGTTGATGAGGCTAAAATCATGCAGTTGTAGAGTAAATGTTTTTGTAAACTTTTAGCTGATGTCTCACAGTGAGTTGTCTTCCTCCTCCGGTTCCTACTCTCTACCCCAGCAAAATACCTTTTGGCCACTCTGTCATAGCGAAGACTGGAAGAGAAGCTCTAGAGGTGTGAACTGGCTTGCTTGTTTTATAGTATCCATCCAGCTCCTTAGTTTGCATTTCCCAGGGCACTGGAATTCCCCTGATGGTCCCCAACTCTAGTTGGAACGCTGCCTTTAGTCCAAAATCCCAAGACAGATGTGTCAGATTTCGAACCCAGAGGGGAAAGTGTGTCTAGCCTTTGGCTCATTGCATTCCATGCTAATGACACACAACAGGAACACATAATCAAAGATAGTCCAAAGTGCACATAAACACAAGCATTTACTTGTTTATTTGGATTCAAGACAATAAACTAATATTTCACAGTTTAAAGTATTTATAAAATTATGAAGGCTAACCAGGCATGGTGGCTCATGCCTTTAATGTCAGCACTAGGGAGACAGAGGCAGGCGGATCTCTGTGAGTTCAAGGCTATCTTGGTCTACATAGGGAGTTCCAGGCCAGCTGGGGCTACAGAGAGATCCTGTCTCAAAAATCAAACAAACAAGAAATTACAAAAGTTAGACATGGTGGCACAGACCTAAATTCCCAGCACTTGGGAGTCTAATGAAGGAGGATAGCAAGTTCAAGGTCAATCTGGGTTCCATAGGGAGATATTGCCTCAAAAAAACCCCGAGAGTATGTGTGTGAGGGTGAGTGTGTGTGTATGATTAAAGATCAAAACTGCTGAAACACTCTCTGTTTTTTGTATGTTGATATGTTCTTGTTGAGTTTTATGGGTTTTGTTATTGGTTTGAGACAGGGTTTCTAGTTCAGGCTTGTCTTTGCTAAGTATCAGAGGATGACCTTGAATTTCTAATCCTCCTGCCTCTACTTGAAGAGTGCTGGCATGAAACACTACATCCAGTTCACAAGGTGCTGGGAACTGAACCCTGGGGCCTGGTTGCATGCTGGGTAAACATTGCTCCATTTGAGCTACATCTTAATCTGGGTTTTGTTTGGTTTGTTCTGTTTTGCTTTGTTTTAAGATACGGTCTTCCTGCAGGCCCAGCTGGCCTTATACTCCCTATGTAGACCAGGGTGGCCTCAGTCTCACAAAGATCTGCCTGCCTCTGCCCACCAAGTGCTGAGATTAAAAGTTTGTATCATCATGCCCAGCTCATTTGTGTGTTTTTTGAAACAGCATCTTGCTGTTGTAGCAGTCCTGCTCCAGTATCATGAGTGCTGAGAACCTAGCTGAGTCTCTCTCTCTCTCTCTCTCTCTCTCTCTCTCTCTCTCTCTCTCTCTTTCTCTCATCTCATCTCAACAGGGTTTCCCTGCAGTCTCAGCTGGCCTGGAACTCTCTATGTAGATCAGGCTAGTCTTGAACTCACAGAAATCTGCCTGTGTCTGCCTCCCAAGGGCTGGGTAAGTATAGGCCACCAACGCCCGTTAAGTTTTCTCTCTTAAGCAGTCAATCCCCAAAAGAATAACTCTGAAACAGTAGTATACTTGCAGTCCATGCCACTGGGTTGGCATGAAGCAAGCACATGACCTTGGAGTAGGGCAATAACTTTGTCCTGAACAAAGTAGGGCAGTATGCATAAGCCAACAGCCTCAGTCTTCTCCTCAGAAGAGTGGGCATAGTAGCACCTACTTCATAAGCTAAAATGTAAGAAAAGTACCCAGGATGCTGGAGGTGCTTTAAAATTATTTCATGTTCCCCTAGTCAAATGAATTCTTTGAGAGAGGCAGCATGAGGTGACAGGTCTTTGAATTAAGAATGAAAAAGCACCAAAGATGTAGCTTAGTGATGAACCACTTCCCCCTACTTACTCTTGGTTTGATCCCTAAAACAGCAAATGAAGAAGAAGAAAACAAAAAACAAGTGACACTACGATGAAAGTACAGCAAGCAGATAAAGCAAAAGTCGAAATCGTGAACAAAAGCAAGTGGAAATGAGGAGGAGAGTAAGGTTTAAGAGCAGAAGAAACCGGGCTGGAGGCTTAGCTGGGGCTTGTTGGGGTCCAGCCGAGGTGAGAGAACTTGAGCCCCAGGTTCAGGGAGAGACTATGTCTCAAAAGAATAGGCAGTAGAGAGTGACAGAGGAGGACTTCATGCCTTCTTCTGAGATCCTCGCGCGCACATAGGTATTCAGGCCCACACATACGTGTACATAAATCATACTTTCATATATGCAAACACACAAATAGTCGATCTTTTTTTAAAGGAGCTGCTTATGAGCGTGGAGCTGACAGTGACAGGCTTGTGATAGTTAATTTTAGGCAGCAGTGTGACAGTGCTAAGGGGAACCCAGAGAGGTTGAAAACAGTATATCTGTGTTTGTCTGTGAGAGTATTCCTGGAAGAGACTAGGATTTGAATAACGGACTGAGTAAGGAATATCCTCTCCCGTCAATGGATATATCCAATCCACTGAGGACCTAGGAGGAATAAAAAGAAGGAGACAAGGTGAATTGGCTCTCTCTTTTGGAACTATGGCATAATATGTATTTTATTTTATTTTACCTTTGAACATGAGCTCCATATTCTCAGGTTTTAGACTCCAACACTTAAACCTTAGATTTCAGACTGAGAATGACATCATTGGCTCTGTGCTCTTTGGACTCACACTGAATTATGTCACTAGCTTCCCTAGTTCTCCATCTCTTGTAGATGCTAATAGAGGCCTTTCTTGACATTCATAATCACAGGAGCCAATTTCCCTAATAAATGCCCTCCTATTGATTTTGGAATATATGAATATTTTCTGGTTGTTCAGTTTCTCTAGGGAATTATGCTATAGATTAGTGGGGTCTGCATCTCACTCCTTGAATCTTGTGTCCTGGTAGAAGCATTCTTCCCTATGGGATTAAGTTCTAGGCTGGCAGAGCATAAAACCCTGGAACAGAGAGCAAAGCCTTTTGCTAGGTGATCACTAGAGGGTGGTGAGCAGCTGCTTCCATTCCCACCTCCTGATCTGTCTACCTGTGCAAGCATTTGGCTGTGAGAGAAATGGTACCATATATTGGGTATTGATTCAGAACACATACAGACCTTTGCCCCAGCCATGCAAGGAATTACCTTTTAATATAACTGTCTCCAAAAGGCCATTCTGGTAGGGTCTGGTGTACTCTGAACTATTTAGGAGGCTGAGGCAAGATAATCACAAGCCAAGCCTGGGTTTCAGGGTAACTTAAAAGCCAACAAGAGCAATGTAGTGAGCCCTACCTCAAAACCAAAAAGATTAAGAAGAGAAAAAAGGCTGGTGATATAACTCACTGTTTGTGTAATAAGCATGAAGCCCCATGTTTAGTCCTTAGTCACACACATACACACACACACACACACACACACACACACACACACAAATAAATGTAATTTTAAAAATGAGAAACAAGACAATAAAACAGACTATAAAGCCAACTGCTTCAAAGTTATGGGAAACACTGTAAGACCAGTGGATTCTATGGTCTCATAATGTTTAATGAGCCCAGAGCTGCATTTCTTTGAAGTGAGTTCCTGGATCAGCATTCCTGTGAGGGTTACCATGACGTCAGGTAAGACATTCTGCACAGATGGATATTTTGGCAGAAGCAATGAAAATTGTGTCAAGCCTGTGGGATGGGAGCTATTGTTGTGGTCATTCAAAAAGAAAAATGCTATCTGCCAGACAGACTGAAAAATTGTTTAATAAAATTCAGCAGTATTCTTCTTTTCAAATCATATGGCCCAAAAGGAAGTATATATATACATATATAAATGAGAGCAGGACCGCAAAGAAATATTTGTGCACTCAGATTTGTTACAGCATTACTCATAATAAGGAGGAGATGGAAGCAATTCAAGTACCCATCACCAGATAAATGGATTTAAAACTATAGCATATACATAATATTCAATAGTATTTAGCCTTGAGACGGAAAGAATGCCAGGCATGGCAGTACACACCTATAGTTCCAGCATTTGGAAGATGGAGGCAGAAGGATCAGGAGTTCAACACTAACCTTGCCACAAATAGAGTTAGAGATCAGCCTGGACTACCAATGACACTGCCTCAAAAAAAAAAAAAAAAAAAAAAAAAAAAAGAAAGAAAAAGAAAATTGCCTAATACATTTCTTTGGTACGGTGAGATTGCGCAGTGGGTAAAGGTTCTTACCCTACAAGTCTGGAGTTTGATTCCTGGAGTTCACATAAAGGTAGAAGGAGAGAATCAACTTCACAAAATTGTCCTTGGCACTTAACATACATGCAGGCAATACACCAATATACATTAAAAAATAAAAATGAATAAAAGGTTGGCATGCTGATCTTTTATTTACATTAAAAAATTTGCCTGTGTTTGTGTGTGTGTGTGTGAGCATACACACTTGTGAATGTGTATGCATGCATCATAGCACCTAATTGAAGGTCAGAGTAGTTGGCTCTCTTCTTCTACCTTGTGGGTCCCAGAGATCAAACTCAGGTTATCAAGCTTGGCAACAAGCAGCTTTTACTTATGGAATCATCTTGCCAGCTTAACAAGCTGATTTTTTTTTAATCCATTGGGTTGCACACTTTATTAAGATTTATTTACTGGGACTAGAGAGATGGCTCAGTGGTTAAGAGTGCTGGCTGCTCTTGCAGAGGACCCAGGTTCAGTTCCCAGCATCCACATGGAGGCTCACAACCATCTGTAATTCCACTTCCAGAAGATCTGACACCCTCTTCTGGCATCCTCAGACACTGCACACATGTCCTATACTTACATACATGTAGGCAAAACACTCATACACATAAAATAAACCAAGATTTATTTATTTTTATTTATGTGTGTCTGTGCAAGTTCAGGTATAATATATGAACGAAGGTGCCCTTGGAGGCCAGAAGAGGACATCAGATCCCCTGGAGATGGAGCTGTAAGTGATTGAGCTACTGATTGTGGGGAACCAAACCTGTGTCCTCTGCAAAAGAAGTTCTTTTAGCTGCTGAGCCATCTCTCTAGCCCATTGACAAACGAATCTTAAGATTCATGTGGAAGGCCTGTAATCCCAGTACTTGGGGGTGGAGGGCAGAGAGCTAAGAGGATCCAGATTGCAAAGCCAGCATGTGCAAGTTCCAGGCTAGCTTGGGCTACATGGATTTTTCTCAAAAACACAAAAAAGTAAAGAACAATCCACGGGAAGTTCTAAGGGACTCAAAATAGCTTAAAATTATTGAAAAAATAGAAACAAGGGAGGACTAGTATTTCCTGGTTTCAAAACTTTCTGCAAGTTATAACCAAGACAGTGTGGTGCTAGATAAGAACAGACATATAGATTACTGCAACAAACTGAGAATACAGAAATAAGGCTTGAGATTATGGTCAATTAGTTTTTAATAACGACGCCAAGGCAACCTAATGTGGAAAGACTAACCTTTTCAACAAATGGTGCTGTGATCATTCTATCTATATGCAAAATAACAGAATTGGAGTCAGATGTAGTGGCTCAGGCTGTAATCCCAGTACTTAGAGGCTGAGGCAGTAGATTGCCAGGAATTCAAGGCCAACATGGACTACATCAATCAGACTGATGACAGTGGTAGACTCTGTCTAAAACAAGAAAACAAACAAAAGGAAGTTGGATCCCTAACCAACCATATACAAAAATCAACACAAAAAAGATCATAGGGGCTGGGGTGTAGTTCAGGCTGGTGAAGTGCTTGCTTAGCATGCACGAAGTCCTGGGTTTGAGCTCCTGTATCACATAAACCCAGCATGGTGGCACACAGTTACAATCCTAGAACTTGGGAATCGGGGGCAGAAGGATCAATAAAGTATTTCTACACTGTGAGTTCATCCTCAGTGGTCATATCCTGGGATATATGAGACCCTGTATCAAAAAATCTAATTTAATTTAAAAAGCAAGGATCATGGATCGAAACATAAAAGCCTAAGTTATAAGCTCTTAGAATAAAATGAGGATAGATATTTATGATCCCATGTTAGGCAAAGCCTTCTTAGACATGAAAGCAAAAATACAAGTGACAATAACAAATATAAATAAATATATATATATGTATATGTATATAAATTAGACTTCATCAAAGTTAAAAACTATTCCTGGGTGTGGTGGTTCATGCCTGAAAGGCCAGCACTCAGCAGGCTGATACAGGAGGACTGCCTGCCAGAAGTTAGTAGCTAGTCTAGACTATTCAGTGAGTTCCAGGCCAGTCTGGGCCATATAGAGTGAGAACCTGTCACAAAAAAACATCCAACCTATAATCTCAACACTTAGGAGATGAAGGCAGGAGGATCAGGAGTTAGTTCAAGGTCATCCTCAGTTCCATAGTGAGTTGGAGGCAGCTTGGGATACAGGAGATTCATCTCAAAAAACAAGCAAAACCTCAAAAAAACAAACTCTCTCTCTCTCTCTCTCCCTCACACACACACACACACATCTCTCACACATACACATATATACACACATTACACATACATTAAAATGACAAAAATTAGAAAATTTTGTTCTTCAAAGGATATTACTAAAAAATTTAAAAGTAGTCTATTAATGGGAGAAAATATTTGCCAATAATATATCTTATAAGGAACCTGTATCAGATTATATAGAAAGATACACAATTCAACAACAGAAAGATACAGTTCAGTTAAAGAAGGAGCAATGAGCTCAGAGGTGGTGTCTCACATTTGAAAATTCCAGTTCTTAGGAGGCTGTAGCCAAAAGGTTGTCATGAATTCAAGGCTAGCCTGGGCTACATCCTGAGAACCTGTCTCAACAACAAAACAAAGGGATAAAGGATCTTAACGGACTTTTTTTTTTTTTTTTTTGAGATAAGGCCTCCTGCAGCCCAGCTGATCTATGTAGGAGCTGAGGATGACCTTGAACTTCTGATTCTACTGATTCCACTTGCAGTGTTAGGATTTCAGGCATGTACCACCACATTCAGTTTATGTGGTACTGGGGAGGGAACCCAGGGCTGCATGTCTACTAAGGCAAGCACTCTACTGACTCAGCTACATCCACAGCCTCTTTTTGTTGTTAGTTAGTTTACTTGTTTAAGACAGGGTTTTGCTATGTAACCCTGGCTGGCCTGGATCTCACTACACAGCTAGGTTATGACTTGAAATTCATGGCAACCCTGTCCAAATCTCCAAAACATCTATTTAATTTTTTAAAAATATACCTAAAAAAAAAAAAAAGAGCTGGGCTTGATAGTGCACACCTTTAATCCTAGCACTGAGGAGGCAGAGGCAGGTGGAGCTCTGTGAGATTGAGGTCAGCCTGGTCTACATGGTGAATTCCAGGTCAGCTGGGGCCACAGGGAGACCTTGTCTCAAGAAACCAAAACAAATCTATTTACTTATTTATTTGTTATGCATGTGGGCATGCCACAGGGGTGTGTGTGTGTGTGTGTGTGCATGTGGAGGTCAGAGGACCACTTTTCAGAGTTGAACTTAGGTTGTCAGACTTGGCAGCAAATGCTTTTTTACCTGCTGAGCTATCTTTCAAACCCTAAAGTGTCTTAATAGATATTTCTGTAAAGAAGATATATTTCATGTGCTAGAAAGAGTGAGAGGGAGAACTGACTCCTAAAATCTATCCTCTGACCCGCAGGTATGTGTCCTGGCATGCTTGGGCACACATAACTAATGAAATAGATAAGTAAATAAATAAATAATGTGATGAAATTGTTTAGAGAAGAAATACAGTTAGCCAATAAGCACATGAAAAGATACTCAGTATTATTAACCATCAAGGCAATGCAAGTTAAAATCATTATGGCATATCATTTCAGGCCCATAAGGGTGTCTATATTAAGAAGAGAGAACAGTATTGATGAGGATGTGGAGAAATTGGAACACATATCACTGGTTGAATAGAAAAACAATGCCACCACTTTGCAACAACAACAAAACAGCCTGTCAGTTCTTCAAAAAAATCATACAGGTTGTCACATGCCCTAGCAATTCCGTTCTGAGAACCATACCCAGGAGAAAGGAAAACAATTATTTTTACAAAAATGATACAAATACTAAATCACATCATGTTCCCCTCAGGTGACACACTCAGAATACATTGTCACTCATGTATTGTCCCTGCCCCAAATGGGAGGCCAGACTGCTTTCATGAGAAAATTTCAGAAAAATCCAAATTGTGGAACATTTTATTTATAAGGACTTGTCATTTTGTTTTTGCTTTTGTTTCTTTTGAGACAGGGTCTCTCTATGATCAGGCTGACCTGGATCTCACAGAGATCCACCTACCTCTGCCTCTTGAGTGCTGGGATTAAAGGCAAGCACCACCATACCCAGTGTTGGGCCTATCATTTAAAAAATTTTATTTATTGGTTGATTTCTTTTTATTTTATGTGTATGAGTGTTATGCCTACATGTGTGTAAGTGCACCTGTGTTATGCAGTGCCTGTAGAGGACAGAAGAGGGTGTTGGATCCCCTGGAACTGGAGTTGTGAGTGATTGTTAGCCACCATGTGAGTGCTGGAATTCAAACCTGGGTCTTCTACAAGAACAGTCAGTGCTCTAAACCACTGAGCCATCTCTCCAGCCCTAGGCTGTCATTTTAAGGGCATGTTAAAAGACAGGGCAAGACTGAGGACCTCTTCTATATTAAAGAGACAAGAAAAACTGAATGCAATGTGTGAACCTGCATTGGATCCCAGACCAGGAAAATAGACAACAAACAAGCCAGTTTCTACTGGAACACTGTTGGGACAAACTGGTGAAATTTTAATAAAGTATGTAGACTAGTTGTCACTCTTGTATCAATGTCAGCCCCAAGACTGGTGTGGACAATTGCAATCCCAGCACTTGGCAGGTGAAGGTTGGGGATCAAAAGTTCAAGGTCATTATTTGCAACATAGTGAGATTGAGGCCAGCCTGAGCTGCCTAATAGTCTGTCTCTTACACACAAATAATAGCGAGGAGAGATAAGAAATCCTTCCCAAGCCATTACCGTGGTAAATATACAGCATGTTCTTCTAAAAGAAATTTGCTTTATGTTCTTTGATTTGCAGCTTTGAATTAGTTTCTTGTGTTCAGTCACAAACCATACTGGGAATTTGATTAAAGTTACATCGAGTTCTAAACAATTAGGTTGAGGATCTCTCACAATTTGATCAAATGGAGGTTTTGCAAAAAGCTGGATCCAGTGGTGATGCTGACAAATAAGTGCAAGAAACAAATATTGCGAATCTCTTGAAGATCCCTTGATCATTTCTTCTAATTATATCCTACCGTCTGAGCAAAGGGGGAGGAACGAGAAAATGGAGAGGGCGAAATATACATAGGCCTTCGGTGCTCTTCTCAATCACTATTTTACCATGTGTGCTTTCAGAGGACACGCTATTTGAAGAAGTGGAATTGAAGGTAGGGCCCGGGAAGAAAATAATGAAGGTTAGATATGCTTCAGGTGGGTGGACATTAATTTCTTAAGGGTTGAAATAGCTGTTCCTTATGCCTGTGCGGCCCTGAAGTTCCGGGGAAGAAATCCTACATGGGAACGGAAGACTCTAGAGGGATGATATTTGAACTGGGATTCCCAGAGTGGGTGACAGTTCCTGAGAGTATGTACATGGGGGTCTGAGGTGGGACTGTCAGGTATGGATTGGAGAAAAGGTCACACATTTCAGCATGTGCAGGAATCAGACGAGGGAGAACGAATCGTTTATTCTGAGTGGGAGATTCAGCTGGAGCGGTAAGTAATGCCTCGTTTACGCAAAACATGAATATTCGGTTAAGGACTTTGAACTGTATCCTGGGATGCCAGGCGAAACTCTTGAACAGAAAAGTAGCCAAATCAGGAGGATAACTGCCTGAGATGAAGGAACCCGGTGGTCCAGTCTTAGCCAGCGGTGCCCCCTTCCACCTGCAGGGTGCACCCTCAAGGCCAAGCGTCCTCCCCGCCCTCTTCCCCGCTGCTCTAGGTCGGATGCGCTCGGAACTCCGCTACTCTGCCTGGATGCGCCGGCCTCGGGGTTCAGCTAGTGAGACTAGACGCGCCCCAAAGCGTCACCTCCGCTCGGGTGCCAGGCTGCTCCGCCCAGTGGAACCGCGCCAAGGGGAGGTTGTGCGCCTGCGCCGCGGGTCGGCGGACCTTTGCGTGTAAACTGGCGCGTGTTCGAGTCTGGCACTCGTGTCTGTCTTCACTGCCTGCCCCCAGGTGTTTTGTTTTTGTCCTAAGACACGTAGGCCGTTGAGAGAGACTCGAGTGCTCAGTGACCTTAGTTATGCTGGCTTCCCCTCATGTTGCTCCGCTAAGAAGCAGGTTCCCTTAGAGCTAGCTGCGTGCTCTGTCGGCAGCTAGAACTTGGCACTCCTGAAAGCCTGACCTTGTTTCTAAACTCGAACAGGCAGTAATCCATGTTTCCGGGGCTTGTTCACCTTTGCACTTGAATCAGTCCCTGTTGAAGGGGATCTTAGAGGTCAAACATACCAGTCTCTCAGTGCTCCCTGACATCTTGTAGTGAGTAAATGTAGTTTTTGCGTGCATTTTTTCCCCCCATGCAATTTCGATTTCTTTAAAAACACTGCCTCCTTGCCGGACTTTGTGGCTCACGCCTTCAGTCCCAGCACTTGGGAGGCAAACTCAGGCGGATCTCTGAGTTTAAGGCGAGCCTAGTCTACATTGTGAGTTTCAGGCCAGTTGGAACTACTGGGAGACCCTGCCTCAAAAAACACACGCGCACAAACTATCTTCTACTATGTGCACACTAAATTGTTACGTTCAATAATGAACTGCATATTCTTTGTTGATCTGGCATTTACATTTTAGTGTGAAGAGATCAAGAAGAATAGAGGGGGCCGAGTCAGTTTTAGTAAAGAGTTATACTGAACTTATAGTAGATACAATGGAAATTCTTTAGGCTGATCAGAAAAGGCTTCTTGAAGGTTTTGATGTTTGTAACTAACCAAGCAAACAGAAGCTCCGGACTGGAAGAAGAATAAACCCACTGAAGCAGAAAAGAGGCTGGTGTGACAAGTGTGATGAACCATGGCAATTGTGAGAAAATGTTGAAAATGGAACTAGGAGCCAGGTTCAGAGCTTTGAGCAGAAGTTTGATGTGTGTATTGATTGTCTGGTATTTTTTTGACAGTATTTTGCATAGTCAGTGCTAGCCTGGAACTCACTATGTATGTATTAGTCTTGCATCCCTGCCTCCACCTCCCAAGTGCTGGGATCACAGGGCTTGTGCTCCCACGCTCAGCTTCAAATCTGTTTTAAAAATAGTGAAAATCTGAGGAATAGTTTTCTGTATAGGACTGATTGGTTCAGTCACTTGGGACTATACAAACCATTATCATACATCATAGTCCTTTAACAATTGGAAGATAATTGACATGTTCTCTGAAACTCCTTTTCATGTTTCCCAACTCCTCTACAAGTTACTGTCTCTCTCTCTCTTACTTATTTATGTATATTTGTGGGCACATACACAGCACATGTGTAGAGGTCAGAGGACAACTTTCAAGAGTTGATTCTCTCTTCCCATCATATGGGTGCCTAGGATGGACGTCAGGCCTTTAAGTGTGGCAGCAACTGCCTTTTCTGGCTGAGCCATCCTACCAACTGGCCTGCTCTATGTCTCTTATCACTCAGAGGGTTTATGGATAGACTACAAAATGTCATTTTCAGTGTGTGGATAATGTAGGGAATTTTTTAAGAAGACATAATAAATCTGCTTATATATGATGAAAGGAAAGGCTTGAAAATTTTTATTCAGATTCTCAGAGGTCCTGTAAAGCTAATTAAGAACTGTGCCTTAAACATTTCTCATCTGTGTGATCCTGTTTATTATAATCCAGAACAGCAGGACACAGGATCAACTTGAGCCCAGGTTGATTCTTCGAACCATCTTCTCATATAAGAAACAAAAACAATGGGGTTACTCTGAGGATTGAATGATGCGATACTCATAAAGTGTTTAGGAATAAAGCACGATGTGTCATGGTGCTGCACAGTACCACTCTGCTAAACATCTGCATCCTTGGGTTGGAGGGAAAATTCCTAGATATGTTTCTATAGCATTCTGGGATCATCAAGTCTCTATTTGAGTCGAAAACCAGATGAAAAAATGCCGCCTTACAGAAGCTGATATCTAATTGAAAGATACAAAACAAGGTGGACTAAGTGCATAAATAAAATGCTCGCTGGTTTGAACAGACTGAATCTGAACACACAAACAAACACACAATACACGTACACATTTTCTTGATATGAAAAGACCAATGGAAATATGGCATCACTCCTCCCAGACGAATCCTGAGCAGTAGTTTTAGTGAAAAGGAAACTATCTTTTGTGCAATCTGTTTAGTATACATTGCATGCACCCGGCATTCCTTCATGCACGGGAACAAAGTGCCCACACGCCTTTTCTGAAACATGAGCCCTAGGATCGGCCAAAAGGATGGGATCCCCGGCTGCCGGACCACACAAAGGGGGCGCAGAGCCCTGGTTCGCATACCCCACACCCTACGGGCCCCCCTCGCCCGGGTGCGCCTCCTGGGTCCTTCGCCCCGCCCCTGCAGTGCCCTCCCTCCCGCCTTCTCTCCCGCGCCCCTCCTCCTTCGCGGGCAGTCACAAAACCTGGAGCGGTCCGGCCTGCCCGCCGGCGCATGCTCAGTAGCGAGCAGGTTCAGTTTGCTAGTAGGAAGCTCCAGCGCTACACCGGCGGCGGCGGCGGCGGCGGAGCTGCCGGATTCCCCAGCAAGGACCTGGGCCCTTCCCCGCCTCCGCCAGACCCCGGCCCCGACTCCGCCCCGCCCCGAGTCTCTCGCGCTCGGATCCCCTGTGGGCGAGCGGGCGCAGCCGGCCGAGCGTCCCTCCTCACGCCGTCCCAGCCGCCCGCTTCTCGGCGCGCCAGGCCCGGCCCGCGAGCGCAGCCCCGGCGGGCGGCGGCGGAGGGCAGCCCGGGGCGGCGCCGGCGGCCCGGGGAGGGGGGGGGCTGCCCTGGGGCGGTGGTGCGGGATGCCGCCGCCGCCACCGCCGGGCTGCGTTGGCTGTCGGCGACTGGCGCGGGTGTCGGGTGGGTGGCCTGGAGCGGGCCTCGCCCCCCAGCCGCTTCGTCAGGGCTAGCGCGGTCGCGCGGCGCCCCGAGGGGGCCGGGCTGACGGAGGGGCCGCGGCCCTGCTCCGCGCGGCGAGCTCGCCCTCTCGCGGCTCCCGGGCCGGCCGCCGCCGCCCCTCTCTCCGCCCAGCGGCGCCCCGGGGGCACCATGCAGGCGCAGCAGCTGCCCTACGAGTTTTTTAGCGAGGAGAACGCGCCCAAGTGGCGGGGGCTCCTGGTGCCGGCGCTGAAAAAGGTGAGGAGCGCGCCCCGCGTCCCCCCGCAACCCCCAGCGCGGGGCCGGGCCGGGCGGGGAGGCGGGGCGCACGCCGGCGGCTTTCTTCGCGATCAGGTCCGCTCGGCTTTCCGGGAGGACCGCACACTGCGCGCTTCCCCCGCACCCGGCTCCCTTTCGCTGTTGACGTTCTCCCGGTGTGTGTGGGAAGGCCGCCGGCAATCTGGGAGAGATCATCTGGAGGCACCAACTGCGGAGAGGTGAAAGCCCTGCTCCTTGATTTGGGAGACAGCGGTTGCAGGAGCCTCGGTTTTCCGTGGAGGTCAAAGCAGGCCACTTTTCCGCCTTCTCTGGCTTACGGAGTTGCTGTCAGCCTCCCGTTTTAGGTGTCCAGTACACTGGTTTTACTGGCTCGAGAATGCCCTGGCCACAGTGCCTGCTCTAAGTAATTGCGAGCTTGCCTGCCAGCAAGAACATGGCCTGCTTTGCTCGCTCTCAGTGTTAGCTCTGCGTTCTCCTAGCACCCTCCCACCCCCTACAGGGGTGCTGCACATTGCCACTAGGTTCAGATTGGCTTTTTTTGGAGAGTTTGAGAATCTTTGGATTGTCATTGGACTTGGGGTTTTGAATTTTTAGCCTTTGTATGTTCCTTTAAGTTTGCCAGTGGCCAACTAAAGTTATATTGCCAAGGTTGCTACATTTTAAAAGCTTCTAAAGCAACATTGTAACAGTAGAAACCCATGTCCCGATTGTTTTTGTTTCCTTTTCTTCGTTTGCCTTATCTGTAGAGATGGTTTTACTCCTGGTGCCGATTTCTTGTTGCTCAAATCATGTTCATACTATCTTGTTCAGTTTGTTTCTACTGAGAATTGAGGGTATGGTGTGTCACTTATGTGAAGCATGTACACTTGATCAAAATGTCTTGAAAGGTGTTTCATATTTCTCAGAGGCTCGCAGTTTTTTCTTTCCTCTTTGCCCTGTTCTCTTCCTCTCTTGGTATCTTTTGGTGGGAACTGTTGGGTTTGTTTGAAAAATTTGCTCTTATTTTTCAGATTTAGGCTACTGATTTTTAGTCTTCCAAGGGTCTTACTGCTCACAAACTTCTCATTGAGGTTTTCTAAGAAAATCAAAGAGGTGTAATGCCTTACATACTTTATTAATGATCCCACGAGATTTCGTTCAGTGGTTTACTTTTGCATCACCTGCGAACTTGACTTCTTGGGTAGTGATAGAAGTGGAGTGGTATGTCCCAGTGCTAGGACCTCCCGGACAGGACAAGAGGAGACAGAAATTTTGTTTTAAAATATTCAAAAGATCCCATGAAACATTACCAGTTTGGGACTTCTTTGCTTTAAAGAAACACTTGAAGATCTTTGAAATAGTGGAAAGAGCAGTGTAGACGTTGGCAGACCTGGTCTAACTTACGTGGGTGGGCCTTGCTGAAATCTAGTAACAGCACATTTTGTTTGGCTGGCACAGTGTTTTTGTTTTTGTTTTTTTTTTTTAATTTATGTAATTAGTTGCTAGTATTTTAAAATTAGATACATTCATAAAACCTGAATATTCAGTTCTTTGTAAACTATAGGGAAATCTTTCCATACACTTTAAACATGGCAATAAACTGCTAGAGTTGAGTAAATGGTTGCCTTATTCAGACAAGGCAATTTACCAGTCTTACTCATGTGATATAGCCTGTTTTGTTTTTCTACTTTAAGCAGAGACCCTTGCAGAAGTGATGGGAATAGATGGAAGTATACATAATCTCCCTGATACCTAAAGGTCTTCCTTTTATTTGAATACCTTCCAGCACCAATTGTAAGGCACTCAAGACAAGGTTGAATATTTTTCATATCTGAATATGTTTTTGGTAGCCTAAAATTTGAATTTTCACCTATGTACTGGGCATTTCATTTAGTTTATGTCCTTGGACATTTAGTGTGGCTATGTGCTTACCTCGAGCCCTTTCTTCGGACTTTAGACTACTTATAGAATACTCAGCTCTGTACTCTCTTACTCAGGCTCTTTGGACACACTTCTTTTACCTGAATGCTCCTCTTTGTCTGGCCTGAGACTGCTCATCCTTTGGGATTTGTTCAACCTCAGAGCTTTTCTCAAACCCTCAGGGCTGAGTTGAATATTAGTCCTTGGTTATCTTCTAGCGTCCTGTCCTAACTCAGTAGTGAATTTTAAGTTCCCCAGCTAGAGAATGGTAATGAAACCTTACCCATGACTTCCTATACACGCTGTGCCTGACACCTGTTAAGATTCAGTTTGAACAAGTGGGTAAAGGGAATACACAAAATAAAACTGTCACCCCCTCCATCTACTAGTTTTTAAATCTTGATTATGGATTTAGGATTTTGTTTGACTGCTTCCAAACTTAGGGGTCGTGTCTGACCTCTTTCTGTACACTACTGCTCATCTGCAGGCAAAATCTGTTTATTCATTAACCTTTCTTCTACTCTCCTAACTGCTCTGGGTTCCCTTTCCCAGATGAATGCGGTAATCTTTTAATTGAGTCCATTGCCTTTGTTTTCTAAATTTCAGAAGTTACAGTATGTTTCTGAACATGTCATACTCAGAACTGTTGATGTCCTTTGAGTTTAAGATAAAAATGCAGTTTTAAGTTTTTAAAATTTATTTTATATGTATGAGTGTTTTGCCTGTATATATGCAAGTGCATACACAATATGTGTGCAACGCCTGGGTTGGTTACAAGAGGGCACTGGATCCCCTGGAACTGGAGTTAGGGACGGTTGCTAGCTGCCATGTGGTGCTGGGAACCAGACCTGGGTCCTCTGGAAGAATGGCCAGTGCTTTTAACCCCTGAGCCATCTCCAACCCAGAATGCAGTTTTTACATGGATTTTATGATAATTGATAAGTTGGCTCTACTGTGATCTTCTGATACTGGATTACCTATCAAAATCTCTGTTTTAGTGAGGTATGATTGTTACTTTCCCTGAATAAATCAAGGTCTACTGTATGTCTCCTACATCTATCAGTTTAAGTCCTATTTTATTACACAAATACCTTACTTACCTCAGAACAAATATTTCCCTCAGCATTAAGGATAAAAAGCTAAATAGCATATTTAGGGAAGATTATGTGAAAAATGGTAGGAGATGAGTTTGGAGAGATGACTAGTTTATAAGTAAGATTGATTGTTTTAGACAAAGTCTCATTCTATAGCCAGGTAGCCTTGAATTTGCAGTGTAATCCTTATGGCTCAACCACCCCAGTGCTGGAATTATAGGTATGAGCCATCATGGCTGGCCATTTTGGAGTTTTAAGTAGGGAAGTAACACCAGATTTGAATTTTAGAAACTTCACTTTGATGAAAGAATGGGAAGAATGAGACTTGATGTTGTAGAGAAAAAAATGGAAAGCTAGTTTACCAGTCCAGCCATGAGGCGATAGGCATTTGGGTTAGGATAGACGTGGGGATAGATTCTGTTTGAAAGAGATTTAAAAGATGGAATTGACAAGACCTAGTACCTCACTAAGTGACTAAATGATTGTTAAGGAAGCAAGAAGAATCTTGTTTTGAGTTTGCATTGGGCATGGAGAGAGGAGTGGCAGAATAAGATGATTTGAGACATGTTGATTTAAACACTTTTGAGTTATCAGGTATATTTCTTCAGTTGGCGGGTTTGGCAGGTCATTTTTGGTATCAAATGCAACAGATTTGGAGCTTCTAGGCATGCAAGTAAAAATATAAGTATATATGAAGCCTGTGTCTATATAGAAAGACTTACACATGAGCCAGGCCTGGTGGTGCAGACCTGTCATCCCAGCTTCTCCGAAAGACATGGCCAGACCTCTAAGTAACCGATGAAACCAAACTGAAAAAGATCATGTTCTGTATAATTCTACTTATACAAAACTTTAGAAAACACAAACTGATGCAGATCCTGGTTATTATAAGGAGATTTTTAGGCTAAGCTTGGTGACACAAATTTAATCCCACCATATAAAGTGGAGGCAGAAGAATCAGGAGTTAATGTTATTCTTAGTTAAATAAGGAATTTAAGGCCAGCCTGTACTACTTTAGCCCCTGTCTGAAAGAACCAACCTTCCCCCTCCTGCAACCAAACAAACCTAAGAGTCTTTTCTGTTTGCTTTTGGTCATTTTGAGACAGGGTATCCCTGAAGCCCTAGTTGACCTGGAACTTGCTATGTAGACCAGGCTGACCTGGATCTCAGAGATCACCTGCCTCTGCCTACCAAATGCTAGGATTTAACATGTACACCTGGCTTCCTCAGAAGCCTTTTATGTTTACTTACCTTGATGTGCCAGTGTCAGCTCTGTATATTTGAGAAATTTTCAGATTATGCAATTTAGATATCTCTAGCTTATTATATTTCAATTGCATTTCAATGAATCTAACATAACTGTCATCTACATGCTGTAATGAACGTCTTACCCCATTTGCTTCATCACATGCCTGTCTTCTCCCTCCCTCCATTAGTCTGCTGTTTTAAGATGAGGTCTCATCGTACCCTGGACTCACTGTGAAGCCCAGGCTGCTCTCAACTTGTGGCAGTCCTCCTGCCTCAGCCCAGAATGCTGACTTTACAGGCTTGAGCTTCCATGCCCAGCTCATTTTATGTTTTGATGAATTTTAAAGTTGCGGGCATCAGTACACTTTACTCATAAATGTTTCACCCTGCATCAGTAATGAGAAATCTTCTTTTTTTACAGTTCTGTTTTTTAGGAAGTTTATGTATGGTGTAATATACAGCTGTTAATTGTACTGCTCAGTGACAATGAACCAAAGTATAGAACATTCCCATTATTCCTGAAGTTTCCTTCATGTCTTCCTAGTCAGTCTCTGCCCCTGACCCCAAAAGATAACCACTGATCTAACCTTTTATCATTCTACCATAGATTTACATGTTCTGGGATATCATGTAAATGGATTCATATAATACATATTTTTGGTGAAGCTTCTGAGGTTATGTTTTTAAGAATTCATTTTTTTTCCATCATGTGACTGTATTGCAGTTTGTTGTTTTAGTGGATGGATATCTAGATGCTTTAAATTTAGAGCTTTGAGTAAAGCTGTCATGAATGTTCTTGTTTTGTTTTTTTGAGACAGGGTCTTACTATATAGCACTAGCTGACCTGGAACTCTCTTTGTAGACCAGGTTGACTTTGAATTCATAGAGAGCTCTCTGTCTCTGCCTCCTGAGTGCTGGGATTAAAGGTGTAAACCACCCTGCCCAGCATGAATGTTCTTTAAAAACTTTTTTTATTACATTTATTTGTGCACATGTGTGCACACACATTATGAGTGTGTGCTCATAGCAGTCAGAGGACAAGTTGCAGGAGTCACTTCTCTATACCATATGGATCCTAGGGACTGAACATAGATCATCAGACCTTGGTGTCAAGTCCCTTAACCCACTGAGGCATCTCACTGACCCAAATGTTCTTTTGTTGTTGAAACAGGATCTCAGGTAGTCCAGGCTGGCCTTGAACTTCTTATTGTACTTCTACCTCCCAAGTGTTGGGATTGTGCATACCCAGCTTCCATAGTTCTTACACAAGTCTATTTTTAAACATCTTTTTATTTCTTGTATACCAAGAGGAATGACTCATAGAGTTGATAGATGTCTGTTTTTGTTATAAGAAACTTCCAGATCTTTCCTCAAAATGGACCTACCATTATTATATTCTCTTACCAGTAATATATGATAGCCAATATTTAATGTTACCAGTCTTTAATTTTAGTCATTATCATAGTTTGAAGAGTATCTTCATTATTATAGCCTCGTGTCATCTTGGTAACTAACTGAGTTAATTGAGTACCTGTTCATGTTATTATTATTTTTAGCATTTGTGTGTGTGTGTGTGTTGGAGGATGGGTGCATGCCATAGCACATGTGTAGAGGTCAGAGGACAGTTTAGTTTAGCTTAGTTTGTTTTGTCTTATTTTTATTTTTATTTTGAGAGAAGGTCTCCTTATAGCTTCAGTGTGTAGACCAGGCTTCCCTTGATGTCACAGAGATCCACCTCAAGAGAGGCAGGTGGATCACTGTGAGTGCTGGGATTAAAGATGTACATCACCATACCAAGCTCAGAGGCCAGTTTAAAGGAGTTGGTTCTCTCCTTCCATTGTATGGGCCCTTAGGATCAGAGTTAGGTTAGCAGCCTTGGCAACAAACACCTATGCCCAGTGAGCCATCTTGTTGGCCCCCCCTTTTAATCATTAACCAATGATTTTTCTTTTTTTTTTTTGAGACAGGGTCTCCCTTCTGGAACTCGCTATGTAGACTAGGCTGGCCTTAAACTCACAGAGATCCGCCTGGCTCTTATTTTTCATTTTAACCTTGAATTAAAAGATCCCTTACATATTCTGGATCACTGTCTTTTTGATAATGTAATAATGTATTGTATTAATAATATATATATATATATATTTTTTTTTTTTTTTTGAGACAGGATTTCACTGTATAGACCTGACTGGACTAGTACTCATTATATGGATCAAGCTGGCCTCAAACTCACAGATCCCTTGAGTCTTGTGTCTTTTTTTTAAACATATTTGTGTGGGCGTGTGTATGTGTGTGTGTAAATCAGAGGACAACTTGAAGGAATTGGTTTTTCCCCTCCACCACATGGGTCTGGGAGATCCAACCTAGATCACCAGGGTTGGTGGGACATGTCTTTTCCCACTGAGCCATCTTGCCGTTCCCCCCCCATCTTTTTTTTTTTTTTTTTTTAAGATAATGTCTCCTGTAGCTCAGGCTGGCCTTGAATTGTTGACCCTCATGCCTCCACCTCCCACATGTATGGATCACATGTGTGCACTACCATGCTGGGTACAAATATTTTTATCTCCCTATAGCCCCAAGTGCCCTGGAACTTTCTGTGTAGACCTGGCTGACCTTGAATTCACAGAGATTCACCTGCCTCTGCCTCCTGAGTGCTGGAATTAAAGGCGTGGACCACCGTGCCCAGCTCTAAAATGGATATTTTTAAGCTATAAGATGATTTTGAAAGTCTCTTTAAAAAAATGACTGCATTTCAAATTTATTGTGTGTGTATGTGCGCGAGTGTGCTACAGCGTATATGTAGAGTTCAGAGGACAACTTGTGGTAGTCGGTTCTCTTTATCCATCATGTTAGTTCTGGGGCTTGAACTCAAGCCATCACATTTGGTAATCTGTGCCTTAACCTGCTGACTAATGTCTTGCAGGCCCATTGAGTCTTTTTTCTTTCTTTTTTAAGGTTTTCAGGCTGATGTTTACTGGTTTAATAAAAATATGTTGAACGCTTACTTTATGACAAACATGGATATTACTATGTTTCAATAAAGTGGCCTTGTAGCATAAGACTTTGGAGGTTGAAGGAGAGGTTCAGGTCCTGCCTGAGCTGTAGAGAGTTCAGTGCCAGTCTTAGTGAGATTCTGACTCAAAATTTGGGACCAGTAAGAATGGCTTAGCTGGGGAAAGTACTTGCCGTTCAAACCTGATGAACCTGAGTTTGATTCCCTGACTCCATGTAAAGGTAGAAAAGGGAACCAACACACACACACACACACTTTTTTTTTTTTTTTTTTAAGGACTATGATATAGCTTAATGGTAGAGTGTTTGCCTAACAAGTATGAGATCCTAGGTCCAACCTCGAATATAAAAATAAGTTAGTAAATAATAATTAAATTACATTTAAAAATTGTCAAGTGTGGCGGTACATGCCTTTAATTTGAGCACTGGGGAGGCAGAGGCAGGTAGATCTCTGTGAGCTCAAGGCCAGCTTGGTCTACATGGTGAGTTGTAGGCCAGTCAAGGCTAGATAATGAGATCCTGTTAAAAGATAAAATATATTATTGCTTTTACGAATCATCTGGTCATATTGATTATGAAGATTTATAAATCCCTATGTTTTCTTTCAAGAAGTTTATAGATTTAGCTCTTATATTTAGACCATTGCTTTTTTTGGCAGCTTTGAGGATTGAACCTAAGATCCTATTTATGTTAGGCAAGTGCTCTATTCCTGAACTGTATTCCCGGCCCTCTTTTTCCCTTCATTTTGAGACGAGGTCATTCGAAGTTGCCAAGGCTGTCTTCAGACTTGAATCTTCTTGCTTTAGTCTTCAGAGTATCTGAGTAAGTTGATTTTTGTGTTTGGTATGAGTTAGAGGCCCAACTTCATTGAAAATTCAGTTGTCTCAGTACCATTTGTTCAAGAGCCTGTTCTTTCACCTTTGAAAAGTCTTGGAGCCCTTTTAAAAGATCATTTGACTATAACTGTGTGTAAGTATTTTTAGACTTTAACTCTATTTCAGTGGTTTATCTCTATCCTTATGCATCATATAACTCTTTGAGACAGGATCTCTTTATGTAAGCTCAAATTGGCCTCAAATTTTCTATCCTCCTGCCTCTGTCTTCTGAATGCTCTCATAACAGGAATGTGTTGTCATACTAGGCAACCATATGGGGTTGGTTACTATACCATTGTAGTACTGATTGAAATCAAAAGTGTGAATCCTCAACACTTTTTTTCTTGGACTGTTACGATTTGTTAGGTAGGCAATGGGAAACTTTATAACAACATTAAGTGGGCTGCAGAGATGCCTCGGGTTAAGAGTGTGGTCTACTCTTGTAGAGGACCCATGTTTGGATCCCAGTATCCACATGGCAGTTAACAACCATCTATAATTCCAGTTCCAGGGGATCTAACGCCTTCTTCTGGTCTCTGAGGGCATTGCACAACACAGATGTATTTATATACATGCAGACAATACACTCATACACATAAATAAAATAAATGGTGATATGCATACATCTAACCTCAGCATTTGGTAGACAAGGCCGGAGGATCAGAATGTCATCCTTAGCTGCATAGAATCTAAGGCTGACCTGGGCTACATGAAATTCTGTCTCAAGAAGTACCCATACTTGTTTTACTTCTGATCTTAGTGGCATAACTTTCACTGTTCACCATTGAATGATTTTAGACAGGGATTTTATGTATATATCATTTATCACTGTGATAGCTAATTTTCAATGTCACCTTGATTGGATTAATAAATACATAGGGCTTTAGATAAGTGCACCTCCTGGCAGGTCTTTGAGTGTGTTTCTTGAGAGGTTGAACTGAGGAGGGGAAAGACTTACCTTGAAGATGAGTGGTATCATCCCATGGGTTGGATCCTAGACTAAATGGGTGGAATAAAGAAAGAAAACCTGATGAGCAACAGCATTCATCACTCTGCTTCCTCCATAGACACAATGTGACCATCACCTCCTGTTCCTGTCATCATGCTCTCCCCACCATAATGGACCATATGCCTGCCCTCAAACCTTGAGCTAAAATAAATCCTTCTCCTTTGTCAGCTATGTTGATCATGGCAATGAGGAAAATAACCAATATAATCATAGTGAGGAAGTCCCCCTTTATTCTGTTTTCAGAGGACATGGTCTTAAATTTTGTCAAATGCATTTTAAGAGTCATTTGAGAGATTAGGAGACATACATCAGTGTTAGAGCACTTGCCTAGAATGTGAGGCTGTGTGTTACATTACCAACACCACAAAAAATAAAAAAGTATGAGAGATTAAGCATGTTTTAAAAAATATTTTTGATTAATATGTATGAGTTTTGCCTGCATGTGTATAAGTGCACCTGTGCAAGCAATGCATGAAGATGCCAGAAGAGGATGTCAGGTCCCCTGAACTGAAGTTACTGATGGGTGTTAGCCACCACATGTGGGTGCTGGGAATTGAACCTGGGTCCTCTGCAAGAGCAATCAGTGCTCTTAACTGCTGAGCCATCTCTTCAGCCCCATGTTGTTTTGTTCTTTTTATTCTGTTAATGTGATGCATTGCTTTTTTCTTTTTTCTTTTACTTAATTTTTTAAACTGTATATATCTGTGTGAAGTATGCCACATGTGTGCAAGTGCCTCTGGAGGCCGGAAGAAGGCATCAGATCCCCTAGAGCTGGAGTTCCAGGCCATTGTAACCACATAGGTGCTAGGAACAGAACTCCTCTGGAAGAACAGGAAGTGCTTTTAATTGCTGAGCTAGCTCTCTAACCCCTTTTTCTTTCTTGAATTTTTTGATTTATTTATTTTTATTTTTTATGTGTATGAGTGTTTTACCTGTATGCATGTAAGTGTACCACATGTATGCAGTGAAGGCCAAAAGAAGGTGTCAGATCACTTGGAACTGGAGTAAAGGGCAGTTGTAAGCTACCATGTAGGTGCTGGGAATTGAACCTGGTTCCTCTGCAAGAGCAGCTAGTGCTCTTAACTGCTGAGCCCTCTCTCCAGCCCCCGTCTTTTTTTTTTTTTAATTTGGGGCCGGGGGCACAAGGGCCATTGTGTACATGTGGAGGTCAAAGGACAACTTGTCGGAATTAGCTTTCTCCTTCTACCATGGGGATCTCAGGATCGAACTTAGGTCTTCAGGCCCCATGGCAAGCATGTTTACCAGCTGAACCACTGACCTCTTTTTCTAAACATCAAAACTCCTTTGCATTCCCTAGGATAAATAAATCCACTTAGTCAAAGTGTAAAATCCTTTTAAATGTGTTATTGTATTAAGTTTGCTAATACTTGGTGAAAATTTTTTCAACTGCATTCATAAATAATATTAACCCATTATTTTCTTTTTTGGCAAATGCCAATACTTGGTTTTGATGTCAGGTGGCCTCATAGAATGAGTTTAGGAAGTGTTCCTTCCTCTTCTGTTTATTAGAAGAGCTTGAAAGAACTGTTAATTCTTTAAAATTTCAGTAGAATATACCAGTGACGCTATCTGACCCTGAGCTTGTATTTGTTGAGAGTAGTTTGTTTAGTTGTTGCTGTTTTTGCTAAAAAGTTTTCTTTTGGGCTCTGCCTAATTTGGAACTTAAACTATGGAGCCCAGGCTGGTCTTGAACTTAACAGCAGTCTTCCTGCCTCAGCCTCCCAAGTTTAGGATTACAGCAATATTTAATGTACCCATATTTACTTATATATTAGCAGTACATGCTATTGATTTCTGTTTATTTATTTTGTGTGTGTGATGCTGGGGATAGAATCCAGGGCCTTGTTCCTGTTAGGTTTATCACTGAGCTCCTGAACTATATCCTTAGCCCTCTTGCTTAAATTCTGTAAGGGTAGTAGCTATAGCCTTTCTTTCTCTCCCCTCCTCTTTTTCTTCTCCTCTGGCTCCCCCTCTTGTCTTTCTTGTGTGTGTATGGTATATGCATGTGTGTACACATGTGTATACAGGTGTGCTTTTTTGTGTAAGTGTGGAGGCCAGTGAACGTCAACTGTCTTCTATCACTCTTCACTTTTTCTTTATTTTTAAAACAGGCCCTCATGCAGCCCAAGATAGCCTTGAACTCAGTATTTAGCTAACGATGACCATGAACTCCTGGTTTTTTTCTTGTCATTACCCAACCATTCTGAGATTATAGGCATGTCCTACCACATGGGGCTATGTGGTGCTGGGATCAAACCCAGTTCATTCATGCTAGGCAAGGACTCTACCTACTGAGCTATATCCTCAGCCTTCCATTTCATTTTTTGAGACAAGCTCTCTCACCTAACCTAAAGCTTGCTGTTTGGCTAGACTGGGTGTATACTAAGCTCCCAGGATCTCATATGCCCCTGTTTGTGTGTTTGTCTATGCTTATGATGTAAAAAATTAAAAATGAGTGATAGAACAATTATCTATCAATGATAACAGTGTTCTGTGATAAAAGTTGTGGTGAATGTGGTGTCACTCTTAACATCGCTGTTTATATTGTCCTCACCATTGTGACGATGTGAAAAGATAAAATGCCTGTGTGATGAGATGGAGTGAGGCATAAATGTGGAGTGGGCATTGTGATGTAGAGTTGATTGGCAACTGAGATGGTGTCTAGGCAGCGTATGCAGTGTGGATATGTTGGACAAAGGACGATTCATGTCTGAGGTGGGATCACCTGAGGTTCATCTTGTTACTCAGAACCGTGCACAATTTAAAACATGGGTTGTTTATTTCAGGAAATTTCTGTTAATATTATGGGCTGTGGTTGACTGAGTAGCTGAAACTACAGAATGCAGTTCACAAAATTCAAAGCTGAAACAGATTCTACAGTGAACATCCTCTTCCCCTTCATAATTTCCAGACTCTCTCCCAGGGTAATTAGTTTAAAGTTTCTTTTGTATTTTCTATGGCAGACATGTATATGTTTCTTGTTTTGTACACTCTTTTGCACCTTCACCCTCCTTTAAATATGTTTTGGAGAGCATAACAATTCTCCATCCCATTCTTTTTTATAGCTTCATGACACTGGTTGTACTACAATTTGCTTAATAGTCTCTTCATGAGAAACTGTCCTATCATTTTCTCTGGTAAACTTTGTTGTAGTGCGAAGTTGTAAGATACACAAAATCTAAGTCTTGGTATCTTTTGCCCTTTTTCTAGTTGCCTTTTTTTTTCAAACAGTTGGTTTTGAGTGTTCCTTAAACATTTTAGATACTAGTTCTTTTATTGCTGTAGATTTTTAAATCTAATTTTCTGTGAGTTAGGGTCAGGCCATGTAGCTCTGGTTAGCCTATAACTTGGTTTGCAAACCATGCTGTCTTCACACTTGTAACATTGTTCTTCTCCTGCCTCAGTCTCCCAAGTGCAGGGATACAGGAGCCAACAGCCTCTTGGGGTGTGACTGGGGGCACTGAGAAAGGTCTTACTGACTGTAGTCCAGCTATTGTGGGATTTACTAGCCCAGATTGGCCTTGAACTCCACAGAATCTTCTTTCCTTCTGAGTGCTGAGATTATAAATATATACCACCATGCTCAGCTTGGCCTATAAATATACAGTTGTTACAGCACCATCTGGTGAAAAAGCAAATTCCTTTCCATTGTGTTGCTTTTGTATTTTGAAAAAAACAAAATTTTAATTATTTTCATTTTATGTGTATGAATGTATTGCCTGCATGTATGTAAGTGCACCCATGTTGTGCAGTGCCCTTGGAGGTCAGAAGAGGGCATAGGATCCCTGGAACTGGTGTTACAGACAGTTGTTAGCTGCCATATGGGTGCTGAGAATTGAACCCAGGTGCTCTGCAAGAACAGCTTGTCTCCTTAATCGCTGAGCCAGTCTCTCTAGCCCCGCTTTTGTATTTTTTAAAGGTACATTTTAAATTTGTGTTCGTGCAGGTGTTACTTGCTGAGGCATCTCTCAGCTCTACGTTTGTATTTTGTCAAAATTAATTGGACTTTTTTTTTTTTTTTTTTTTTTTTTTGAGACAGGGCCTCTCATTGTAGTCTTGACTGACCCCAAATTCACTGTGCAGACCAGGCTGGCCTCGAACTTAGATCCACCTGCCTCTGCTTCCCGAGTACTCATTCCTATAATCAGGCCTGAGCTGTCACATGGGACTTTTTTTTTTTTTTTGAATCTTAGGTTCTCTGTTCTATCAGTTAGTATGACTGTCTCTCAGTTTACATTTTATTGTATAAATGTGTGTTGAAATTGAGTAGAAAAATTCCTCCTAAATGTTTCTAAAACTTACTTTAGCTATCCCATTCCTTTGCATTTCCATACAGATTTTGGAATAATCCTTTCAACATTTATCAGCATTTATTGCTGAGTTATTGGTAGGAGTTGTATTAGCTGCTTGTCTTGTTGCTATGACAGAAGCAACCTAAGGAAGGAAGGTTTTATTTTTGTTTATGGTTCCAGGGTATATAGTTCTATAGCATGAGGAACAGGAAGTGACTGGTCACATTCACAGTCAGGAAGCAGAAAGGGATGAATATTGATACTCAGTCTCTTCCCTTCTTTTTATTCCCATGGAATGGTACTGCCCACTGAGTGGGAAAGGTGCGTCTTCACCTCAATTAACTCAGTCTAGACTTGCCCAGAGATTTGTTTCCATGCTTATTTTAAGTCCGTTAAAGTTGATAATCAAGATTAGCTATGCTATTAATTTAAAGAGAACTGAAATCTTTTCTTGTGTTGACTTTTCCAATTTATAAAGATGATCTGTCCTCTCCCCCCCTCTTCTTTTTAAAATTAAAAAAGTCTTATTTTCATGTATATGAATGTATTGCCTACATAAGTGCACCTGTGTCATGCAATGCCCTCAGAGGTCAGAAGAGGAGTTTAGATCCCCTGGAACTGTAGTTACAGACAATTATTAGCCTCCATGTAGGTACTGGGATTTGAACCCGGCTCTTCTGTGAGAACAGCCAGTGTTCTTAACTGCTGAACCATTTCTCCAGCCCTTAATTTATTTTTCAATATCATTTTTAATACTTAATGTTAGAAGCATTTTCAGTATAACTACAAAGAAGACAAATGTGCTTACAACATTGTTGTTTAATGTTTATTATGGAACTCTTTCTATTTGCAATAAGACAAGAAATAAAAATAGTTATATAACCAAAGAAGAACAAATATTTGCAGATTCGACAACCAAGGCAGTCAACTGATGACTACTAAAACTAAGAAATTTGTAAAATGTCCAGTTGCTGATTAAAGTATCAAAACTACCCCTTTTGGTGCAAGTGTAGGGTGCCCTGGAGAGTGAAACTCCTATTCATGATAACATGTACTGATGAAACATAGTGTGAACCTGAGGACCTGGTGGACGTATGTGAGAAAATGACCAGATATTGCTGAGAAATGCAGCCAAAGACTGCACTAAATAGGAATTTAATATTCCATGGGTATCAGCGCCTTTAGGGGATTAGAAGTTTGGTGTAACTCAGGGTCTAGTTTGGAGATTTTTGTTTGGATTTTAGTACAGGGGCACAGGGAAAAACCAAGAATGTATGATACTTGTAAATGCAAATGACTCATAGCAGTTGAGGGGCTTCTGCTTCAAGAAAGTAGATAATCCCAGTGAGTTGACAGAAAAGTTTTCAAAAGGATAAAACTATAGCAATACTAGCAATAGTATAGAGGATTTCAAAATTGAAACAGTTAAGAGTGAGTAAGAAAGAAGTCAGTGCAAAGCACACTGAAGCTGAAGGTGGCTGCTAAGACAAGCCACACAGAAGGAAGAAGAGTTCTTCAGACCAGCATCCTGTATACCTTGGATTCTGGTAGTCACCTACCTTCTCTACATAGGAAAGTGGGCGGGAGGGGGCGGGGCAGACTTCACTGAACATGTGTACACCACTATACAAGGTACACAGGAGCCCTTGGTTCAGGAACCAACCCCTCATAGTATCAGGGTAGGAAGGAGAAAGTCACCCCCGATTGCCAAGTGCAGCCTAGTCCTTGCTGATAAATCCATTGAAACCATAATTTCCAGAGAAAAATCAAAGTAGCAATATGAGCAAGAGAACTGCTTCCAAAGAAAACAGAAAACCTAGAAGAACCTGCAGAAACATTTTAGTACTTAAAGGAGATTAATTACATATTATAAGCTCAGTGTCTAAGTCAAGCTAGGACATTTAATATGGAAACAACATTAGAGTGCAACAAAAAGGTATAAAATAATCAAAATTAGGTTCAAATCATAGTGAGTATAGCCTTAAAATCTCAAAGCCCTTAAAGAGGACCTAAGTCTATCGATAGGGCCAGTGTCCATCATCAGAATTTTTCAGTTTGGTGAAAACAGGATAAAGTAGGAGTTCCTGTTCCCTCTTATTAGGGGAGGGGAGGAGATTCTGGCTTATTAAGGTGAAAAGCTTCTGTCCTACTGTCCAGCAGTTATATGCCTACTTTTCCTTAAAGAAGTTATTGTACAGAGATACAGTATAAAAGAATTAGTGTATAAAAGAATTACTTCTGTTAACAAAAGCAAACTACCTGTCTAGTTATATCATGCACACATAAACTTTATTAAAGTAGAATTGAGAACAAGATCTTACTGTGCATCCCTGGTTGACTTGGAACTCAGAGAGATCCTCTTACTTCTGCTGGATTAAAGGTGTGCCCCCAAGCTCCTCCAGGTTGGAGATTTTTTTTTTTTAATCATTACATTATACAGTTTTCTGTTTCTAATAAACTCCTACCTCTGGTGTCTACTTTCAGATTTAACAAAATCAGAATATAACTGTTCCTGCTTTCTTTTGTATAATGCTTACATAGTATATACTTTTCTATCTGTAAAACATTTTATTTATTCACTGGTTAATTAGTTACTTTGCAATACTGTGAATGAATCTAGGGACTTGTACATGCTAGGCAAGCACACTACCACTGAGCTATTTCCCTTTTTTTTTTTTTTTTTTTAATGTTTTTTGTTTGTTTTTTGAAACAGGGTCTCATGTATCCCAGACTCTGAATCTCTGAATTCTCTATGTAGCTGAGGATGACCTTGAACTTGTGATCCTTCTCTGCCTTCCAAGGGCTGAGATTATAGGCTTGCACCACCACACCTGGTTTTCCAGCCTTCAAGTTTTTGAGACAGGATCTTTATTTCATTTTTTTACTTTTTATTATTTTGTGGGTATTCACCAGATGGTGCTATAACAACTGGATGTTTATAGGCCAAGCTGAGCATGGTGGTATGCACCTATTATAATCTCATCAGTCAGAAGGCAAGAAGATCCTGTGAAACTCAAGGCCAGTCTGGGCTACCTAGTAAATGCCACAACAACTGGACTACAGTTAGTAAGACCTTTCTCAGTGTTCCCTCACCCCACCCCCAAGAGGCATGTTGGCTCCTGTATGCCAGCACTGGGGAGGCCGAGGCAGAAGAGCAATGCTGCAGGTGTGAAGCCAGCATGGTTTACAGAGCAAGTTAGAGGCTAACCAGAGCTACATGGCCTGACCCTGACTCACACAAAAACCCCTACAGAAATAAAGAATGCCCAAAAGTCAATAGTAAAAAAGCAATTGGAAAAAGGGCAAAAGATACCAAGACTTAGATTTTGCATATCTTACAACTTCTTATTTCAACAAAGTTTACCAGAGAAAATAAGACGGTTTCTCATGAAGAGACTATTAAACAACTACTAGTTTTATTCATTTATTAATGAGTTATTTCTCAGTGGTGGGAATGAACCCAGTTTCTTGCACATGCTGGGCAAGGACACTACCACCGAGCTATGTCCTTTGCTGTGGTGTTATTGGGTTATTTTGGTGTTACTTGGTTTTGTTTTATTTGGGGATTATAGGCATGTACCACCAAACCTTTATTATTATTATTATTATTTGTGTGTGTGTGTGTGTGTGTAGAGGCACAAGTGTAAGTGGAAGTCAGAGGATATCTTTCAGGAGTCAGTTCTCTTCTTTAACTATGGGTTCCAGAGATTGAACTCAGGTTGTCAGACTTGCACAAGTGCTTTTATCCACTGGGCCACCTTGAATTTAAAATCCTCTTTTGTCATACAGAGTGCTGGAATTTACAGTACTGTACCATCACACCCAGCTTCCATAATTTTATTTCATTTTATTTTGTTACTTTAATGGTTAAATGGTTTTATTTATTTATTTTTTTCCCATTTTTTTGAGACAGGGTCTCCCTGTAGCCTCAGCTGACCTGGTATTCGCTATGTAAACCAAGCTGGCCACCATCCAACAGAAATCTGCCTGCTCCTGCCCCCCAAGTGCTGGAATTAAAGGCATGCTCACCATGCCTGACTTAGTTTTTAAATTAAATGTTTGAATGTATTAAATAATGGCTTTTACTGTAACATTTTCACAAATATGTATCATTGTACTTTGCTCACACCTCCCCTCCCCGTTACCTTTTTTTGGCAGTTTCCCACTGACCCCCTTCCTAGTCCCAAATATTCCTAATTCTGCTTTCATGGTTTATAGGTGGGTTTTCTTATATGAAAAGAAGCGTGTTATATTTATCTTCTCTCCTATTATGTTCTCTCTTATTTTATGTTTGTGGGTGTGTGTTTGCTTGTTTTGTTTGTTGTTGTTTTTGAGATGAGGTCTTATAAAGTCTAGACTGATTTTTGAACTCCTAATCCTTCTTGCCTCCCAACTCCTGAGTGCTGGGATTATAGGTATGTGCCACCATGCCCAGTTTATGTGGTACTGGAAGTTGAACCCAGGACTTCATGAATGGTAGGCAAGCACTCTGCTTACCACCTGAGCAATATCTCCAGCCATTCCCTCCTTTCTGTAGACCCTTTCCTACCTTCTCATAACCCTTTCTCCGTTCATGTCATATGTGGTGTGTGTATGTGTGTGTGTGTGTGTATTTAAATATAGAATACTTATATAAGAGAAATGGGATATTTGACATTCTGATTCTAACTTGTATCACTTAACATGAGCTCCAGTTCAGTTTTCTCATCCTGTTATCGTGAGCCTACTTTTGTATGTATTGCATTTTTAGCCCACTATTATATTTGAAGTGACTCCTATCTTATAGATAGATTGATTGGATCATGTTTTGTATTCTACTCTGTCAGTCTTTTCTTAATTGCTGTGTTCAGACCAGTAATATGCAGTGGAATTATGTTATGGTTTAAGTCTCCCATTTTAGAATTTTTTTTTTCTATTTCAAGACAGGGTCTCATGTAGCCTAGGCCTTTGTCAGTATATAGCAGTAGACCTTGACGGCTGAACCTCCAACCTCCAAGTACCACGTTCTGGGTCACAGGCAGGTGCCACCTTTACTCTTTTATGTGGTGTAGGAATGGGGCCCAGGCATTTGGGCATGCTGGGTAAGCACTCTACCACCTGAACAACACCTCTAGTTCAAGCCTGCCATTTTATTTATTGTTTTTTGTCTATTCTGCATTTTATTTTTTGATCCTGCCTTTCTGTGGATAACTTAAAATCTTTAAATTCTATTTTGATTTTTTAAAAAATCGAACTAATTTTAGAATATGTATATGTGCATGTGTATGTACATGTACTATGGTTGTCAGAGGACAACTTGGTGAAAGTTGATTCACTCCTTAAACTATGTGTGTCTTAGGGATTGAACTCAGATCATCAGACTTGATGGCAGGTACCTTTAGCCACTGAGTCATCTTACTGGACCCACATTTTACTTTTCTTTATAGTGTTTTAAGTATCTTTCTATAGCTGAATGATATATACACAACTTAGTGTATTGGTATTATCAATTCAGTAAGTATAAAATAGCCTTTCTCCCTTTACTTCTGTTTTTAATAGGACTATCTAAATATTTTTATTTTGTACATTTTATTTAAATTATTTGTAGGTTAGATGGTTGGGGTTTTGTTTTGTTTTTCTTTTTCCTTTTTTTTTTGAGACAGGGTCTCCCTGTAGCTCCAGCTGGCATAAACACACTATGTAGACCAGTATTGAGAATAAAGGCTGTGCTGCTGTGCCTGGATAGTTAGGTTTGAAATAGGCTCTTGGTGTGTGGCCCAGGCTGGTCTGGAACCTGTGACAGTCCTTCCCTTCTGAGTGTTGGGATTGAAGGTGTGCACCACCATGTCCAACATAACTTAATATTCTTACAGATGCCATTACCTTGTAATAGGTTTAGTACATGGAACGATTTCTAGATTTTAGAATGATTAGAATAATTATGAAATTAGCCAGATATTTCTTCTACACAATTTATTTTATTTTCTACGTTGAATCACCATGTAGAACAAGGATAAAAACAAAAGCCAAAAAACTTATACATGAGCCAGAACATTCTATCTATGGTGTTTTTAAGCAACTTTTAGCAGAGAGTTATTTTAGTCTTAATCCTTTTGTTAAAAAGATACAGGTTTATTTCCATGTTTACAAAATAGAAATTTCAAGTGGCTGATTTATAATGGTCAGAATGCTGGTAACCAGGCAGCAAAGAGTTTAAAACTTGAAACACTCAGCCAGGTGTGGTGGGTACGCCTTTAATTCTAGTATTAGGGAGGCAGATGCAGGTAGATCTCTGTGAGATCCAGGCCAGTTGTTTTACGTAGAAAGTTCCAGGTCAGCTGTGGCTACAGGGAGACCCAGTCTCAAAACAAACCCCAAAGAAAAAAATTTGAGACTTACTTTGTGACTTACTTTAGGAGAATTCAGTATTCAAATATATCGATTCATGTGAATTAAAACTTTTTTTTTCCTCTTCCTTCATTCTACTAGTCTGATTTCCCAAGGATCTGTGTAGCCTAACTTTCTCTCCTCAGTTATGAGACCTGTGTCTCCCTTTAAAAAATATAGTTGATGATTATTTAAGTATTTGGTGATTTCTTTTCTTTTTTTTTTTTTGGTCTTTCTCAGGATCTCCCTGTAGCCCTGAGTGCTGGGATTAAAGGGGTTCACCTAGCTGTTGTTATTTATTTTTAGTAATTTTAAAAAATTTATTTTATGTGTATAAATGTTATGCCTGTATGTAAGTATACTTGTGTGTTGTGCAATGTTCTCGGAGGACAGAAGAGGGTGTTGGATCCCCTTAAATTGGAGTTATGGACTGTTGTTAGCCTCTACCTCGGTGCTGGAATTTGAACCTGAGTCTTCTGCGAGAACAACAGTGTTCTCAACTGCTGAGCCATCTCTCCAGCCCCAAGTTTTTTGTTTTGTTCTTTTGTTTTTTTAAGTTGGAGCCAGGCTGCCTTTTCACCCTTTCTGATGGTGCCTAGAGTGTTTCTAGGAAACCCTCAACTCTGAATCATAATGTGAACATTCTTGCTCTATTTGTGCTACTGGTAAAAGCAAGAAATTATTCTGAGGATTAAGGGTATAGCTTAGTTGAGAGAGTGCTTGCCTAACATGCGTGGTGGCAGTTGTGTGTAGTCCTATCACTGGGGAGGTAGAAACAAGAGGATCAGGAGTTTGAGGCTATTCTTGGCTATATAGTGAGTTAGAGGCCAGCCCAGGATACATGAGACCCTGTTTCTTCTTTAAGGGTGTGACACTAGCTAGGCTGACCAGGCTCCAGTGGTTGTACTCACACCGAGGGACATCTGAGGACACAAACTTGACTTGATAGGCATGTATAGGACAGAATGCATGAAATCTGGTGGAGGGGGAGGTGCAGAAGGAGGAGAGGGTCTAAATATAACTTAAGATGTACTGTATGAAATACAGAAAATTCAATAAAAATTATGAGAGCTAATGAAATACCTCTGTGGGTAAAGGAGCACACTACCAAGCCTGGTGACCTGCGTTTGAGTTCAATCCCTGGATCCTACATGGTGGAAGGGGAAAATAGACTCTTGCAAGTTGTCTAACTTTCACATACATGTCAAGACATGCATGTGTGCAAATACACAATAATAATCGTTTTTTAAAAAATTTGTAGATGTTGTATATGCTTGCTAAAGTTTGAGAAGCACTGGTATACACAAGTAAACAAAATAAAATGTGACACGCAGTTTAGATTCTTGCAAACAAAATGGTTTAAGAGCTTATTTACTACTCCATTCCTCCAAAAGAAGAAAAATGGTTATAGAGAAAAAGAGATGGGTCAGATTCTGGTATATGATAAGGTGCTTGAAGCTGGTTATGGTGTACATGCCTTTAATCCCAGCACTCAGGAGGCAGAGGCAGGCAGATCTCTGTGAGTCTGGTTTCCATAGTAAGTTACAGGCCAGCTAGAGGGTACAGGGAGACCCTGTCTTAAAATCACTCACACACACACACACACACACACACACACACACACACACACAATGCTTAGGGAGACCCTGTCTTAAAATCACTCTCACACACACACACACACACACACACACACACACACACAATGCTTGATCAGGAATGGAGGGGAGGATAATGAGAGCTGGTCAGCTAGTCTTGATGAGTCTGTGAGCTCTGAGAAAGATCCTGTCTTTAAAAAAGGATGGAGGGAAGGATCTACAGGAAGACACCCAACATGAACATCTCGGCCTCCACATGCACAGGTGCGCAGACAAGTACACATACATGCTTAAGGGCTGCAGTGAAGTAGCACCAAGTGCTTTGATTTTAAGATGTGTTATTTGCTGTCCATTACTCAGTATTTAGTGTTGTACAGAATATTTATAAGCGTATTATATTCAATAAAAGAATGAAATTTAGATCACAGAAAAAAAGAGAGGGAAAATAGAAGACAGGATTTTATAGGTGGATGCAGTCTAGTTGCTAGTGCTATACGCAAGGACTAGCAGGGCGGTCCCTGTTCTTCAGAAGTCTTAAGAGCATTTTTTTCCTTTGGCTGTACTTAATAGTTGCAGTTGTGATGATTAGGAGGTCTTCCAGATTGGCTCCTGTTGAAACTACTTTTTTCTTTTTGAGTCAGGGTCTCCTTGTAGCCCCAGCTAGCCCAGAATTCACTATGTAGACCAGAATGACTTTAAACTCACAAAGGTCTGCCTGCCTCTGCCTCCTGAGTGCTGGGATTAAAGGTGTGTGCCACCACACCCAGCCTAAAAACTATGTTTTCTTGTTCCTTTTCTACTTTGGATCCGTATTTTAAATTAATTCTAATTGTCGAAACCACCCTTGACCAGCAAGGATGACGCAACCACCGAGATCTTCTCCAAGCAGTTTATTCAGGAACCTTGTACAAAAATGGCTTCTTCTCTCTCCCCCACGGGGGTGCCCCGCAGCCACTAATATATAAAACCCCATCCAATCTCAGCCTGCCACGTGGGTCATGCGGATAGGTTGTTACCATGTGGAAACAGGTAGGCCTGGCAAACACAGCCAAATAAGGAGTTGTTTTTCCGCAAGGAGCGCTCACCGTCGGGAGGGTGGAAGGCGGAAACCAGCGCCATCTTTAGGGCGCGGCACTTCGCAGCTCCCTACATCTAATAATTTATTTTAGAATTTCATACATGAGTATTGTATTTGTATTATTTCCACCCATACCTCCTGCCTTCCGAATTTCCTGTCCTATTCTTTGATTGTTACTGTTAGGTGTGTATACATACATTTATAAGTGCATGCATAATTCACTGAGACAATTTAGTGGTGCTTGTGCTTAGCGCTGCCCACTTGGGACTAGATAACCTCTCAGGGAGCTAGTCCCTGGAGAAAACTTCCTTCCTCAGTGTCGGTTGGTTGCCTGTAGCTCTTAATTTTGAGGTGGAATTCTATGAAATTTTCTCCATCCAAATTGGTGTGTTAACTGCTATTATTATGCAGGTCTTGTTAGACTACCATATTGTGGAGATTTCATGGGTGCAGCTTCCCTATTCTCTCTAGAATGCCTTAAATGGCGTCACTATCACTATTATGTAAAGTACTTGTTTAAGACAAATTCCCACAATCATTATTATTACTCATTAAGGAAATGCAAATAAAAGCCACAATGAGATACCACTTATGTTAATTGTTATTAAAAAAAAAAAAAAGAACCAGAAAACAATGCATAGTGACATGGATATAGAGAAATTGGAATCCCTTAGCACATTGTTGGTTGTAATGTAAACATGTTTCAGCCTTTGTGGAAAACAATCTAGCAGTTCCTCAGAAAACCAAATTTCCATCTGTGTACTTAACAGAATTGGAAGCAGGGACTTGAACCAGTGCTTACAGAATAGTGTGCATAGCAGCACTACTCATAAGAACCAGCAGGTAGAACAACCTACTGCAGGATGAATGGATGAAAGGAGAAGTGGCATGTATACACAGTGGAGTATTATCCGCCTCAGTACTGAATGGAATTCTAGCACATGTTATGACATGGGTGCACCTTGGAAATAATTTGCTAAATGAAAGAAGCCAAACCCAGGACAAATGCTGTATGATTCCTAGGATAGTTAAAACAATAGAAAACAGAATGATGGTTCGTTCACATAGGGCCCCGTGGAAGGAGATTTAGTATATGGATTTATTGTTTCATGCACATAGAGTTCTGGGTTGGCATGATAGAGTTCTGGAAATGAATGTAACAATGATAGCTGTATACCGAAAATTATTTAATGCCAATTGTATGTACTCTTAAAAATGATTAATTGGAACATTCTCTGTTATGTATATTTTGCCACAATTGAAAGGGAAAAAAATTATATTCTTTGACTCTATTCTAGGTACATTACACAAGAAGTTCTAAGTGGTAGAACTCATAATACTACCTTTAAAAAAAACCCACACTTTTCAGATCATTGTGTGAGTGTGGGAAAGATGATTAGAACCATTGCCATGGGCCAGTGAAATGGCTCAGCTTTTAAGGTGCTTCTGTTCCTCTGACAATCACAAAGATCCTGTAACTAAAATTGTAGAACTTTTATATACATATATGTTTGCATATACATATGTGTGTTAAATACATATAAAATTGCACATACCACATGCACACATATGGTGTCTGTGCCTAAACAAAGCATGCTTTCCCTCACTATATTTAGCAAATCGTGGGTCATTTCAGAATATAAATGTGATTTTATGGTGAAATGCAATCAGAGTGAAAGGCTAGAATTTCTTCTATGTTTTAACTGCTTCCATAAAAGTTAAACAGTTGGCTGCTAAATTTTGTCTAAAAAGCATGGTTTGATTTTTTTTTTCAATAAAAGTAGAAGAGAAAAATCAGACTAAGTGAAGTCTTTTTCTTAATTGAAACAATTGACCATGATTTTTCATTTCATGATATTGAAATTTAAAAAAAACATTTGAGTTTTTAAAAACTCAGGTTTTAAAAAGCCAAGTTTATCAGAATTGTTTCTAGTTAGTCTTAAAGATTAAATAAGCAAGTTTTTTCTATTACAGTATTTATTAATAGCTGAACATTTTTGCTAATAAGCACTATCTTGCATTATAACTACATAAAATTATTTTATAGTTTGTATTTCTATTAGATATCACAGTTCTTTTTTCTAAACTTTTTTAAATTTAAATTTGTGTGTGTGTGTCCGTGTATCTGAGACTAAAACTCAGGACTTTGTGCATGCTAGGCACTTACTCATACTGAGATCCATCTGTAGTTCTCCTAAGTTTTTAAACAGTCAGCTCTGCTGCCAATAAACTACTCCTTGTTGATAGGCAGAAAATTATGATTTGGTTAAGTAGGCTATACGTACAAAAATGTTCACAATTTCATATGTCTAAATTCCAGGATTAGGTTAGTAGCCAAATCTATTACTATTCGTTGGTTTATTTTTTGAGACAGGGTCTTCCTATAGCCCCAGCTGACCTGGAACTTGCTGTGTAGACCAGGCTGGCCTTGAACTCAGAGATCTGCCTGCCTCCGCCTCCCAAGTGCTAGGATTAAAAGCATGTGCTTCCATGCCTGGCATCTTTTTTATTTTAATTATTGTGCGTGTATATGTATACGTAATGGGATGGGACATGTAGACATCAAAGGACAACTCTAAGGTTGGTTCTCTTCTTCCACTGTTATGTGGATTTCATGGATTGACCTCAGGTTACATGGCAAGTGCCCTTACCTGGTAAGCCATCTGCAGGCCTCCTTCTTTGGGAGAGGATCACATGTAGCCCAGGCTGACCCTGAACGCCTGATCCTTCAGCCTCTACCTCCCAAGTGCTTGGTTAGAGACATGTACTACCACATCTGTTAATTTCTTAAAGGTTTAAAGTCTATCATACAAACAATGAATGTAGCTTATGTGTTTGGTTTAAAGAATAATAAAATTAATCTCTTTGTACTTAATGCAGAGATTAAGAACTTATTTTTGTTTGTTTTGATTGTTTTGAGGCAAGGTCTTCCTGTAGAACCAGCTGGCCTGGAATTCACTATGTCTACCAGGCTGGCCTCCATCTCACAGAACTCCATGGATCTACCTTTGCCTGTGCTACCATCCCTGATAGATTTTATTTATTTTTATTTTATGTATATAAGTGATTCACCTGCATGTATGTAAGTATACCTTTGTCATGCAATGCCCTTGGAGGCCAGAAGAGGGTATCAGATGCCCTGGAACTAGAGTTACTACTGGCTGGCCTGTATTTTACAGAGATCATGTCTCTACCTCCTGGGTGCTGAGATTAAAAGCGTATACCACTATGCCCAGCAGCTTTTCTTATTTTTATACATTTTACATTGATTTTGAGACACAGTCTTATTCATAGCCCAGGGCTGGCTCAGAACTTACTGTCTACCCTAGATTGTCCTCAAACTTGCAGCATTCCTCCTGCCTCGGTCTCTTGAGTACTAGGAATAAAGGCATAATTCACCACTTCCAGCATTTTGGGATGGGTGGTAGGGGCAGAGGTCTTTTTAAAAATAGCATGCACTTACCTTATATTTGATCCAGAGCTTTCTTATTGCAGTGTTTTATGGATTCCAGCATTGTTCCCTGACTTGGTAGTTGTGTTTTGGTTTTGTATGCTCGGTTGCTGATGTTGCTCTTGATTTGTTTTCAGAATCAAGGTGCATCCTTTCATTTAAAATCTTAATTTTAATTCCTTCTGACTTCCTAGATTCTTTGTTTTGCATGATTATGCCTACAGTGGAACCAGGATCCCAAAGTTACTATGAGAAATCCCCGTACTCCAGTATCACATGATCTTCCTATTCCACTAGTTAACACAAACGTCTAGGTCTATACACGATAGAGTCTGATGAAGTGTACACTTTCAAGTCCTGTGCATAAGGAATGTTTCCAGATTCTAAAATTTCTAGGAGCTTAAAAGGATAGAGTAAATAAAAAGAGTGCTCCTCTCCTGTGTTCGGCAGCTGGTGGATTGGTACAGATGAGTCTGTGCCTTCAGCTCCCTTTTTTGTGACTTTTTAAAGAAATTCTTTTCTGCCTCAAGTTACAACTATATCCTTTATACTTTCTTTTTGTATGGCATATATGTGTATGTGAATTTACATATGTGTGAGCATGAATGTACACGTGCATAATGGAGACCTGAAGTTGAAGTTGAGTGTCTTCCTCAGTTGTACTCCATTTTATTTCTTGAGGCAGGATTTCTTGCTGAAGTTGTAGTTCACCAATTCTGTCTAGTTTAGCTAGTCAGCTTGCCACATGGATCTCCCGCTTATGCTTTAGTACTGCGATTATTGGTGGCCACTATGCCACCCACTGGGATCTGAACTCTGATCTTCATGCTTGCACAACTATTACTTTATCCAGTGAGCTATCCCCCTGCCACCTTTTATGTGTTCTGTTAAGGTTTCTAAATCTTTTGCTTATCACAGTTACGAGTGATATGAATGATCTACCCTTTCCCTGTGAGTTTGTACCACTAATTCTGTTAGGGGATCTGTTTACGGTTCTTCATTATAATGGTCTATCAGCTTCTGTACAATATCATACTGTATTAATTATTATACCTTAATAGTTAGCTTGTCTGTCAAGAATACAACTTTGTCTGGTAGGAAAAATTATTTTTGCCCAACTTTTCTGTAGAAGAAATTTAGCTGTTTCTGATTCTTGTAGATAAAGTTAGGGCCTACATCTTAATTTTTCTGAAAAATAATTGTTTCTGTTGTTGTTAGAACTCTTCAATATTTCAGTTATGGGGAGGTTGGGTATTACTCCATTTAGTTTTGCTTGCTTCATTCTAATCTGTGTTTTAACTTGGATCTCATACTGACAACATTCTTTTTCATACTGACAGTGTTTTACTTTAGCTCCATAGTGTCACATTGTTTGAATTCAATAGTTTCCCAATCTATCACTTTGTTCTTGACCTCTGCTTTTAAAAAAATTATTAAAAAAATTTTACATATATGAGTTTTCCTGCAATGTACGTAAACACACCCATGTTTACAATACCTATGGAGACCCGAAGAGGGTATCAGATCCCTTGGAATTGGAGCAAAGGACATTTGTAAGCTGCCATGTTGGTGCTGGGAACTGAACCCAGATCCTCTGCAAGAGCAGCTATTGTTCTTAACCACTGAGCCACCTCTCCTGCCCTGACCCTGCCTGTTGATATGCAGGTATGTTCAGTAATCTTTGTTTTTGTTAGCCACTGTTAATATACCTTCTTCATCCTGTGCCTGGGTTCAGTTATGCCTTTCAGGTGAAGAATCTGAGTGCACACGCACACTCTACAGTCAGTGCTCATCATCCATTTTAGCCTGTATCATACTGTGTTACAGTGAATTGCTTACTTGTCATTCTCTTTAGTGAACTAAACTTTTTGAGGACAGATGCCATAATCTTTAATTCACCTTTATGCCTCCAGCAAGTTAAAAAAAATGGTCCCAAGGCCTGATTAGGATTAACAGGCACCAAGAAATGAAAGAATATTTTTATTATGAAAGTTCTCTGATTTGATTTTTATATTTAAGTTTTTTGAAAGATTTTTGTTTATTGTTGTTCACTACTATGCCTGACTCTAGAATGTATTTGTTTTGTTTGTTTTTGTTTTTGGACAGGGTCTCCCTGTAGCTCCAGCTGGCCTATACCTGGCTATGTAGACCAGGCTGGCCTGAATCTCAACAGAGATCCGCCTGCCTCTGCCTCCCAAGTGCTGGAGCTAAAGGTGTGTGCTACAACACCCAGCTTTGCTCTGAGTTTTAAAGATATATTTTTTGTGTATGGTACATGTGTGTATGTAGGAGTGTGGGATGTGGGAAGAGGCCAATTTTAGGAGTGTCTTGTCTTCTACATTGTTGAAGCAACCTCTCTCCTTTCTGTGAACATGCATACTTTTAAGCTACCCGGCCTTCTAGCTTGCAGGCAGCTGTCTCCATCTCCCATGTCCCTGTAGGGGTGCTGAGATTCAGATGCATGTAACCATATAGGACCTTTTTTTCGTGGGTTCTGGGGATTTGATCCAGGTCACTAGGCTTGTACAGCAAGCTCTTTTATCTACTGAACCATCTTGAGGCCCTTTTGGCTTTGACTTTTAAACTAATCTCAGAGTAAGAAGAAATAAGCATCAGTCCCTGACTAAACAATCCTAACAGTGAGATTTGACCAGTAAGGCAAGGGTAAGGCAAGAAACCCAATGTTCTACACTGGCCTCTGCATGTGTGCACATTTGCACACTAACATGCATACATGGTGCCACTCACACAGCACACAAACAGCACAGAAAGAAAATAAAACATAAATAAATTAGAAGATCAGCTTAGATCTTCTACTTGATAGAATACAATCTAAAAGTCTTTCCAATTCTTTAGAGGTACATTAGCTAGAAAGGGCTATTAAAGATTCATCAGAATTCAACACAGTGTTTTCTGGTAGTTTACCCTAGGGGTTCTTGAACACACTTGAAGGACTCATGTATCAGACAACTAGGAATTTGTACAGACTGAATCTCTTGCTTTTTGATTCTATAATATATGGTAATAGCGAATAAAATAGTTACAGAATTTGCAAGGAATTACTGAAGATAAAATGAACTGTTGGGATAGAAGCCAAGTCCTTAAGGATAGTTTAAAATTCAAGAAGTAGCATCTTTAATTGAATCTGGTGATTGTCTTTTAAAAGAAGAATTGTTGTTATGGAAAATAAAAATCTTTGTCTTTTTGTTTTGTTTTATTTTGTTTTGTTTTTTTTGAGACAGGGTCTCCCTGTAGCTTCAGTTGACCTGGAACTCTCTGTGTAGACCAGGATGGCCTCTATCTCACAGAGATTTTCCTGCTTCTGCCTCCTTAATGCTGGGAACAAAGATGTGTGCCACATGTCTGACCTCTCAGTAATTCTTCAGTGAATTTTTTTTTTTTTAAGAAAAATTTGTTTTTAACCCCCCTCCCCCCCGCTTATGTCCATGTGAGTACAGGTGCCAGTGGAGGCCAAAGACCTCAAATCCCCTTTAGCTGGAGTTATAGGCAGTCACTTGCTCTATGTGCTGGTGACTGAACTCGGGTCCTTTACAAGAGCAGTATACCATTGAACCAACTCTACATCCCCTAGTGAAATATTTTCATTTTCATTATACAAACATATACTCAAATTTTTGGAGAGACAGCTTGTTGATTAAGAGCTGACTGCTGTTGCAGAGGACCCAGGTTCAGTTCCCAGCACCCATCTGATGCCTTTTTCTGGCTTCCACTGGCATTGCATGCATTTGGAGCACTTCCATGCATGCAGGCAGAACACTCATACACATAAAATAAAAATAAATATATTTAAAATTTTTATTTTTATAGTTATTTTATGTGTATGAATGTTTTGCCTGCATGTATATAAGTGCTCCTGAGTTGTGCAATGTCCATGGAGATCAGAAGAGGGTGTTGGATCCCCTTAGAACTGGAGTTACAGGTGGTTATTAGTCACCATGTACATGCTGGGAACTGATCTCAGTGCTCTTAACCACTGAGCAATCTCTCTAACCCCCAATACAAATGTATATAAAGTGCCTATGTGATGACACATACCTTTGATGTCAGCACTCAGGAGACAAGAGTCAGGTGAATCTCTGAGATCAAGTCCAGTTTTGTCTACATGGTGAATTCTAGGCTAACTGGGGCTACTGAGAGACCCTGTCTCAAAAACAAAAGGAAATATCTGATTAAGATTTAGTATTGATATCTAGAATATACAAAGAATTTCTACAACTCACAACAAAATCAAAATAGGCAAAGAACTGAATAGACAATTTCTTTCAAAGAAAATACACTTATCACCAACGAGCACATGAAAAGATGTTGAACCTCAGTACCATTAGGGAGCTATAAATCAAAGTCACAGTGACGTACCACTTCATACTTACTAGGATGGCCAATATTAAAAAATTTGATATCTTCATCAAATGTTAGCAAAGATGTAAAATTCTTATGTATTACTAGTAAGAATGTAAAAATGGGGCCACGGCTCTACAGGGATTCTTCGATCTCCCTAAAATTAAAAACAATAATCTGATGCAGCAACTCTGTTTCAGAGAGCAGAGACTCAGATTAGACATCCATGTTCATAGCAGCCCTACTTATAATAACCAGACTGAGGAAATAACCCAGGTGTCCATCAACAGATGAATAAATAAAATGTAGTACAGATATACACTGGAATATAATTCAGCCTTAAAAGGGAAGGCAGGTCCAATACTGTACAGCACTAGTTAAGTGGTCAGTTCAGAGACGAAATAGAATGCTGATTGCCTAGAGGCTGGTGGAGAGGGAGGAATGAATAGTTGGTATTTAATGGAACTGGGTGGTATAGAGATTGTCCTCCCTGCCACAGAAGAGCAACTTAACGGGGCTAGCATGGTTAGTTTAATACTGTGTCTTTTACTCTCATTAATTGTGCAAAAAAATTCCTCTAAAAGTGTATATAAAATTTATATGTCTGCTAGGCATGGTGGCACATGCCTTTAATCCCAGCACTCAGGAGGCAGAGGCAGGCAGACCTGTGTGAGTTCAAGGCCAGCCTGGTCTACTTAGTGAGTTCCAGGCCAGCTGGGGCTACAGGGAGAAACTGCCTCAAAAAGATTAAAAAAAAATATGTGTCAATAAATTGTGTATAATGTAATGTTTTTGAAAACATTTAAAAGAAAACTATTTAAATAGAGGTCTATTTAAATACACTTCTAAGTTCTTATTATCATTGATCATAAAATATATACAGCACACAATTTCAGTAAATATCAGCCATAGATGGGTTCAGGCAGCTGTCATGACTTGTCAGGATAAACTTTTTTGTATAATTTTGCATAATTTTGATCTTTTGACATACTAAATATCTTTAAGCCCTAGTTTGTTGTTTGTGCTTTGTGGGTGCTTTTTGTTTGGTTGTTTGTGGTTTTGTTTTTTTTTTTTGAGACAGGGTCACAGAGATCTTGCCTCTGCCTCCTAATGCTGGGATTAAAGACATGTACTACCATGCCCCCCCCACCCTAGTTTTTGGTTGTGATGGAATACTTTAGTTATAACACTTCTATCTATATTAGACAAAACATAATAGCATCTTCCTTGAAAGAATAAAGATACAAATTTAGCAATTGCTACTTTGCTTGACTTTTAAGCATGGACCAACACCTGTTTTTCAGTTAGAGGGCATGAAATTTTGTTTCTTAGGAAAATAAAACAATTTATTAGTCTCTTGTGTAAATCAGTTTTGTGATCCTAATTTGACAGACTAATGTCATAAAGGTTAGTATCCAAAAGCTTAGAAGAATACTTGACATTGTGTATCATTTTCTCTTTAAGCAGTTCTCTGTCTTATTTATCTAATCGGCTTTATTCGATTTTAGTAACTAAACAGAACTATCTAAATGAATTCCTAGCATTTTTACACAAAGCACCAGATGTAATCAGTATGTGAATTCCATGTGCTAGAATTAACAAAAATTACCAAGTTGTTTTTAGTCATTGCATTTCACTGCTGTGATTATATACAATGAATTTGATTCTACACAATAAAGGTGTATTTTAGTTCAGGCTGACACTGTATATGGAATGGTTTGTGCTTTGAAGATATGCTCCTGAAATCAATCAACTCTCTAACCTATTGCCAACCCTTTCCTGTCTTAGTTCTAAGAAAGAAATATTTTTTTCATGTACCTTTGTAAAACAGGAACTTTGACTACTCCTGAATACCAGAAGTTTAGAGTAAAAGGAAAGGAGAAAATGAATCTATAAATGCATGAACAAGGCCTTGCCTGTTTGAAACATCTCTATCCACTTGAAGAGATATCGGACATAGGATTACAACTCATAATGATAAACTCAGTTATCAAAGTGTGGTACCTAGAGTAGCAATTAGCACAGCAGAATGTAAAGCCCGTAACACAAGCAGTTATTACGTTTGACTCCTTCCTATATAGGGAGCAGTTAATAGAGTATATATAGTATTTAGTAGCATCAAATAAATTAAGTGAATAAGATTAATTCTGCATTAGAAAGAAATAAGAAGGGCTTGGTTGTAGCTCAGTTGGCGGGATGCTTGCCTAACATTCATGAAGCTCTGGATTTGATCCCCAGCACTGCATTCACACTTGTAACCCAATATTCTGGAGGTAGAGGTAAGAAGATCAGAAGCATAAGGTCATCTTTAGCTGCATAGTAGTTTGAGGCACCCTGGGACTACATCAAAAAAAGATACCCTTGCTGGGCATGGTGGTGCATGCCTTTAATCTCAGCACTTGGGAGACAGAGACTCTGTCACAGATGGGGGCAGAGGGAGAGAAAAAAAGAAAAAAAGTCTGCTTGAATGAGATGAAATCTGGATTTTGAAAGCCAAATAGGTAAAAGGGTAAGAGGCTGAATGACAGGCATGGAGAACAGTGTGAGTGAATCTGTTTCTCTTGTTTCAACAAATGGAATAATTCAGATTACTTCAGCACAAACTGAAGAACACGTGGAAATGAAGCTCTATTAGTAAAGAATTTATATCCATCAAATCATTCATATAATCAGTGACATTTTTACCTTCTCACATTAACAGATTTGCCAGCATTAAAGTAGGACAAGATACTTCAAGCCAAGTTATATTTACAAGCCCACCAATAATTATATCCGTGAGTGCTCACTCTGTCCTTATGGCTTCACTAGGGTACTTCTTATCTTTTTCCAGGTTGGATCATAGAGAGTTTTTGAAAGAGCCCTGGCCTAGACACCAGGATGCTCAGGTTCAACACTTAGTAGTTTGCAAAGTACCTCTTTTGCCTCAGATAAATTGAGGGACTGGCGTAAGCAACTTTAAGCCCTTTTGCTTCTAAAAGTTAGTGATTTTGTAAATATCCAACTATAGTTTATGTGATGCTGGGACCTTGGACAAAGATGTAACCCTTAATTTTAGGTACATTTTTCAGAATTAACATCTTGGTTGACCTAGAACCATATACTGTGTTTTTCATATATATCTACATATACATATATACATGTATACACACACAAACACACATGTACATAAATACATTTGTTTGAAAGTATTGAATATCTCCTGTGTATGGGATAGTTTTGTTTAACTTTTTAGTTTTTAATGTTAAATTTAATGTGTTGGTTGAATAAGTGGGAGATATCGCCCACTTTTTGAAATATGGATGTTAAAATCAGAGACAGGGATAGTCTTGAGGTTATCTAAGTGATAGTTGAAAATGTAGATATGAAAAATGCATGGAGTCCTGTGAGTGGGCTATAGGGGGTGCAGATGGGGTGCTAAATATGATTAAGATGTATTATATGAAATCCACAAAATTCAATAAAAATATATTAAGAAATAGAAGATATCTACGGGAGATTATTTGGAGTAAAGTATAGCAAGAAGCGTCAGATGCATTGGAGAAGTGAAGAAAGGTAAAGAATACTGCAAGGATAGAAAAGGTAGCAGAGATGTCAGAGAGCTAGAATACATCATGTCTCTAATACTCTCTCCGCATGTGCGGAGTATGTATGGGTGGATGCATGTGTGCGTGCATGCTTGTGCACATGTGTGGGCATGCATGTATATGGTTAGGTGCATGTGTGTGTGGGGACATGTACATGTATATGTGTGCATTTAGGTGTGCATGAATGTGGAGGGCAGAGGCCAACAGGATGCGCTCCTCAATTGCTTCTCCAACTTACCTTTATGTATTTATTTAAATATTTTGATTAATTTTATTTTATGTGTATGAGTGTTTTGCCTTGTATGTAAGCATACCTCTGCATGCAGAAAACCCACAGAGACCAGAAGAGGGTGTCAGATCCCCTGGAATTTAATAGTTATTAACTGCCCATGGGTGCTGGAACAGAACCTGGGTCCTCTGGAAAAACAATCGGTGCTCTTACGATTAAGCTATTTCTCTAGCCCCCTCTACCTATTTTTAAGTCAGAGCCTGTCACTGAACCTGGAGCTCACTGATTGGTTAGACCAGGATCCTCCTGTCCCAAGTGCTGTTATTACAGGTGCATACTGTGCCAGCATTTTTTTTTTTTAAGTGGATTTTGGGGACCTAAACTCAGGTTTCCTGCTTGCATAATAAGCACTTTACTGATTGTGGCATCCCCCAACCCCCTACTAATATTCTTTAGGAAAGAACTTGACATGATACCTACATGAAAATAGCATTTCTGGTGGTGTTAAGATTCACTACTACGAGAAAATTAATCAGCCACAAAGAAGAGATCTCTGAGAAGAAGACAGTTTAAGCCATTAGGGTGCATGCAAGTCAATATATAAAAGTGTGTTCTAGGTTTTTTTTTTTTTTTTTTTTTTTTTTTAAGGGTGATTCCTTCATGTTAAGTGTAAAGATGAATGGATTATTAGATTCAGTACCTACATACATTAGTCAATGGAAAGGACTGAACTCAACCTTAAATCTCTAGCTCTTCACTATTTTACCTGTCTATAGTCATCTATTACGGTGGAAACATATGTGAACAAATTATAATTAGTTGGTAGTTAATATATTGAATCTGATTAAATGTCTTTAGATATAGCTTTTCACTTGTAAAACTTTTAGTTTTACAGTCTATATAGTGTACCTTCTTGCAGTAGTGAGTTGCTGGAATATTATTTGCCTCTTAAAAGTATGTGACATGTATATATGTGTACATCTATAGTATACTTTTTAGAACCATTTCCACCACATGGATGCTATCCTCTCAGCTAATGAATGAGGTATAGTCAGGCATACCATGCTGAATGCCCTTGCTCAGTACATACATGTCTTATAACATTATCTTCAGGAATGGCTTTTCTTGCCATTTATTTAGTGTGGAATAGTTTTGGCTCATAGTGAATGATAAAGGGATGTAATTAAAGACTTACTATGCTGGTAACTAAAACGTAAGCTTTATAGAATCATGGAAAAATAAAGACTATTAAATGATTATCCATTTTCTCGTGGTATGGTAGACTGGGTCACAAGTTGTCAAAGTGTCTATTTTGTGTGTGTGTTTTTTTTTCTATTTATATGTGTATATTCTATCCCCCCCTCCTCCTCCCTCTCTCTCTCTCTCTCCATCTCTCCATATGGAGGTCAGAGGTTAACTTTTCCAGAGTCAGTTCTTACTTTCTATTTTATTGAGGCAGAGTCTTCTTTCTACTTCTGTGCTGCATATTCCAGCAGCTGCTTGGCAGTTCTACTGTCTCAGCCTTCCATCTCACTGTTCGAGTGCTGGGATTATAGATATGCCACCACATCCAGCTTTTTATGTTGATGGAACTTGGGTCATCAGGCTTGTGCTTTTACCCTCTGAACCATCTCCTCATCCCCCATTTTGTGTGACTTGTGATGTAAGATGACTTAGTGTTTGCATATATTTATTAAATTTGTTTTATGTGTGTTTTGCATAGTGCTTGATGTTGGAGATTTATTAGTGAGCATGATGAGATATTGCCTCTTAGATTTTATCATCAAGTAGGGAAGATAGAATTAAACAAGGCACAGAGACATATAAGAGGTCAGTTTTGCCCAAACAGGATGTTGAATGAATGTTCTAATTGGTTCTGGGTAGGAATTCCATATAAACTGTATATTTCATCACTACTTTAGCCTCTGTCCTACTTCTTATTTTGTACACTACAGTGTACAAAAAAGTAATGAAAGTACACAGGTAAATGGATCTCTGAAAGCTATTTATAGCATGAATGGTACAGGCAGCTGATAACAGAGGTTGAGAAGTTCTGCATTTTGGACAATATTCTATCTGTATTTGTAAGGTAGTCCATATTCCTTATCATAAATTCACTTAAATTATTTTGAAGTTTTAAAAAATTAGATAAATCCACATTTTAAATATTCTATTTTTTGTTCATAGGTTCAGGGGCAAGTTCATCCTACTCTTGAGTCTAATGATGATGCTCTTCAGTATGTTGAAGAATTAATTTTGCAATTATTAAATATGCTCTGCCAAGCTCAGCCCCGGAGCGCTTCAGATGTGGAGGTATGACAAATTTTGCTTTATGTTTACTTTTTGTATATCTACCCTGTGTGTTTGGTATAATAGTGAGGGAGAAAAATATTTGGGATCTCTCTCTCTCATATATATATATATATATATTGGGTTTTGGTATGTGATAGCTTATATGTGTATTAACTGTGAAACTATTTCAGATTTTACTTTTAGAAGTCCAGATGAAAAACTTCATGATGCTTCTAGAATGGTCTGTCCATACCTTTGAGAGTACATACCCAAAATGTTTGATTCAAAAACATTTCCTTTGCATTTCCGAGAGTCATAGGACTGATAATAATAAAATACTAAAAATATGTGAGAATAGAATAGACTGGAACCAGAGAAAGATGAGTTTATGTTTTTTTTGAATTTAAGATTTCATCGGTAACAGTTACAAAACAAATGTCACCATCTGGTAGTTGAAGACTAGAGCTGAAGGTTCCTGAGATGGGAGGTTCAAAGAACAAAGAGATCAAACACTGTATGACAGTACAAACTTTTAATTGCACTTGACTATAATAGTAAGTTCAAGTCCACAGACAAAAGAAGCCAGAGTATTTTATGTACGCTTAACTTTAATATAGGCAAGTGACAAGACTTAGGGTGAGTAGAAGACTGCTGTTTCAAAGGAAGCAGCCAAATGGAGTCCTTCATAGGGATTATAGAGTAAGGGCAGCCCTTGCTCTAACAGTCTTGAGGGAGATCCAGATTTCTAAGAACATTGAAGGTTAGGTGTAACTCATTGACTAGTATGCTTGAAGCCCTGGGTTCCAGCCATAGAACCACCCTCTCCCTCAAAAAAAAAAAAAAAAAATCTCACAGAGAACAAGAAAAAGAGATCTTGAGTAGAACTGGTTTCCTGACTGTCTGTCTAACAATTTCAGTTGCTCTTTCAGATTCTAGCTATGTTTCTCCACAGTATGTATGAAATGGCAGAATCCAACCATATTATTCTGATGTTGATATATCCCTGGAATTTGCTAATCTGACAGCATTGCAAGCTCAAATTCAGCTCTTTATGTATTTACAGAACTATACTTGTCTAATTTCATCTTTTTAATTAATATAGAAACTAAGACATCATTTTCTCATATAGAAAACTGTCTTGAATTCTTAGAAATATCCATGAGTCAGTCTTCTATTTGCATAGATTTAATATATAGATTCAATATTCTAAATAAATATATTTCATAACTTTTAAATACTCTCTTGGAAAACTTCTGAAATATCTAAGATGATTGTCCTTGTTCCTCCTTTATTAATTTTAAGCACTTTAAAAAACTTTTTTTTTTTTTGTCTTTTTGAGACAGGATCTCCTTACACCCACAGGTGGCTTGAAATTCCCTATGTAAACCAGACTGGTCTTGAACTCACAGAGATCTGCCTACCTCTGTCTCCCAAGTGCTAAGATTAAAGGCCTGCGCCACCACACCAGACTAAAAAAACATTAAAAATGGGCAGCCATATGGGATTCTGATAAGTTTGCTTTGGGGCTAGGGATAGATATTTTTGAAAGAAAATATAATAGTTTGACAATAATAAAAATACAGTTATGTATTAGGCCTTATAACTTCAGAGTACTGTTTTATAAATTTATACATCCTTACAACAACCTTGTGGGATATTTTTCTCTTGTGTATTTGAAAATTGGCCTTCAGAAGAAAATACATATAAATGATTTTTTTTAATTTTTTTTTTTTATTTTTTAGAGTAATAGTCTAGGAGACTGGAGAGATGGCTCAGAGGTTAATATCACTGACTGCTCTTGCAGAGGACTTGGGTTCGATTCCCTGCACCCATATGGGGGCTAACAACTGTCCGTAACCCCAGTTCTAGGGAATCTGACACTGTTTCAGGCATTGCACAACACAGATGCACTTACATAAATGCAGGCAATATACTCATACACATAAAATAAAATATTTTTAAAAATTAATATTCTGATATCCTTTGTCCTTATCCTTACCATTTCTGAAAGGGTATGTATGCATGTTTTAGTATTTGTTTTATTTATTTTGAAGCAGGGCTGCCTGAATAAAAACATCCTGGCTCTTAGCATCCATTTTAGCCTAGAAGAGACTCAAACTGCTCTGAGCACCTATTTCTTCTCATTACTTTCAGAATTAAGCTCTCAAGCAAGGGCTCCCTCTTTTCTTTTATTGAAACATTATATCCAGTGTGAAATGGGGCCATGAAAGAGAAACTGTCTTATAAGAGAATTATATACCTTCTGATTCCTATTGACCTAGGAAAGCACACACATAACCATAAACAGATGTCATTAAATTTAAGCTCATCTGTTGTTTGCTACACAAATGGAATAACCTCTTGCTTTTAACAAATACCAGCTTTTTGCAGTGGTTGCTATGTAAAACATACAAGCATTAATACATTATTCTGGGTCAAGGGCAAGGAAGGGACATGAAGGATTAAAGCTATGTTTAGGTTACAAGAGGAGCTTAAAGCTTAAGTGAGTTTGTCTACATTAAAAACAAGCTAAGGTAATGTTAACTTTTTGCTTTCAAGGTTTAATAAAAGTCATTTGTCCAGAGCTTGTCCATTTATAAAGGTCATTACCACGCTGGAGAGATGGCTCAGCAGGTAAGAGCGCTAGTTGCTCTTGCCAAGGACCTGGGTTCAAATTCTAGCACCCACATAGTGGCTAACAGGCATCCTAACTTCGGTTCCAGAGAATCCGACACCTTCTACTGACCTCTGTGGGCACTGTATGACATGGGTGCACTTGCATACTTTCAGGCCATACACTCATACACATAAAATAAAAATAATAAATAAAATTACTTAAAAAAAAATGTCATTACTACACAGGGTCTAACTCTGTAATCCAGACTGACCTGAAGCTCACTATATTGCTCATCTTTGCTTAGGTTGTACTTAATCTTCCTACCCTAGCCTTAGGAGTTGGGATTACAGATTATAGCCTTCAGCTACAATAGTGGACCCTAGAATATATACAGAATATAGAGATGGGAAGATACTGAAATGAGTATGATGGTATCTTAGTATGTTCAGGCTGCTATAACAAAATATCTTAGACTGGGTAATTTATAAGTAAGTTTCTTGCTTATAATTCTGAAAGTTGAGAAGTTCAAAAAGATGCAAGCAGATAGTATATGGTAAATTCTTATTCCCTGTTCCCTGTTTCCTGTTTTCTCACATGGTGGAAAGGGTGGTTTCCACAAGCCTCTTTTATAAGGCTATTAATCCCATCTGGAGGACAACAGGCCTCTTGAACTGATGACTTCCTAAAAGTCCCCCTCCCAGTACCACCACAGTGGAGATTAGGTTTCTGCTTGAATTTGAGAGCTAAAAATTTAAACTCTAGTAAATGGTATCTTAGATTATTTTATCAGAAAATCTATTTTCTTCATTTTTAAGATTCATTACTTTAAAAATATACTTACAGAGCTCTGTTCCAAAAATAGTAATAAGCCAAGTGTGGTGGCACACACCTTTAATCTCAGCACTTGGGAGGCAGAGACAGATGGATCTTTGTGGATTTGAAGCCATCCTGGTGTACACAGTGAGTTCCAAGCCAGCCAGGGCTATATAGTCAGAATCTGTCTCAAAAATTTGAAATAGGTTCCCTGGATTTTTCAAGTTCTTAAAATGTACTTTATGGTGATATTTTCTCCCCAAAGATATAGGTTGTTTATGTATTATTTGTGTTTTAATATTTTTATTTATTTATTTTGTGTATATGAGTGTTTTATTTGCATGTATGTAAGTGTACCTATGCATGTAATTACCTGTGGAGGCCAGAAGAGGGTGTCAGATCCGCTGGAACTAGAGTTACCAACAATTGTTGTAGGTGCTGGGAACTGAACCCTGGTCCTCTGCAAGAGCAGACAATGCTCTTAACTACTAAGCCATTTCTCCAGTCCTGTTTGTTTGTTTGTTTGTTTGTTTGTTTGTTTTGAGACAGTCTTACTATGTAGGCCAGGCTGGCCTTGAACACACAGAGATCAATCAACCTGCCTCCACCTCCAGAGTACTGGAATGAAAGCCATGTGCCACCATACCAGGCTTGTTACATGTATTTAGAATGGTTATTTATTGATCAACTTTTGTTCCTTTCTCTTATTTTTCTTGTTTATTATTATAATTTTTTTTTTTTTTTTAAAGACAGGGTGTCTCCTTTTAGCCCCAGCTGGCTTGGAATGCATTATGTAGACCAGACTGACCTCAGTCCCATAGAGGTCCACTTTTCTCTGCCTCCTCTGCTGGGACTAAAGGCATGGACCACAATGCCCATCTCCTTTCTGCTATTTTTTTCCCCCTCTATAATTATAGTGTTTTTAGACTTAGATCATAAAATTACTTCAGTGCATTTTTCAACTAACATTTTTAAGAAGTGGAATAGAATAGTCTGCGTCATAAAATAAGAACAGATTTTATTTATGAAACTGTTTCAATTAAGTAGCTCTGTAAATGTATAATGTAAAATGTACTGATAATTTATTATTCCTTTTTTTGTTTTACATTTGTTTGTGTGTGTGTATACACATGCTATGTTTGTATGTGGAGATCAGAAGAGAGCTTTGATGAGTAATTTTTCTCCTTTCACTGTGGGTTATGGAAATAAAGGGATAGAAGTCATGTCATCAGGCTTGTGCAACAAGTGCTTGTGCTTTTATTTGCTGGGCCTTCTTGCCTTCTTGCCGGCCCCAAAGCATTGAATTTTATATGATATTTTCATGCATATGTCCATAGTATTTTGTTTTCTTAATTGAAATTTTGCAAATTTCATACGATATATTTTGATCATATTTAGACCCTTTTATCTGTACTCCTCTTATAGCACCCCCTACACCAGATTTTGTATACTTTGTCATATATGTTAAGACTTATCGAGCCAAGTTTGTGTCTCCAAATATCCTTCAGTATGTGTCCATTCACTGGAGCCTGGTTAAACAATCTAGAGTCACTCCCTTAAAGGAAACCAACTCTCCCTTTCCTAGTAGTTATCAGTTGCCTATAGTTACTCAGCTCAGGTTGAAGATTCTGACCCTGTTGCCTGCTTCCATGCTGGTTTTTTGTCTGGTTTGAGCTTGAAAGGGTCTTGTGCATGCTGTCATTGCAGTAAGTTTATAAGTAACTTCCTAATTGTCTGGAAAACTGTTTCCTTGTCATTCTCTTCCACCTCTGACTTTTAAAGTCTTTCTACCCCCTTGACTTCAGTGATCCCTGAGCCTTGGATGGTAGAGGTTTAATATAGGAGTCCTGTCCAGAGACATATAGTCTGCAATCTGTTATTCTCTGCACTTTGGCTAGTTGTGGCTTTCTGGGTTAATCACCATCTGTTTTGTGAGGAAGCTTTGTTGGTAAGAGTTGAAAGATGCATTAATATTCTTTTTGCTCCCTCTTCTGCTGTGTTCCCTGAGTCTTAGGTGTAGAGGTTGCATTGTGGATGTGTCCCTTAGGACTGGACACCTCAGAGACACTTAACTCTTTGCGTTATGGAACTTTGTAATGATCTCCATCTGTTACAAAAAGAAACTTCTTTGATATGGTGTTTTAGTTTGCTTTCAATTACTGTGACAAAACACTGAGCAATACCAACTTGGGGAGGAAAAGGTTTATTTAGCTCACATCTCCCTGGTCACAATTCATCACTGAAAGAGCCCAAGATAGGAACTCAGGGCAGGAACCTGAAGACAGGAGCTGAAGCACAGGCCATGGAGGAACACTGCTTACTGCCGTAGTCTTCTGGCCCATGCTCAGCTTGCTTTTTTATACAATACAGAACAATCTACCCAATCAAGAAAATACCCCACAGACAAAGCCACAGGCCAGTTCAATGAATGTAATTCCCCAGTTGAAGCTCCCTTAACCCAGGTGTGTCAACTTCACAACTAAAGCATCCAGCACAAGTGGTGAGAGGTACACTTGTCAGGCTGGTCTGTCTGCCTTCAGGAGCAGGAGTGGGAAGGGCCTAGACCTGCCAATGAGGACACAGTGGCATTTTTGATCTGAGACAGGGTCTCCCTGTAGCCCCAGATAGCTGGAAGACCAGCTCTGTGCTTTGTTCTTACCCTCTTCTCCCATTCTTCCTGCCTCCCTTCTACAGGTTTCCCTTCTCAACTAGTCCTACTTTCATGTCATATGTATTCTATTGCTCTGAATTGAGGTTTTTAAAATGTTAGCAAGTACACAGGGTTGGGGTAGAGCTGTACATCAGTTGAGGACCCTGCCTCAATATATGAGATAGAAAGCAATTGAAGACTACTGAGGTCAACCTCAGGCTTCCACATGCATGAGCACAAAGACACCCCCTCCGAACATGTGCATCCACACATGTAAACATGAATACATATATGCAGGCATACCATACACACATCTGAAAAAAATTAGAAATAGATAAAAAAATTTAAAGGGAACGAGACTTTTGGAGGAAGAATTAGTTACTAAAATTCTTCCTTTCATCATCTTGTCTAAGGTATAATTTCTATTTAAGACCAGCAAACTCTTCAACATACTTAAACTACCTGCTACACCAATCTGAGAGCAAGTAGTAGCTATAGGATTGGGAATTGATACTGTTTTAACTGCCTTAGAGACAAAAATTAGTCCCTAGCCAGGCATGGTTGACAGCAACCACCTTTAATTCCAGCACCAAGTAGGCAGAGACAGACACTGAGGCCAGTGGATCTCTGTGAGATCGAGACCTGCATGGACTACATAGCAAGTTCCAAGCCAGCTAGTTCTGTAGGGAGACCCTGCCTAAAAAAAACCTGCAAAATCAAACAAAAATTAGTTCCCAGACCAATAAGTCTGGCAGAGTGCATCTTTACTTGTTATAGTCACCCTTTGAACCAAAATTTCTGGGTCTGGAGAGATGACTCAGCAATTAAGAGCACTGTCTGCTCTTGCTGGGGATTGAGGTTTGGTTCCCAGCACTCACATGATGGCTAACAACCATCCATAAGGCTAGTTCCAGGTGTTCTGATGCCTCCGTGGGCATTACATGACATGGGTACACTTACGTAAGTGTAGGCAGTACATTCATACACATAAAATAAAACAAATAGAATGTTTTTAAAAAGTTGCTGGGAAAGACCCAGGTCAGGTGATACATGCTTGTGATCCCAGCACTCAAGAAGCCAAGGCAGGAGGATCTCAAGTTCCCATCTCTGGTTATAAAACAAAACAAAAATGAGTTGGTGGTGAGGGTGTAGCTTGCTGTTAAGAGTACTTGCCTAGCATGTACAAACTGAATTTGATCTCTAGCACCCCACTAACAATAAACAAATAAAGTTAAATGTTTTTTAAAATAAAATTCTTGAGTTTGAATTACTGAAACACTTGATCTTAATGATTTCGGTGTTGTCCCTGAACAGTCAACAGGAGCACAGCGAGGAGCCAAGCCATTCAGATTTAACAGTGCTTATTTTTGCCTTTAAAAAGATTTATTTATTTATTTATTTGAGACAAGATTTCCCTGAGCCCCAGATGATTTGGAACTCAGAGATCTTCCTGTCTCCACCTCCTGAGTGTTGGGATTAAAGGCATGTACCGCCATGCCAGACTTGTCCTTTATTTTTTTTGAGTCACAGTCTCATGTTACTCAGGCTAGTTGTAAATTCAACTTGGGGTATAACCAAAGATAACCTTTTTTTTGTTTTGAGAAAGGGTCTCACTGTGTAACCCTGGTTGGCCTAGAACTCAAAGAGATCCACCTACCTTTTCCTCTTTCTGAATATTGACCTTAAAAAGGCATTGAACTCTTCTTGCTCCTCCTGCCCCCACCTTCCAAGTACTGTGACTACAGGTGTGCACCACCAGGGCTCAGCTTGTAATTTGTAAAAAAATTAAATTTTATAAATTAAAAAATAGACTTAAATTGGGCATGGTGGTACCCTGTAATCCCAGCAACTTGAGGCAGAAGCAGGGTTATAGTTTCAGTCAGCTAGGTTGACAAATTCTGGGCCATTCAGGACTGCATAGTGAGACCCGTTAGGGTGGGGAACTGTAGCTGGAGCTAAGGAAAAACAGTTGAGAGAGAGCGGTTTATAAATTTGCTCTTACAATATTCTAAAAGCATTATGTACTTTCCCTAAGCCCTTGCTTTAGAGTATCACATGGCAGTATGTTTTTTTATTTTCCATTTAAACATCTACTGATAAAGCTTTTAGTCATCTGTGTATTCAGGGATAGCGTTTAATTTCATCTAGTAGTTTTACACACTTCTAACTGAATACTGAGAAATTTGCTTAAAACTGTGTAATAGCGACCTCTAGTGGTTTTAGTTGTGGTGTACTGCAAGTGAGTTTTATACCTTTTGTTTACAGTGAATTACCTTAAATTAAGGAAATTTAGGTACTAATTCAAATTCTTTGACTTTCAATATAATTTTGACTAAGTAACTTCTGGATATTAAGTTGGAAGTAATTTGCTAAAAATTAATAAAGGGCTTTAAAGATAAAGTATACTGTATTAAAAGTGCTGTTTCCAGTGTTAGCCATTGATTTCCATGATTTGTAGATAGTTTTGAGAGTAAATACTCCTACATGATTTATGAAGAAAAAATTACCTGAGGTTTTATTTGAAAAATGTTTCTCGAATTTAACAATTGGTATTAAAATTAAAGATTAATAAGCCAGGCATAGTAGCACCCACCTTTAATTCTAGGACTTGAGAGGCAGAGGCAGGTGAATCTCTGTGAATTCAAGGCCAGCCTGATGTACATCGTGGGTTCCAGGCCAGCCAAGGCTACTTAATGAGACCCTGTCTCAAAAAACAAACAAAAAATAAGAACAAATAAGTGACTATTGGATTTGGATATTTGCTTCTTAAGTTTAGGTCTTATTCCTTGAAATTTATGAAAATAGTGTTTAAAGTGACATACTCAATCTTGTCATTAGTTTTAGTAAAGTGGAAATTCAGGATGTGATTTCCCCCTAGATAAGAAATGTTTAGCCTCTCAGTTACCTAATTAAGAAACGAATACATTGACAATTACAGTTTTCTCTTACGTTTGTAGTATAAATTATGCCACATGTGAAAGCTCTACTTTGGGTATTCTTTCATTTTAAAAGTAAATTTTAAGTGAAGAGCACTCTTTATTTCTTTGTTGCTTAGTTGTTATTTTCCTATTTTCCAAGGAACGTGTTCAAAAAAGTTTCCCTCATCCAATTGATAAGTGGGCAATAGCTGATGCCCAATCGGCTATTGAAAAGAGGAAGAGAAGAAACCCTTTATCTCTCCCAGTAGAAAAAATTCATCCTTTATTAAAGGTAAAGCTGAAGTACTGCCGTCTCACCTTTGAAAAGCAAAATAAAACCCATTGTCTTCAAACACTAAAAATGTTTGAATTGAACAGTAAAATCCTTTGTTTCAGTTTTCCAGGGGTTCATGTGGTCGGAAAGGGATATTATGACAAAGTATAAATTGGGCAACATGGTTTAATCTCATTTCATACTAGCAGTAATAAGCAAATTGAGGAGACTTAGAAAAGCTCTGTTGTGAATTGTGTTTCTCTCAGGTTGCTAGATCTGCAAATGGAATTTGTAAAATTCTGTCTTGTTGGTTAGACCCATAGAGTGTTCTACAAGCCTGTAGAATCTGTAAATATTTGTGCAGGGATTCTTGTGCGGCTGTGCCAGGTCTCTGTGTTACTTTTGAACAAAATTCCCTGAAGATCAAGCCAGTCCTCCTTTTAAGTTATTCCATTTAATCTCTCCAGAACTAATAGAATAAGTGCCAAGAATCCTAAAATATTCTGTTTATTTAATATAACAAGCTACTGATTGATTCATATAAAAATGTCATTATTACAATATTTAGAGCCTTAATGAAAGTTCTTTCTTTTCTTTTGAGATGGGTTCTCACTTATTGCCCAGGTTGACCTTGGACTAGAATTTACAATCCTCCTGCCTCAGCCTCCTGAGTGTGGGGATCACAGGACTGTGTCACCATACCTGGCAATAATACTTTAAATAACAGTGATAAATAAAATGTTAGTACTTAGATATATTGTCTCTGTTTCTGTGAGTTTTATTACTCAGCAAAGTTGTTATGTCATTTCCAGTTTGTAAATGAGGGTACCAGAGGCAGAACTCAAGTCACTTCCTAGTTCAAGTTCACAAGAACTTGAGCAGTAATGTTAGGGAATCCAGGTCTGCTTAATCTTGCCTAAAGATTTAAGGCTAAACATTTGAATGATGTTTAAGACTATCAAAAAGTTGTTTTGCATTTAGTTATGAACAGAAATACCTACATTTATCTTATTGACTGGTCTGAAGAAATCTTCAAGTTAGAGAAAATTACTAAATTATTAATAACTGCATTGAAAAAATAATTCTTTTTGAGATTTTCATTGCCCATACATTGAGCTGTATTCTAAGAGAATTAGCAGATTTAGATACATACATAGTATTAATCATCTTAAATTTTGAGTTTTGTAATTTAATTGTGGATATCATTAAACTTACTAATATCTGTATTAGCATACATTTAATAATTTTTACATTCCTGAAAACTTGATGTCATTTAAACCCAACTTAGAGGAAATTTCTAATTTCAAAGGTTTTTATCCTCTCTTGTTTAGAATTTATTGTTCTTAGGAACTTTTAGCCCCACAAAAGAACTTGTTCTCTTTGAAGTCTGATAATAGGACTATCTAACATGCTCTTAATAACTATTATTGGTCAGTAGCACATAGCATTATTATTATTATTTTATAGAAAGCCAGGGATATCAGGAATGAGCAATATGGCTCCCCTGGGAGCCCAGCTTTCTTTGGAAAGAATAGAGGTATAAGACTAATAGCTATTTCTGGATGACACTATTGTATGCACTCTTGTTTTATATTAAAAAATTGACTTTCCTCACTAAGTTAACTTGATGTACTTAGTATTGCAAACTGTTCTAGCACTGTATATACCGGGGTAATTTTGCCCTGCCTTTTTGTAGCATACTTTTTCCAACAGTAACTATATTTATGTAATGTATACATATATGTATTTATATCAATATGTTTCTTATAATAGAACCATTTAAAATTAAATTACTAAACGTGGGTAATCATAGGCTTCAATGAACGTTAAGCCAAGTTGTATGCATTTTATCTTTTAGTCAGTATATTAAATTTCCTGTATATGATGTTTAAACATGCTTTCCTTTTAATTTTTCAGGAGGTCCTAGGTTATAAAATTGACCACCAGGTTTCTGTTTACATAGTAGCAGTATTAGAATACATTTCTGCAGACATTTTAAAGCTGGTGGGGAATTATGTAAGAAATATACGGCATTATGAAATTACAAAACAAGATATTAAAGTGGCAATGTGTGCTGATAAGGTAGGAAACTGAGCTTATATGTTTTTCTTATTTATTTTTATTTTATGTGTATGAGTGTTTTGCCTGCATATATTTAAGTTCACCCGTGCATGCAATGCCCACGGAAGCCTGAAGAGGGCGTCAGGTGCCCTGGGAACTGAACAGAGTAGCCAGTGCTCTTAACTGCTAAGCTATCTCTCCAGCCCTGTGTTTTATTCTTAAGTTTTTTTTTAATCTATGATTTATTAGATGTTAATATTCTATTCAGAAAAATAAAATTATGTACTGTGTTATGTGTTGAGGAATTTTTCCAGTAATCTAATAGAATGCATTCAGGATGTTACCTTATAGAAATAAGATGTTATTAGATGTATAATACTAAATGGGATTTTTATTTGTTTGTTTTTGCGATGGGGGCTAGCCTGGAACTTAAAGAGATCTATCTGCCTAGTTCTTCCTACCAGTACTGGGTTAGATATGTACCCCACCATACTGGCTCTTACACCACGCTAGGGTTTAGTTAGAGTTAGTTCCGTCCTAACATCCTTTTTTCCTTGGTACTAGTAATTGACCTAGAGCCTCACACTCCTAAGCAAGTGCTCTACCATTGTTCTGTGATTCTAGTCGCAGCAATGAAATCTTACTGGTGAATTTCTTAAAATTCTGTTTGAGTTAGAAAGATTAGAAGGTTATAAGTTTACTTGAAAACGGTTTTTGAAAATGTAAAGATACTAAATGATGTTATTTGAATACCTGAATTTCTTTAGATACTGTTTGTATTATAATGCTAAGAGTGAACTTCCATTGAAAGTTAAGCATGTGCATGCTTGATCTCATTTAGTCATTGTGCTACTCTTTTAAGGTAGGTGATCTTTATAGTTGATAAAAGAGAATAAAGCTTAGAGAAGTAAAAGAATTGGTTTAGACTTTTCTGCATTTTCAAAGTCTATACTTGAATTCCGTATCTGAATTTAAAATGTTTTATTCTTTGCCTCAATATTATTATTTTAGGGAAAAGTGTTTGCAGAAAAGAACTTTTTTGATGATATTTTATTCCATTTTTCTCACACTCTTACTGATTTGAAATATTCTGATTATGAATCCACTCAAGTTTTAGCATTTAATTGTTTTTACAGAATATGATAATAAATCTAAAGTAAAAGATTGACCCAATCTGAAGAATTAGAATTATTTTGGTATTTTTAAAATGGATAATGATTTTTAAAATTATTCTTGAAAATGAAATATAAAATGTTTGTTTTTTTTCATGAGTCATATGAGTAAAATATTTTTGAGTACCCATGATGTGCTTACACAGAAATGAAATGTAAAGGAAGTGTAAAACAAAACTCCCTAGAGCTGGGGATGTGGCTCAGTTGGTAGAGTGCTTGGCTAGTATGCAGAAAGTCATGGATTCAGTTCCTAGTACCACATAAACTAGGCACGACTTGTATTCTCAGCACACAGAGGCAGAAGAAAAATCAGAACTTCAGTGCTAACCTTGCCTACATAGTGAGTTTGAGACTAGCTTAGACTTTTTTTTTTAAAAGACGAGGCTCCAGAGTTATTGAAAGGATACTTATATGTAGCCTCAGATAAATATTTTTATAGTGATAATGAAACTTTAGAAGTTCACAAGAAGGGGAAGGATGAATTTCAATCAGAGTAATAATGATAAACTTTTTAAAGAAAACAGGACTTACTTTGATCTAGTGCTGCCAAAAGATGTAGAAAAATAGGCTAACTAGAGGACTGTGGAAGTTATTCACAATAAGTGAGGCCGTGGAATATGGCGAGGGTAATGTAGCATAGGTATAGCACAGAAGACACCAAGTCAGAGAGGACCTGAAGACAAGATTCAGGAACAGATTAGAAACAATCAGCTAATCAGAGAGACATCATAATATGGGTAGAAAACTTGAGAAGGCATGTATGATATCAGATCTAGAATTATGTTTTATGAAGCTTTAGAGAAGTTATAGAGGGGGTACAATATTTCATAAAAGAGACAATCATAAACCCGCTTTAAGGAATATTTGAAAACTTTATTCAAAGACATCTTAGAGCAAGTTTATCCTCTGACCTCCACATGCATGTGTGTAACTCCCACCCCCAACATAAAGAAAGGAGAAAGAAAATAATTCCTAGGGCATTTTACTTTCAAATTTGACTATAGATTCTTATTTTATACTTTTTTTTTGTATCTCTAACTTATTTTATACTTTTTTTTTTTGTATCTCTAACTGTGTAGGTGTTGATGGACATGTTTCATCAAGATGTAGAAGATATAAATATATTATCTTTAACTGATGAAGAACCTTCCACCTCAGGAGAACAAACTTATTATGATTTGGTAAAAGCATTTATGGCAGAAATTCGACAATATATAAGAGAACTAAATCTAATTATAAAAGTATTTAGAGAGCCCTTTGTCTCTAATTCCAAATTGTTTTCATCTTATGTAAGTATATATGTTTCATGTGCTGTTAAATTTTACTTCAAACTTGAACTTACATAATTCATACTTCTAATTTGTCGATTTTTAAAGTTATGGTTCTTAAAATCATGATCATAAATAAAGTACTACAGCAGTTTCAAGAACTTAAACATCATAAATTAAGACAAAATCTAAAATAGACTGGTTATGTAAGTGAAAATTTGAGTCATTTAACCACTACTTTATCAACACCAACTGTCTTGTTAGGCACCATACTTAGAAGATGATTAACAAACTATTCCTTCCCTCACATTTAGTCAAGATAGAGATGTAATATTAGATTGCAATGCAGCATGAAAATAATTGCAGTAGAAATATGACAGCAGCATTATTAGGAACATAAAGGTACTGAAATTCGAAGACGAGATTACTGGTCTTAAAATAGTATTCACACTGACCTCACTGACCTGACACTATGTTTAATGAGAGCAAGTGAGGTTGTCCAAAGTGGGTGACTGGCGGAGAAACAGTGCTCCCTACAGGAGCTAGGACTGGAACTCAAATTATAGCAGTGAATAAATACTGAAAAATAAAGGAAGGTGTAGGGACAGAGAGTATAGGCCGGTAGTAGAGCAGTTGCCTAATCTGTATATTAGACCCTGTGTTCAGTTACCACCACTGTAAAAAGAAAAAATAAAATAGTAGATTATAATTCTATTAATCTGTAAATGCATAAACATTGAATTAGTTTAAATGTGTGAATTACATGGCATTTGAATTATATTTTAATAAAGTTGATAAAAAAGTTAGAGTAAATGAAAGACAAAGGTGTCTTAGCCAAAATGTCAAGAACCAGAAATTGCCAAAAGATGTTCAGTATCATTAGTTGTCAGAGAAGTGCAAGTCAAAAACATAGTGAGATTCTGTCACATATTTATCAAAAACTTTAAAACCCAATAAACTGACAGTATCAAATGTTGAGAAGGACATAGAGCAATTGATTGTGAGATTTAAAAATTCCTTCATTAAGGGCTATACAGATGGCTCAGTGGCTGAAAAGCACTGGCTGCTCTTTTAGAGAATCTGGGTTTGGTTCCTAGCAACCACATGGCAGCTAAAAACTGTCCATTTCACCTTTAAGGACAAGCATTACCTTAAGGTGAAAGGATGGAAAAAAAAATACAGCTTTTTTTGTTTTAGGAAAACTATTTTCATAAAAAATTTATTATGTTAAGATGATCTTAGTTTTAAATGAATTAAATGTTTAAAGAATTCTTCGTTTTTAACTTTTAATAAGGTAAATATTTGTAGACATAAGAAAAGCAAATGATTTTTTAGAGTATGAAGACATTCTAAAACCAAATGTTTGACATAGAGAAATGTGTTTCTAAATTGTGTACCTCACTACAAAAGGAATTGAATTAACTTTTATTTATATTTATAAATCATTAAAGTTACTCAATATGACTTTTAAACTTGGTGACTATAAAATTGTTTACTGAAAAAGTGTCTGTTTATAGCATGACTGAACTTCTATTTCTTTTCCCCTTCTCAACAGGATGTCGAAAACATATTTAGTCGTATAGTGGATATACATGAACTTAGTGTAAAGCTACTGGGCCATATAGAAGACACTGTAGAAATGACAGATGAAGGCAGTCCTCATCCATTAGTAGGAAGTTGTTTTGAAGACTTAGCAGAGGTATGTCAGTTTTATAGCAAAAGAAGTCTGTACATAAATAAGCCTACATTTGCATTAAAATTGGAGCTCATTGCTATTTCCAGTTCAAGTCACAGATACTGTGTTATTGCTCTTTTTTCATAAGCCATTGTCTATATTTATAGATGTATCTCTCCCAGGTACTGTAGAGAAGACACTGCAGCTGATAGCCAGTGTCTTACTGTAATGTCTTTCATAGAAAAACCCAGACAAGCCAGTGAGCCAGTGAAGAGCTTGCGGGTAGGGCCACACCTTAGAGTTTGCTACACACAGCACTGCTGCTTGTTCATTGTGTGGCTTTGGGCAACTTATGAATATTTTGCCTCTATACATTTGTAAAGTAAGGATTATAGCCATTACAGAACTCAAAATCTTTTTGTGAAAATTAAGTAAGATAACCCCCCTAAAGTATTCATTTAAGTACTTTTACACAATAAACAACTCAGAATGTGATAACCACATTATTATTTAAAATTGAAAAAAATGAAGGAAGGAAAATCAGGTCCAAGGCCTAGATAATTTAGGTATCATGAGATTTAAAAAATGTGGTAACTTTTTCAAATGCTACAATATGAGGCCATAAGAGATCAGCAGGTTCCCCGGAACTGGAGTTACAGGTGGTTGTTAGCTGCCATGTGGGTGCTGGGAACCCGAGCCAGATCCTCTTTTAGAGCAGTTAGTGCTCTTAACCTCTGAGCCACTTTTCCAACCCCATGATTTAGTCTTAGGAAGTCAACACTGATAGTTTGAATTTCTACCTCTTCCTCTGTTTTTACTCTAAAATCTACTTTATCTTTTTATAACAGTGCTTATAAAAAAGAAAGAAGAGACGCCAGGCATTTGGCAGTGCACATCTTTAATCTGAGCACTGGGGAGGCAGAAACAGGTGGATCTCTGTGAGATTGAGATCAGCCTGGTCTACATAGCAGGTTTTGGGCCAGCTGGGGCTATAGGGAGACCCTGTCTCAGAGAACCAAGAAAGATGGTAGGGATTGGAGGAGGGGAGAGCTGGAAAGCTCATTTGTTAGAATGCTTGCCTAACACACTAGAAGCCCTGGGTTTGATCCCCATTTCTGCATAAGTTGGGTGTGGTGGTATATACCTATAGGAACTGGGGAGTATGGGCAGAAATATCAGATGTTCAGTATCTTTCTCTGCAATGTAGTAAGTTGAGTGCCAGCCTAAGGCTGTATGGGACCCTGTGTCAAAAACCACAAAATTATGAGGGGTGGGAGTGTGTAGCTACAAGAGAATTTAGAAACTGGAAAAGAATAGTTACTACTTCAGCATTCTATTAGAGGGTCTGTCTAATATAAAGTGACAGAAAAGGAATATATAAGACCAGAGTTATTCTCTATGTAGTCAAATATAGCAAATAAAAAAATAATTAATAAAACAGGTTCACTATAGTGGCTAGAGAAAAGCTTACATATAGTCTGATGTATTACACCATTAAAGGCAAAAGATGCCATTTGTTATATGGTACTAAGGGCGAGATTACTCGGTGGTTAAAAGTGCTGCATAGGCCTGACAACCTAGGTTTGATTTCCAGATGAGTTCTCTCCCTAGAGTTCAGATTCGAGAACCCACAGTGAAAGGTAAGAATCAGCTCCTAAAAGTTGTCTTTGGCCTAACATGTTCACCATGACATGTGCATGCCTGCACTTACAGACATACCCACAGACAGACAGACAGACACACACACACACACACACACAACTACTACTACTACTACTAATTAAAATGTGAGACCTTCATTAAGAAAAATAATAAAATATCTGGGTTCATAAGGAATATTTAAATAAATGGAGATTAATACCATACTGTTGATGGCTGGAAAAATGAAATATTTGTAGGAATGTTAGTCACCCCAAAGTAACCTGTAAATCTAGCTGATCTTTTTTTGTTGTTGTTTGTTTTTGTTTGTTTGAGACAGGATCTGTTTATAGTCTCAGCTAGCCTGGAACTTGTTATGTAGAACAGGCTGGGCTTGATCTCACTGTGATCCTTCTCCCTTGGAGTGCCAGGATTAAAGGCATGTGTAAGAATGGAGAGAGAGGAGTTGGGTGTGGTGATGCATTCCTATAATCCTAGCACTCAAGAAGCTGAAGCCAGCCTGGGCTATTTTGCAAGTTTCAGGCGAGCCTGTGCTAGCTACATAATGAGATTCTGTCTTGAATGTCTCATATTCTCCCAAAAGAAGGGAAAGAATCAATTTAGAGGAAGGGCAAATTGAGGAGACTTGCTCTATCACCTATTTAGATTTATTATATAGTAAGAGTGTAGTGCTGCTACCAATAGAGTAGAACATGAGAGAACTACATACACTCCTGATAGGTGAATAGACACCATTAATCAGAGGAGAAACAAGTTAAATAATAAATTGTACTAGGTCAACCTGGTTATCCATACCATGAGTGGTGGGTGCATGTCTTTAATCCCAGTACTCGAGAGGCACAGGTAGGTGGAGCTCTTCATTCTGAGGGAGGGTCTAAATAGGATCACAATATTATGTAAAATTTGCAAAAATTAAAAAAAGAAAAGAAAAGAAACTAAAGGGGAAAGCCTTCCCCTCCCGTCCCCCATTCTGAGTCAGGTTTGATTATACACTCTCAGAACTTGGGAGGTCCAGGCAGGAGAATGAGGAGTTCAAGGCCAGCCTGGAAAAAGAAGGAGGGAGGAAAGGATGGAGGTGAGGGGTAGAGAGAAAGGGGGGCCACCACCACCATATGCATATGGTCAAAGTAGATGATTTATTTATATAAATATGTCTTTGTGAAACCCATTACTAGGAGCAACTGAATAAAGTTATTTTTATTGTTGAGGTTTTTTGAGATAAAGTCTCTTCTAGTCCAGGCTAGCCTCAAACTTAAACAGCTGAGGACAGCTTTGAACTCTTGATCTTTTTCACTCTGTCTCCCAAGTGCTGAGTTTATAGGTATATTACCACCATGCCCAGCACTTAAAATTTTCATATATTAAAAAATCTATTCCATACCTTATATTATTCACAAAAAAATCTTCAAGACTACATATAGCCTTTCTGTAATATATTGGAGCTTATTGAAAGTGAAGGGAGACAGACATACCCACTGCGTATTATCACGTCCAGCAGTTTGAAGAGGCCCAAAATACAGTGTCTAAATCTTTATTCTCCTTTCTCTTCCATGCTGTTCATTCTTGTCTCCTTGTTATTGTTCTCATTGAAACTGTACTGACCATCTCTGTAAAATACTCAACTACAATTCTGGTGCTATATGATAGAAGTGTGTAGTTGAGATTACTGAAGGTATTAAAACTTGGAAATGAGCCTTTAATCCCAGCACTTAAGAGGCAGAGACAGGCAGATCTCTGCGAGTTTAAACCCTCCTCTTGCTTGCCCCCTTTTCTTGACAGGCTCTCACTATATACAGCCTTGGCTCACCTAGAACTCCCTGTATAGACCAGGTTGGCCTTGAACTCACAGAGACCTGCCTGTCTCTTAAAGATATGTGCTACCATGCCCCCTTAGGACAACTCTTATACTTTACAAGAATTCTTAAATGAAGCATCATAGCATACACGGGTTCTATTACTCAAAAGAAAATTAATTTATTCTTAAGAATATTATATTGATACTGTTAAAATTAATAAATAGTCATACAATTCTCATTTGGAGGCTTTAAAAGAAGTATATAATTGTGATTGTGTAGATATGCTCATAATTTAATATTTTGTGTTTGTGGTGGTAAGTTGTTTATGTTGTACCTTGGTGAAAGACTATTTATGCTTTACCTTCTTTATTTTTTAAGGAACTGGCATTTGACCCATATGAATCATATGCACGAGATATTTTACGACCAGGATTTCATGATCGTTTCCTTAGTCAGCTTTCAAAGCCTGGGGCAGCACTTTATTTGCAGGTATAGTAATTTTTAAATTGAGATGCACAATGTCGGAAAAGTAAACTCTTAAAAAAATTAAATCACTTTCTTTTCTAGTCAATAGGTGAAGGTTTCAAAGAAGCTGTTCAGTATGTTTTGCCCCGACTGCTCCTTGCCCCTGTGTACCACTGTCTGCATTACTTTGAACTCTTGAAGGTAAGGAAACTCTCAGTATTTATAAAACATTCAAGTGTCATGAAATGTGTTTGCCACTTCCCTTATTATGTGAGCATCCACATACCTTAATATATACCTATTTTCTTTGTTCCGTTGAGAAACAATTGTAAATTAAACTGCAAAAGAATAGTCTGTTTTCTCCAGCTTTTCTACTGAATTATAAAGCTATTATCAGATTTTTTTTTTAACCTTTTATTTGGTCTTTTTGAGACAGGTTCACAAGGCGTGAGCCACCACACACAGCTTTAACCTTAAAAAAAAATTTCATTTATTATTTTTATTTTATGTGTGAATATATTGCCTACAATATATATTAGTGCACCTGTGCTGTGCAGTGCCTGCAGAGGTCAGAAGAGGACATCAAGTCCCCTGGAACTGGGGTTACATGTGGTTGTTAGCCACCATGTGGAAGCTGGGAACTAAACCCAGGTTTGCAAGAGCAGCCAGTGTTCTTAACTGTTCAGCCATTTCCCTGTATTCCCCAGCTGGCCTGGAGCTCACCATGTAGACCAGACTAGCCTTGATCTCACAGAGATTTTCTGTCTTTGCCTCCTAAGACTAAGTATACCACCTCAAGTGGTCGATTGTGAGATTTGAAAAGAACCTCCATTTGAAGATCTCAGTAGTTTCAGGGACTCAGATAAAGGAGCCAGTAGGAGAAATAAGTCTGACATAATAGAAAAGGTTCATTCAACTGATCTCCGTAGTTTAGCTTTTTAACTATTTCTATTCAATTTGCTATTATTACTTTAGAAGCAATGAGTTTGTATACTCCCAGCAAAAATTCTCCATTTGATTATAGTTGAACATACTCAGAAACATAGACTGAGTTTTGTCTTTTCCTATTATACACCAAAGTCACTAAGAAAAAGGAAGACTATAGTATGTATAACTCGTAACTCAGTCATATTCTGTTTACCTTTAATAGACGAGCTCCATAAAGACAAACAAGCCACGTGTTAATAGTATTATTTATTTAAATTGGGATAAAGGAGTCTTCTTTCTGTATTGATGAGTTACCAGTTGTTTTCGGCCTATTTTAACAGAAATTCCAGTAGATGCCCCTAACTGACATGTACTTAAAAAAGCCTGATAGGTGCCAAGTCAGTAATTTATTGTCCTATATTTTTGTCCTCACCACTTGGCAAACTCTAAGTTAGCTTAGTTGGTTTTTTGTTTGTGTGGATGAGTACAGTTAGATCAGAGGACAACTCTCAAGAGTTGGTCCTCTCCTGCCACCTTGTGGGATCCGGGAATTGAACTCAGGTCATTAGACCTGCATACAAATATCTCTGCCGGTTGAGCCATGTCACTAGTGTGGCCAGACAGCTTAGTTTTTTATTCACAAAAAATTATATTTGAAAAGTCTTCACAATTTGTATTGAACTTAACAGAACTACCTGAAAATTCTTTAACTGTAGTACTAGATGAAGTAGGTTTTAGTTGGTTATATAATGCCTTATTCAGTGTTTGAAAGTGGTAGATCTACACTTATATGAGCTTGAGACTACTTGGCTATATAACGAGCTCTGAGTTTGAGGTGAGAAACTCTCTCTTTGGGTGGGGTGTGAATTTTATTAATACTGGTAATGAGGGGGAATTGATTTTCATTGATACTGTCAATTAAGATTTCTAAAATTGGGACCAGAGAGATGACTCAGTGATTAAGAGCACTGATTGTTCTTGCAGAGGACCAGGGTTTGAGTCCCAGCACCCACATGGTAGCTAACAGCCATCCTTAACTCCAGTTCCAAGGGAATATGACGTCTCTTCTGACCTCCAAGACATTGCACCACATGGGTGCACTCACATACATTCAGGCAATACACTCATACACATAAAATAAAAATGTTTGTTTAAAACTTTCTAAAATTATAACTGTGGTAATAGAATTTTAAGTATTCCTTCAGAATTTAGCATTCTTCTAACTTAAGCATGTATCCCTTACTCATATTGCTGCCTAAGTTATACTGCACAGTGAACAGTATGTAGGGGTGTGGGACTAATGTATGGGGCAGAAAACGAATCCACATACTGACCACGCCTTTTAATTCTGGATTCTTTCAGAATTAATGTACTTCTTGTACTTCTGAAAAACATTTATTTTATGTGTATGTGCATGGGTGCATGTGAGTGTGCCATGGTGTGCATGTGGAGGTCAGAGGACAACTTGTAGAAGTCAGTTCTCTTTATGTTAGTCCCTAATGTCGTACTTAGGTCATCAGTCTTGGCAGCAAGCATCTTTACTCACCAAACCATCTTGCTAACTACTTGTACTTTAATTTGTATTTGTTGATCTGTTGCTTGACCTTTTATTAGGCAATGTTTTCAGGGTTCTCTGTGTGTATGTGTGTGCACACATGTACACATGCATGTGGAAGACTGAGGTCAACATTGGGTTTGTGGTGCCTTGAATGAGAATATCCCTATAGGCTCCAAGTATTTGAACACTTGGTCGCCATTTAATAGTGCTGTTTGGGAGGATCATGGAACCTTTAGGAGATGTGACTGTGTTGGAGGAAGCATGTCATTGCAGTTAAGCTTTGAGAGTAAAAAGCTACATCTGATTTCCAGTTTCTCTCTCTGCTTCCTGGGTGTGCTTGAAGATATGAGTGCTCAGCTTTTTGCTCTGACTGCCTCCTGCCATGCCTCCCTCACCATGATAGATTCTTATCCTTCTAGAATCATAAATTCTTCCTTCTATAAATTGCCTTGGTCATGGTGTTTATCACAGCAACAGGAAAGTAATTAATACAGGTGTCTTCTTCAGTTCCTCTTCACCTTGTTTTTTGTGAGAAGGGCTCTCACTGAACCTGGAACTTAGAAATTGACTAGCCAGTGTGTTCCAGGGGGTTCGTTTGTCTGTGCCTCACCAGTGCTGAGTTTACAGGCGCCTGCGGCTTTTTTAAGTTGGTACTAGAGATCTGGGGTCCTTGCTTGAGAAGCATTTTACCAACTGAGCCATCTCCCTGTTCTCTTCAAAGTGATTTCTTTGAGATGCTAATCTCATCAATAGTCTAAATAAATGGTTAAATGATCAGTATGCATTAGTATGTTAAAACATTGCAAAATTATATAATAAAGACATCTAATGGTTGGCTTGGATTTCCCAAGTCCATTATTCCATGAAATAAATTCTTTTAAAGTTCAATGGTTTCTGGATATTACCTAGGGAATCTTCAATAGTCTAATTTCAGTGAATCCCCCTCCCCCATCACATGATTCTTGCTAATTCATCTACTGGCAGATCCTCGTGATTTAACAACAGAACTTACTCTGTATTTAAACTATTCTTCATAACATTTCCTTCATAAACCTTGCCTAGACACTGTAGTATCTTCCTCTTAGGTCTTTGTACCTCGTTGAACTCTCAGATTGCAGTTGATTCCCTGGCACCTAGAACACAAATCTGAATTCTGTAGCTTCAGTGTTGCTGTTTGTAGTAGTTAAATCTTACCTCTGTCTGTCAGTAGTTAATCCCATCTGTGTACTTGAGCCTCTCTGGATATGCCAGATTAGTTCAGGGTTTCATTTGTTTTCCTTTTCCCCCTCATTTACCTGATAATTCTGCTGATCTCCATTTTTAACTAGGAAATTCAAAGAATTTGTTCAAGTGTTGGTTTCCTCTATCAAATATGTTTCTTTAGGCTGACATTTTCACTAAGCTTCTTATTCTCTTCACACCTCTTTATAGAACTTGTTACGTTTTTATTGTCTGCCTTATCTCTAATGAGAAATAGGACAAAAAAAGTACTATCTTTGAATTCTCATGCCTAGTACAGTACCTGGCATTTAGTCATTCAATAAATGCTTGTTAAGTAATAAGTTGCAAAAATATTTTTTCTTAGAATTCCTATCAAATTGTACATTATGCTGAGTGAATAATAAAATATACATGTATAGTTTTTAAAAATTGGTGAGAGTAGATATTAAGTGGTCTCACAAGAGAAAAATGTTATTTGATAATTTTGTAAGTATAAGTGTCTATGAGAGTGAATGCCACATGTGTGCAGTTGCCTGTGTAGGCAAGAAGAGAATATCTAATCTCCTGGAGCTGGAGTTACAAACAGTTGTGAGCCACCTGATATATGTGCTGAGAACTGAATTCAGGCTCTCTACAAGAACAGCCAGTGTTCTTAACCACTGAGCCTTCTAGCCCCAAGTTTCTTCTATTTCAAAAATCAGATTGAGGGACTGAAGAGATGACTCAATGGTTCAAAGGCCTTGCAAAGGCCCAGATTTGATTCCTAGCACCCACATAGCAACTAACAACCATCTGTAACTCCATCTCTGGAAGGATCTGGTACCCTCTTGTGACCTCCGAGGACACTGCATGACAAGGGTGCATTTACATAGAGGCAGGCAATAAAAAATAAAGTATTTTTTAAAAATAAAAATCAGATTGAAATCTATGTATGATTATATTAATATATCTTAGTTTTCTAAGGCAACCATAGCAAAATATCACAAATTCAATGGCTTCAGGACAAAAGTAATTTATTTTTTGGTGGATATAATTTATTCTGAGGTGGATGTCTGAAATCAGGAAGTGAACAAGGCCTTCTTCTAAGGGTCAAGGGAAGAATTCTCATTGCCACTTCCAGGTGGAACAAGCAATCCAAGATGTTCTTGGTTTACGGATGTTATCACTCCAGTCTTTGACTGCCATCTTCACATCATTCACATTCTTTTCTGTGAAAGTGTCCAAGTCTCCTTTTCCTTTGTCTTACAAAGTCACCAGGTTAGGGAATTTAGGGCTCACCATAATCCAGCATGACTGCATCTCAACTTTATTAAATCTGTAAAGATCTTTTTTCTCAATAGGTTTTTCATGTTATTTCAGTTACTTGGGTACTCTAGTGAAAAGGTCTTCCGACAGAGAGTCATGAACCTTAGGTTCTGGTTTTGCCTGCCTAGTCCATTAAATAAATGGTGTTCATTTTATTAAGTAAAAGTAGATTCTAGAAATATCAGTGTATATATTCGGGTTTGTATTTTTAAAAAGCCATTCTATATTTATAAATTGAACTCATTATGCAGCAGATACAATTTGTTTTATGTGTAAAATAATCAAATTTTATTATTCAGAATATTTCTGTGAATATCATTTTCCTTTGACAGCTCTTTAATATCTACCAACATTTCCTAAAAGATACATTGTACATATTGCATACTCTACAAGCAATATACTATATTTCCCTTCTTTTTGTCAGTGAACTGGTGGGGGGAGACAGGGGACATTGAGACAAGGGCTTACTCTTCAGCCTGAAACTTACTCTATAGGCCAGTTAACCTCAAAGTTCTGGTGATCCTCCTGCCTCATCCTCTCAAGTGCTGGATTGCAGGTATAAGCCACCACATCTGGCTTCCCACTTTTTATTTCTAAGGATCCAAAAAAGTAATTGGGGTAAAATTGGCTCATTTATCATCTGTATGGGACATATAAATTTATATTATGCTTTAGAATATGATTCCTTAGATGGGATTCAGTGTGCATGGCAATATAATAATCTTAGTAAGCTATAGTTAAGTTGCTGCTCTTTGCATAGTGTTGGTAAATGGACATTCATGAAAAGCATGATATTGACAATCACATTGCTAATAAGAGAATGCTGCTTCCTTGTCATTTGCATACTAACTGTTACTGCTTTGTTTCTGTAGCAACAAGAAGCACCCCTTAAAGATAGTTAGTTTGAATTATTTTGTACCCATTTTGTAGTTTGTTAAAAGAATGGAACACTCATAAAGAAGTGTCTTGGGGCTGGAGAGACGGCTCAGTGGTTAAGAGCACTGATTACTCTTGCAGAGGACCTGGGTTTGGTTCCCAGCACCCAGACGGCAGCTAACAACCATTTTGAACTCTAGTTCCGGGAGATCTGATGCCCTCTTCTGGCCTTCATGGGCATTTCATAACACAGGTGCACTTACATACACATAGGCAAAACACTCATAACATGAAATAAATCAATCAAAAATGTTTTTAAAGACAGTCTTTATTACACTGAAATTTTACATCTAAGGTAAAAATGACAAAGGTGTTTCAATCAAAAACTTTATGAGTTTGAAATTACTTTGGTGTTGGAGATATGGCTGAGTTGGTCAAGTACTTGCCTAGTATGAACAAAGCCCTAGGTTCTACCATCCCCAGCTCCATATAAACTCGCCTTGGTGGCACAAACCTGTAATCACAATACTTGGAAAGTAGGAGGCAAGAGGACCAAGAGTTCAAGGCAGGCCTGGGCTTTGTTATGAGTTCAAGGCTAGCATAGGGTACATGAAAAAGAAAAGAAAGAAGGAAGGAAAAAACTTTGGGTTTGTGGTTTTAAAAATATTAGTAGTATTTCTCAGTATGTTCCATATACAAAATGCTGCAGTTATAAATTACTCCAAAACTCTATAAACATTTTTTAAAATAGAAAATCTCCTGCATCTCTAAACAGTTCTCTATTGTATAGTCCTCGTGTTAGACTTTTGTACGGCATTAGGTACATTTGCTGAATTAGGACTTTTTAAATACCAGCCAGGTGTGGTGGTGCATGCCTTTAATCCTAGTGCTCCTGAGCAGAGGCATGCTGATTTTTTGTGAGATTGAGGCCTGCCTGGTCTACATAGCAAGTTTCAAGCCAGAACTTGGGGCTACAGGGAAACCCTGTCTTAAAACAAACCAAAAAACCCCCAAAGACAGGAGCTTTGGGGAAAATAGTGTTTAAAGACTACTTGCTGCTCTTCCAGCAGTCGTGAGTTCAGTTCTCACTACCCATGTTGGGTAGCTCTTAAGTGCCTGCAACTCCAATTCCAGGGGGATCTGATACTCTCTTCTGGCATACATGAGCACTACACTCAGGTGCACAATCAAATCTCAAAATCAATCTCCCCCTTCCTTCTCTCCTTCTCTCCCCCCGCCTTCTCTCTTCCCTCACCCACTTCTCTCTTTCTTTTCTTTTACAAACACAATTTTTTAAAAATCAAGGACAAAATATTAAGGACTCAATATTCTGCCTATTAATATCAAATCTTGCTCTGTATGATATTGACTTGAGTGTTCTTATACATTTTTTTAAATGTGTGTTTGCCTATACATATGTGTGCATACCATATGCATGCCTGAGGCCCACAGAAGCCAGAAGAAAGCATCAGGTACCTTAGAACTGCAGTTACAGAGAATTATGAACTGTTCTGTGGGTGTTGAGTACAAAACCCAGCCCCTCTGCAAGGGCAGCATGTATTCTTAACTGTGGAGTCATCTTTCTAGTGCTGCCGTTACTCTATCAACAGTTTTGATTTACATTTATTTATCTGTGTGAGAGGGCAGGAAGGAGACACATGTCTTAGGACAACTTTCAGGAGTTGTTTCTTTCCTTCCACCTTATGGGTCCTGGGGATTGAAATAATGTTGTCAGGCTTGGCAGCATGTGCCTTTTACCTTTTCTTTCTCTCCCTTGAGACAGGGTCTCACTACTAGCTGGTTCACTCTCTAGCCCAGGCTGGCCCAGATTTCAGAGATTTGTCTTAATCTGCCTTCTGAGTGCTAGGATTAAAAGTGTGTGATACCATGCCTAGCCTGCCCTTTACTTTTGAGTGATTGAATTGTCAGTAAAATAGTTCATTCTTTAATGGCACTTTAATTAAATTGCTTTTCCTCAATGTATATAATAGTTCTCAGTGTATGGTTATCTTTTGCCTTTGAAGCCTAAGCTTAATGTTAATGGTGACATTTATTTGTTTCCAAAAATTCTGCAGTGCAAAAGACAAATTGTTCAGAATGAGAGGGGCAAAAGGTACTTTGAGAGATTATCTGGAATCCCGTCTTGAGTCAACTAGTAAGGTATACTAAGTAAAACCTGGTAGTTTTCTTTTTGTACTCATAGATATTGGTTTTCTTCAATCTGTCTGACCATAGTGAAGAGTGTACAAGTAAAAAGTATTTGAGTTTTGTTTTTATTGTTGGGTTTTTTTTTATTTTATTTTATTTTTTAAAATTTTTATATCTATGAGTGTTCTGCTTGTGTGTATATATGTGCACCACGTGTGTGTCTAATACCCAAGGAGAACAGAAAAGGGCATCAGATCCTCTGAACTGGGGTCACAGACAGTTGTGATCTGCCATGTGGGTGCTGGAAAACGAACTCGGGTCCTCTGCAAGAACATCAAAGTGTTAAATACTGAGCCATCTCTCCAGCTCTTTGTTTTTAATGTATATATTTTTTAAATCTCCTTTTGGAAAACACCTTTTTACATATTTTTATTTTTATGTATATGAATATTTTACCTGCATGTATATAAATGCACTACATGCATGCAATGCCTACAGAAGTCAGAAGAGTGTGTTAGATCCCCTGGAACTGGAGTTATGGATGGTTGATAACTGCCATATGGATGCTGGAAATGGACCCCAGGTCCTCTGGAAGAACTGCAAATGTAACCACTGAGTCATCTGTCCAACCCGAGAAAATACCTTTTTTTTACAGTTCATTTTGTATTTGGAATTATGTATGGATTTTTCTTTTAGTAAACCTATTGAGACTGAATGTTTTTCTATTGCACATTATGCCTGTAAGGGAAAGTATGGTAGATTTTTAATAGTGAATATAAGAAATGTGGATAATGAGAGCTGAGCATTAAAAAGATACTGGTATTTATTACCCCTGAAATAACTGAACATTATAATATTTTGTTACTTTATAGAAATGATTTGGGATGTTAAGTAAGAAACTTGTTTACTTTTCACAGGTCCTGTATATATGTATGGTGGTGTGTGTGGGTGCGTGTGTGTGTGATTTTTCTCAGTTGAAATGAAATGTGTTGACCATTAAGGAATATCTCTCAAGAGCATAAATTCCTTGAAGTAGTAACGCACTAATGAATAATGAAGCTCATTGGGAATTAAACTAATTTATAATTGGTCTGAATATTTTATGGTTTTATTTCTCAAGTTTTTTTTCTTTGCAGCAAACATTTTTCTTGAATAGGTGCATAAAAGATAGAATGTTATTTTTTAACTTTTCTTTTTTAGTAGTCAGAAACCAGTTTTAACTTATTGAACCCTACTGACTTAGTGCTTCTCATACTTCTATTGCTACCTTACTGTATTTGTAATTATTAGTTATCATTAACTTACAGCTTCTTTTTAAATGCCAACTTCTCACTGACATGTGTAGACAGTTGTTATTAATGGAAAATGTATGAGTTTCATAATGTGTATATTCCTAGCTATATTTCTGTTGTGTGTTAACATTTGCAAAGTATGGTCTTTTCTTGAATCAATTCTATGAAATAGGCGCAGTGGGCATGTGTGTGTGTGTGTGTGTGTGTGTGTGTGTGTGTGTGTGTGTGTGTACACGCACATATGTATGAGGGTGTGTGTCCTTATGGTTAACATTAGTCACATAGAGGCCAGAGGGCGATGCCAAGTATCTTCACATATTGCTTTCTACTTTTTTTTATTTTTGAGACAGGTCCTTTCACTGAACCCAAAGCACACTGTTTTAGCAGGCATGCCTGCTGACCAGCTCTGCAAATCCTCCTTTCTTCACCCCCACCCAACTCTCAATGCTGTACTTAAAAGTATACCTGGCAATGCCTGGCTTTTTATATGGATGCTGGGGGTTTGGACTCAGGTCCATTTGCTTTCACAGCAGGTGCTCTTGCCCTTACCCATTGAGCCTCCAAAGCAGGCTTTTGATAAGCCCCATTTGGGAGAACAGTGAACCTCAGACATAAAGAAACTTTTCCTCAGAGATAAACAGAAATAAACTCAAATTTGATCCTTGGCAGATATGATAGCACATGCCTGTGGTCCCCTTCCTGTTGACATAGAGAGATCACTTGCACTCAGGAGTTAGAGGTAACCTGGGCAAAACAGCAATACCACTTCTATCAAAGGTTTATATTTGAAATTCCTTTACATTGCATCCTCATTTTCTCCCTTAACTTTTTTAAGATCTAAAAAGGGTTTATTTCTTTTTATTTTACATATGTGACTGTTTTGCCTATGTCTGTGTAAGTGCACCACATGTGTAGTACCCTTTGGAGGCCAGAAAAAGATGTCAGGTCCCCGGAATTGGAGTTATAGACAGTTGTTAGCTGCCATATGGGTGCTGGGAAATGAACCTAGGTCCTCTGCAAGAGCAGCCAGCCAGTACTCTTAACTGCTGAGCTATCTGTCTCCAGCCCCATTTCTAAAGATTTTTAAAAAATTATTATTGTGCACATGTGTGGATGACATGTATACGTGTATATGATATCTGTATGAAAGTATAGGTGCACACATGCTACAGTGTGCATATGGTGGTCTGAGGGCAACTTTTAGTTGGTTCTCCTTCCCCCAAGGGCTCCGGGGGTCAAACAAAGGTCATCAGGAAGCACTTTTACTCAGTGAGCCATCTCACCAGCCCTTCTTTATCTTTGTGATAGGCTATAACGTCAGTTCAGGGGTCCAGAAACCAAAGTCCAAATTCCACACTTAAAAATATATGTGTGCCTAGTGCTGAGCTAAGTCCTGTGGTGGTTAATAGCCATTTATGTCTTTGTTTCTTTTCTAGTAATATGCAAATTGAGAAACTGCATATTACTGCTTGTTACAAGGTTCAACCTATTTGTTTTTGTTTGTTAAACACTGCTCCTTCTTTTTTTTCACATGAAAAATAATGTGGTTACATGTCAATACAGGTAATAATATACAAAAAAGAAAAGCAATTTTTGTTTTTTGAGACAAATTCTGGCTATGTAGCCCAGGCTGACCTCAAACTCCCATGTGCTAGAATTACAGGGATGTACCACCATTCCTGGTAAAAACAAACAACAAAAGTTTTGTTTTGTTTTCTTTTGACCTTGAATTCACTGTGTAGCAGAGGATGACCACCTCCACCTCCTGAGTTCTGTGATTATAGGTGTGTGTCATCATGCTTAGTTTTTGAGGTGCCAGAGATAGAGCCCAAGTTTTATGCATGCTAGGTAAGCACTCCACCAGTTGAGCTATCTCTTCTGCCCAGAAAAATATTTTTTAAAGTACATTTATAACACATTTAAAATTATGGTAGAAAGATTTGTTGATTGTTATTTTTTTCCTTAAATAAAATGAAGTCATTGTTTGGTCCAAAACTCTAGTGGTTCAGATCTGTCCTTTTGACTTTACAGCAGTTAGAAGAAAAGAGTGAAGATCAAGAAGACAAGGAATGTTTGAAACAAGCAATAACAGCTCTGCTTAATGTTCAAAGTGGTATGGAAAAAATATGTTCTAAAAGTCTTGCAAAACGAAGACTGAGGTGAATATTCTCACTTTAAAATGTCCTCCTTTTTTTTTTTATTCTGGATATTGTGGTATAAATTCAGGGATCCTAGTTCCCTCCTCAAGTAAACAATGAAGAAAATAGTTTTAGTGACAAGCTTGGTCTTTCAGAGGAAGTGACATCAAAGCCAAGAGAATTTGTTATTGTTTGAAAAACCTTTCATATTTGTGCATTTTCCTTGCATACTCCCAGACAAGACCTCCTGAGAATCAACTGGTAAGCTAAAGGAGACAGAGCAGAGTGTGCCGGGTAGATTTATGTCATCATCATTGTTCTGTCAGAGTCAACTCAGTAGTGCTCTCGAGTTTTGGGATTATATAACTTGAGGAATTCGTTCAGAGTAAATTTTTTTACTTTCCTAATTATGTGCTGTATGCTTTTAGCTCCAGGTCTTGTCCATTTAAATACTTCTAAATTACTTACTTTCATCTCTTAAATTACTTTTTTTGTTACTTTATTAGGTAACTTTTTAATATTTGTCCTCATAAAATTTACTACTCAAGGCAGAAATAATCATTCTATAGCTAAATTTATATTGTTGAATTTTATTTGTAATCATTGTTCTTTTTAGAGCTCTGAAGAAAACTTGTTGTAATTTGTAGTTTCCAAAGTTATATAGTTATGGAATACTAACATTTGGAGAATTAGTAAACCCTATCAGTGACATTTCAAGGAGTACTTCTCTCCTGTCCCTTATCTACTTGAACTCCAGAGTCTGTCTTGTATGTACTAAGTGTCTTTTTCTTATCCTAGTGAATCTGCATGTCGGTTTTATAGCCAACAAATGAAGGGCAAACAACTAGCAATCAAGAAAATGAACGAGATTCAGAAGAATATTGATGGCTGGGAAGGGAAAGACATTGGACAGTGTTGCAATGAGTTTATAATGGAAGGAACTCTTACACGTGTAGGAGCTAAACATGAGAGACACATATTTCTCTTTGATGGCTTAATGATCTGCTGTAAATCAAATCACGGGCAGCCAAGACTACCTGGTGCTAGCAATGCAGAATATCGTCTGAAAGAAAAGTTTTTTATGCGAAAGGTACAAATTAATGATAAAGATGACACCAGTGAATACAAGCATGCTTTTGAAATAATTCTGAAAGATGAAAATAGTGTTATATTTTCTGCCAAGTCAGCTGAAGAGAAAAACAACTGGATGGCAGCATTGATATCTTTACAGTACCGGAGTACACTGGAAAGAATGCTTGATGTAACAATGCTACAGGAAGAGAAGGAGGAGCAGATGAGGCTGCCTAGTGCTGATGTGTATAGATTTGCAGAACCTGACTCTGAGGAGAATATTATATTTGAAGAGAACATGCAGCCCAAGGCTGGAATTCCAATCATCAAAGCAGGAACTGTTGTTAAGCTTATAGAGAGACTGACATACCATATGTATGCAGGTAAGAACTTATGAAATTGCCCTTTACTTTGTTTGCTTGCTTGAAACTGATTGTTTTTGCTGGGTGGGTTATTGTGCCTAAAATAGAAACCAAACTAAAGCCACCACTTTGTATTTCTTTGAAATTTTTACTTTTCTGCTATATTTGTATATGTTATTTTAAACCTATAATCATAGCTACAGAAGAAAAAAAGGAGATCACTTGGCTAAAGTTACCCAGTTATAAATCAGTAGAGATAATACTAAGCATCTACCCTAGCATCTAAAATGTTCCCACCCCTTTACTTGCTTTTTCTTATTTTATTACTAAGAAAAAAATTTTAATATGCACTCATCACCAAAATTGGGTTAGCAGCAAAAATACATACAGCATTTTTCTTCTTAACCTCCATTCCTACATCTATTTAGAAAACCTGTAAGCCATTTAAATTTCCAATATTTTGTTCTTAGTAATGATGTTACTTAAGGAAGTAGTTTTACTGTTTCAGGCTTTTAGAGACAAACAGGTCTAAACAACCTAGAAATACTGCTGCAGGCAAGATCAAATAGAATGATTGAGAGACTAGGGACAGATATAAGTAATTTTATATGGTCTAATACATAGTGGGAAAGCTGAGTATTGTAATGTCTCAGTGTTATGAGCAGACAAGCACCAAACTTGTATTTTGCTCCTTCACTCAAGTAGAGTTCCTTCATGTCTCAGAACCCTAGTTTTTCATCTCAAAACTTAACATGAAATAAGTACCTTAATATATTGTTGGAGAACATAAATGAAATACTGAATGTGGAAACTGTTTGTAGAGATAAATATAAATTTTCAAAGAATGTTTTCTTTGAAGATATATAATTGATATATAATGTGGTATTGTGAAATGGTTGACTTGTGAAAATTAACCTCCATCCCCAAACATTTCACTTAAATATATTCCTATTTCTAGGAAATGTTTGTTTCTAGAGAATTTTTTTTTCCATTTTAAAAGTTCTTCAACTGGATGGATTCTCATGTTTTTTTTAGAAAGTATTCTGGTGCTAGTTAAATTAGCCTTTTAAAAATATCTATTAATTTATCCCTAAAGTGAAAATGAATAGCATTTAATAATATTTTTTGTTCAATTTATTAAATATGTAAGCAGAGCTACTTATAGCTGGAAACTATCAAGACCATCTTGGGAGAAGTTAAATTTAAATGGTATTTTAATAACCTCTCAAAACTCTTTATAATAGAGTCTATGTCATTACTTGTATACATTTCTGTGATAAATAAGCCAGTATTTAGTTTTGCTTAGTTATCTGATCCTTAGCTTTTTGAGAGCCTTTTCCATAGTAAAACAATAGTATTTCCCATAAGCTAGCTAGATGTGTAGTTTGGCTTTCCTGAACATGTTATTCTTTGACAGTGAGTGGTAGCCTAACATGTTGAATATAGAGAAGCCTGGTCTATAATTTTTCACTTAGAAACTTCTATAGTCAGAATCTTTATTTTATGACTCAAAAATTAAAAATTAAAAACAAAATTCAAATTGCCAAGTATGTAACTGAAAATACATAGGTTAGCTTTTTTTTCTACAAATAAAGCTGTTTTTAAGAATTAGTTTTCAGTAATTATTATTTCTGTATTTAATTGATCTACACCAACCTTTTATATACTGTTTGTGATTCAGATATAATTAATAAAAAATTTTTTATTAACTTTTGTGGCTTCAAAATGTTTTTAAAATATATTTTTCTTTGAATTTTTGATAGTTCCATTCATTTTGATCTTATTTAGACCCCCCATCTATATTGCTCTTATAGCACCCCCCACTAGATTTCATGTTCTCTGACATATATATTAGGGCCTCTGTGTCCTCAGATGTTCTTCAGTGTGGGTCCATCCACTGGAGCCTGGTTATCAAAATACTCTTTATGTAATTACATGATAATAGAACTTGAAGTTGCCGTGCTTGCCACATTATCCCTGTTTTTAAGCCCTTGGGGATTAACCTTTTCATTTTATCTTAAGTACTAAAGTGTGGGGGGGGGGGTTTAAAGAAAAAGACTAAGCAGGAACCATATAAGTCACAGTGGTAACTTAGGGATGAATGCTAAAAGAGGAGCTGCAGAGGAAGGAGGTCTGTTTCGTGCCCTGGTTTTTGAAGGGTAGGATCTTAGAGTATTTACAGTAAAATTTTCCCTTATATTTTTATCTATGCTTGTAAGAATAGAAGTTTAATTTTTTAAATGTATTTATTTATTTTTATTTTTATGTGTATGAATGTTATGCCTACATGTATGTAAGTGCATCTGTGTTGTGCAGTGCCTGTGGAGGACAGAAGAGGGCATTTAATCCCTGGAACTGGAGTTACAGACGGTTGTTAGATGCCATGTGGGTACTGGGATTTGAACCTGGGTAGTGCTCTTAACTGCTGAGCCATCTCTCCAGCCTCCAAGTTTTAAAAAATTTAAACAGATTATTTTACTTTTTAAAAAAGTTTTACAGTGTTTTAAATCTCGAGTAATCTTTTTTTGAAAAATAAGGTATTAGTGTTGGTTTTAGAAATGTTGTGGCTAAACTTTTTGACATTTTCCTTTTTGAATCTCTTTGAAGTTTAATTAAATATTTTATCATAAATATATTACTAGTACAAATAGAGTTTACCAGCAGCTTTCATGAGTTTGAGTACATTCCAGTTGGTGTTACTAGTTTATTTTAGCCATTTGGTAAGGTCTATTTGCTGAATTCTTTACTTTCAATATAGATTTTTTTTTTAATAGATCAACTATTCTCTAAAGCCCATTACTGAACTTACTGCTGGCAACATAGAATGTGTTGTTAAGAAACATCTATGAATTTATAAGGCATAAAAGTAGTATCTTTAAGATCTCCTCCAGTTGAAATGAACTTTTAGTTCTCCCTATAATGACAGTAGATCCATCTGTCATTTCTCTTCATGTAAATAGTGGTCTGATTTTTTTTTTTTCCATTCACCTTTATTCAACCTCCTAAAATGAAAAAGGGGATTTTGGGTTGGTTAGTTGGTTAGAAGGTGTTTTGTTGTTGTGTTGTTTTTTTGGAGCACCTACAGTACAGGTTGTGGCTTACACTGAAACAAAAACTAAAGTTTAACATTTTTATTATAGCTCATCTTTCATCTCCAGTGTTTCTGGACATAAAGCAGTTCACTGACTATATTAGCTCTTTGGGATTAATCTTGAATGTTGAAAGGAAAATGACTCAGTTGGGTGGATCACTTTATATTTGGCAATAATATGAAGAGACAGTTTCCTTACCTAGCATGAGCCATCTAAGCACTGTTCAAGGAAAAGGAGTTACAAATAGGAAGTTCATTTCACAGAGGTGTTGTAGGCAAAATACAAATTAATCACTGAGATCTGAAAGAATACTGGCAGAAAAATCATTGGTGGTAGTGTATCAGTTTGGGAGCCCATTATGAAAAAATAAGACAGCATTGAAATGAGGATAATAGTAACTTAGAACAAACATTGTATGGAAATAAAAGTTTTCATATTGAAGTGTGGGAAAAGAGTACTTCCCTTTTGTGGTGAACATTCCTTCCATAGAAGATGAAACTGAAAAAACAGTATTTCTTTTTGAGGTATTTACTGCTGTTTTATGCACTTACATATAAAATGTTCAAAACTCTACATTAGACTTGAGTTTGTGTCATAGAAGTTCAGTTTGAGTGCTTAACTTTTTAAAGTCTTGGAACAATTTTTGATCTATAGGGCAGTGCTCTTCTATTTTTAAACTCTGATTTTTTTTTTTTTTTCAGTGTTTGTGCGTCAGCATAGCGTCTGTTTCCTTTTGTAAGGAATTCAAAAGTGATTGTTTATAAGTCCTTGCTGAGGAGCTCATTGTTTCTTGTAGATTTTAAATGGCTGTATTAAAGGGAGTATTATCACATGAGCAGACATCCTGATTAACAGTGTTCTACTATGGTGGGAGGGGGAGGGGTGTTCTTCATATAAATAGCTTTTTAATGTAACAAATATTTCATAAATCTTATGACCTCGTCATATAAAATGTCAAACGTTGATCAAAACAGGGACACAAGAAGGAGAATTAATCACCTCAAATTTAAGGACATACTCTGAATACTATTGTAAAATATTCTGAGCCCAGAGAATTTTGAAGAATTGTGCCACAAAATAACAAAGAATAGTCTTTTGTGAGGCAGAAAGACAGCAAAAAATAAGGTCTGGTCTGGGGCTATAGCTCAGGTGATAGAGAGTGCTTGCCTAGCATACATGAAGCTCTGGGTTTGATCCCCAGCACCATATAAACTGACTGTGGTATAGCACATGCCTGTAATTCCAGCCAGGACATAGTACTCAGGAAGTGGAGGCAGTAGAATTAGAAGTTTAAACTCACCCTCAAGCTACACAGTAAGGTCAAGACCAGTCTGAGATACATGAGACCCTTTCTCAAAAAGATAAAATAACTGCAACTTATGTTTGAAGACCTAGGTCAGGAAATTCAGAGTAAAGTTGATAGGTATTTGTATAAAGAAAGTATAGAAAGAGGAAGCAGAGAAGCCAACAAACATCGTGAGAATCTTAGTGTAGGGCTGGAGAGTCAAATAAAGGAATGTTGTTACCTGGGATAGATTAGTAGTGCACGCATGCGCGCACATACACACAAGAGTTTTTGCTCATATTGAAATCAGGATGTTTGAGTAAGGTGTTTATAGAACAAGCTTTGCAAGCTTCTCTTAATTAAAAGAAAAAAACATCAAATTAGGCTGATTTTCTTTTTGTATGAATGCTTTAAAGCCAAACTCAGCCTGACATTTTTATTTTTATGAGTTTGCCTTCCATTTGTTTCTGAAACTAAAATTTAAAGTATGGGTAGATAGTTGCTGCCCACAAGCAAACAGCAGCATAGCTTAGTTTTTATCACTGCAAATAGGTACTTTTTTTCTTTTAAAATTATGTAATCTGCCTTTATTGATGAGCATTTTAAAAATATCAGATTATTCCAGTCCTTTGCATTATCAAAAAGATAAAGATCTCCTATGGCTAATGTGGGTGGCAAATGTTGCAGTTATTGAGATGGAGAAATCAAAAATAGCTTCTGGAACATGTATATAGCTTTTCTGTATAAAATTTCAAAATATCATTAAGACTTCAGTATAAGTTTGTTATTCATTAGCAATTTTTCATTGCTTTAGATTCAAAGTAGAATGTATATAGGAATATAGGTCAACTTTAATTTTTTTAAATACTTAAGCTTTCGCCAATTTATTTTTAGTTGCCCCCCCCCCCCTTTGGCAAGTCTGCTTTTGACTTCCAGCCAAACTAAGAACAACATAAGTTTTAGTCACTTTGAACTATATTACAACAGTGATTATTGTGGGAATAGTTGTTTCATTGCCAGCTCCAGAAGCTCCTCTTCTGAACAGAGTACAGGAAGGTACAGCTGTTGCTTCCTAAAATCTGGAAGACAGCTTATCAAAAGTTATAAAATCACAGTTATATTGCTCATTTCATAGTGATTTCTGGTGTCTTTAACTAGTTTAGCAGTTTGGACTGCATTCTGAGTCAATCATGTATATAAACTTCTATGGTGTTGATAGGACGTGGAAAATTCTATATGTTTAGATCTCATAGCTATTAAGTTTTAAGGGGATCCTTTCATCCAGGGAGGTTACGTGACATGGTAGAAGATAGCATGAGTCAGGAATAGCATGGTCTGTGTCCTCATTCCAGCTCTGCCACTCTACTATCTGCCTTACATAACTCCTAGGCGCTTCTCTTGCCTTCCCTGCCCACCTCCCAGAAACTACATGCCATAAATTTAGGTGAAAGCTCTTTGAGGATATTATGTAGCAGCCATCAGGAACTGATGTGTGATTCCATTTGATTGGTATGACACTGAGGCACATTATACCTTCCTGGAATTATCATTTAAAAAGATAAAAAGTCTATTTTAAAGTAGATTTAGCTTAAGAAAGTGAAAACCTCACTTTAAAATAGTTTACCTTTAAAAATAGCCATGCTTTTCTTAAAACATACTTCAGTTCACTTAGCACTCACTTTTATTCTGTTTTCAATGTAAAAGTACCTTTGATACCCACAACTTTTTAGCCTGACTTTGGATGGCATTTGAGAAGAAATAGTTCTGGATGTGGATGTTAGATCTGTAGCCTGAAATAAGCCTTTCTTTTAAGGAAAGTTGGGGGTGGGGGGACCACTCTCAGTCTGGAACACCGCTCAGAGACGCTCAGAGACCTCTTTTCCTAGGATATATGGGTTCTCTCTTCAGCAGTGACAGCTGAGCGTCCTTATTGTGTCCACTACTGTTGCTTCCTAAACACATGCTATTTTGAGTAGCCTCACCTTACAAATAGATTTGCAGAACAGGAAGAAGATTCTTGAAAGGGAGGATTGTGATGAAACCGATAAATAGCTCTGTTTTAAAATCTTGTACAGCCTTCTGTTTTAAAATCTTTTCTTCTGGATGAGACATTAGTCTTTAACTGAGGATCTCTGTAACTGAAGACAAACAATAAAATACCAACAGAAAGGAAATTATTAAAGGATTGTATGTATTTAAATTACTTGTATCAGTAATCCACTCTAGCTTCAGAAGGTATAAACTAAAGGAAGGGACAGTTAAGATCCAAGCATTCTTAGCTGGGGGCATGGTGATACATGCCTATAGCCCAGCACTTGGGAGGCTAAGACAAGAGGACTGTGAGTCAAGGTTAGCCTAATATAGCTCAGCTGTGTAAGTCCATTAATTTGATTTTTAGGTAAAAAGTTACTGCTAAATTCAGGGTGCTTCTTAATCAGAATCAACTAGAAATTTTCTAAATACAGTGACTTCACTAAATCTTGTTATCCTAATAAAAGACATGTAGTCTTAGAAAATTTTGATCAATAATGTGTAGGCATTTGCTGCCTGCCCTAGTGAATTTACCATTAGAACGTACCCATGTCCATAATGTGAATGGGAAAATGCTGCCACGGAAGACTCAAGAGACATTTTTTTTCCTTTTTAAAAGACTTAGAACTTGGTGGAATTTGAGTTGCAAAAGTGTTTTTGGTTTTGTTTTCTCTTCCAGTATGGGAAAGTGACTTTCCCTTCTCTATGAAGAAGACAGTAATAGCCTAGGTGTTTTTTGCTGACTACAGCTGTTTTTCTCCTAACCGGAGAATAATATCAAGGAAAGACTAGAGTAGGCCAAACTTGGGGAAGTGCTCCAACAGTGGGCCTCCAGTTTTATTTCATGGAGATGTAAATGAAAGGTAGGTCTCATAGATGAGGTTAGAGATTCCTGCTTTTATGATTGAACTCCTTGTAATACTTAAAAGAAAAGGGATTACAAGTTGGGAAGAGACCAAAACAATTTGTACAACTTTGTTGTACACCTATGTTGAGTAGGTCCTTTTAAAATTTATTTATTTATTTATTTATTTATTTATTTATTTATTTATTTATTTATTTATTTCTGTGTGCACATACACAAGCAATAGTGTGTGTATGGAAATCAAAGGACAACTTTTGGGAGTCAGTTCATGGGACCACTCATGGTGGTCAGGCTTGTGTGGCAATCATTTTTACCTGCTGAGCCATCTCATGCTCTATTTAATGATTTAGGGAGATATGAAATATTTTTTAAAATCAGTTCTAAATATGGACTCGGGCAACTAATAAGACAATTTAAAGTCTGTATTCAGCTTAATAAGGTTTGATTTTTAGTTTTATGCTCTGATAACATCCTAGTAAATTAAACTGGACATCAGGAAATGGATAGGTTATTGCTACTGCCATTTTATGAAGTAGATGAACTTACAGGTGATGCTCTGAGATTCTGTGAGCAAATGGGGAACCTGTTTTAATTCCCTCCCTTGCTTTCTTCATTATACACTCCTTTGTCAGTGATGAGCTTAAGATAGGGCAAGAAATAAGCTGATTAAAATTTAATATCGATATATTTTTTAACCACTGATTTAGATAGCATTGCATAGTCCAAAGCCTTCCGTATGTTAAAACATTTGAGACTTTAAAAACTGAGTATTTGATTTCTTTTGAAAATGGAAACAGTAGTTTTAATCATTGCAAATCAAAGACTAATATTTCTTTTTCTTCTTAGATCCCAATTTTGTTCGGACATTTCTTACAACATACAGATCCTTTTGCAAACCTCAAGAACTACTGAGTCTTATAATAGAAAGGTCTGTTGATTTTAAATGTTTATCCTTTTTTTTAGATTTATTATTTTTATTTTATGTGTATGAATGTTTTGCCTCTGTATGAAAGGCACTGTCCTCAGAGGCCAGTGAGGGCATTGGATTCCCTAGAACAGGAGTTACAGATGGTTGTGAGCTGCCTGGAAATTGAACCCATGTCCTCTGAAAAAGCAGTAGGCATGCTTAACTGCTGAGCCATCTCTCCAGCCCAAGTTCTCTCAATTTTTACAGGATATTAAACAGAGATAGATGTTTCTCAAATGTTAGATGACTTTGAAATTATAGTTGAACTCTTTTAAGATGAAACCACTTTCTTTCTAAGAACATGTTACCTTTAATTACTTAAATACAGATACTCTTTTTACACTGAAATAGTATTTAAAACTTCAAATTTTGAGGGTTTGGGTAGTACTGAGAATTGAATCTAGGGCCTTAAGCAAAGTAATCAACCCCTCTGACTCTAAGCTATAGTCTCAATATGAATTAATCAAGTTATAGAATTGTATAATATGTATAATTTAGACTCTAGGCTGGGCATAGGCGCATATGCCTATAACACTTGGGAGGTGGAGGCAGGAGGATCAGAAATTCAAGATATCCTAGACTAGATAGCAAATTTGAGGCTACCCTTAACTACATGAAACCATGTCTTTAAACACATACACAGAGACACACACACACACACACACATACACACACACACACAGAGTTCAGCAAGAAAATCAGTTTTTGATGCCTTAAAAGTTCTAAACAGAAGTTTTCAAATACACTATAAATTGAATAGAATGAAGCAAGGAAAAATATTTCTCATCTACCCAAATGAGCAATCAAAGTTTCAAGCATTGGCTAGATATAGTGGTGCACACCTTTACTCTGCACTGGGGAAGCAGAGACAGATGGATCTCTGAGACCGAGGCCAGCCTGGTCTGATAATGAGTTTCAGGCCGGCTGTTCCAAAAGAAAAATTATGCTTGCTGATTTAGATATAATCTGCAAATTAAATTGAACCAATGTCCCATAACTTTATAACCCATACTTGTTTTAGATTTTGCATGCATTTTTAAATTAGGTTTCTAGTTCTATCATAGTTCTAACTATGTTGGTAATACTGATTTCTTAAAAAATATCATTAGCATTTACTTTGTTCATTTTTCACTGATGTGTATATCATTAGTAATTTTTATAGCAGTCTCTTGTACTGACAAGTGAAAAAGTTTGTGCATTTGTATATGTTTCATTAATTTTTTTGTTTTACGTTAGATTTGAAATTCCAGAGCCTGAGCCAACAGAAGCTGATCGAATAGCTATAGAGAATGGAGACCAGCCCCTAAGTGCAGAACTGAAAAGGTTTAGAAAAGAATATATACAGCCTGTACAACTTCGGTAAGCATTAAATAAATAATTGAAGTAAACAGATCTCATCAAACTTTTATTTCAAAGTTGAAATATATAAAGACCATTCCTAAGCAAAGTGAAGGAAAGCAAAATGAGAGCAATTATCAGAAATTATTGTAATTCTTGATTGACATAGAATTTTGAAAGTGGTAAACCATTGCGATTATTTAATTTGGTAAGAGTTACTCTGTTTTCATTTGTATCCATCATTTTGATATACATTGTTTTGAGTTCCCACGTAATTCAATTCTGTGTTAATGTTAATGCTACAGAGTATTAAATGTATGCCGGCATTGGGTGGAGCATCACTTTTATGATTTTGAAAGAGATGCAGATCTTTTACAAAGAATGGAAGAATTTATTGGAACAGTAAGAGGTATGTTTTCCTTAAAGTGCCTACTTCTATATGTAATAAAAGTATCAATGTGCTTACCGTAAATTGGTTAGCTCATTGTTATTAGATGTTTACTTACAAGTACCAGCACAGCCATTTGAAAAAGTTAAATTCTTTCATCAGACAGCATTTAGACCTATAAGTTGCTCAATAATCATCTTACTGATTCAACATATTTTCATGTTGGTTTTTAAAAGTCTTTTTAATCAGGGCTACTTATCTGAAAATACATGACACCTGTGGATACATGTTGGCATTCTTTAACCACTTTAACACCACTGATAGAGATGCTTAGTTAGTTAAATAAAGCAACTCAGAGAGATGCTACAGTGTGTTATACTGACAGTTTGCTTTTTATTTATTTTTATTTTACATGTATGAATGTTTTGCCTACATGTATATATGTGCACTGGAGGTCAGAAAAGGGTGTCAGATCTCCTTGGACCTGGAATTACAAATGGTTGTGAGCTGTCATGTGGGTGCTGGAAAATGAACCTGGGTCCTCGGCAAGAGCACCGAGTACTTTTAAACCATCTCTCCAGCCCTGACAGTCTACTTGTAACACTACCACTAACCAGTTACTTAATTTTGGACAAAATCACTATATTTATCACAAACCTGAGAAGTAAGGCTGGAGAGATAGCTCAGTGGCTAAGAGCACTGGCTGCTCTTGCAGAGGACCTGGATTCAGTTCCCAGCACCTACACGGAAGCTAACAACTGTCCATAACTCCAGTTCCAGCGGATCCGATGTTCTCTTCTGACCTCCTTGGGCATGGCACGACAGGGATGCACTTGCACAAATGCAGGAAATACATTCATACATATAAAATAAAAGATAGTAAATATTTTTTAAAACATAAGCTAGGTTTGAGTATCTCCAAGAGTTCCTTTCTCATTTAAAAATTCTGTGATTGGGGCTGGAGAGATGGCTCAATGGTTAAGAGCACTGGCTGATTTTGCAGAGGACCCTGGTTCATTTCCCAGCACCCATATGGCGACTAACAATCATCTATAACTTCAGTTCCAGGGGAATCGTACGCCCTCTTCTGATCTCTGCAGGCATTGTATGACATGGGTGCACTTACACACATGCAGCAGTACACCCATACACACAAAAAATTAAATATTTTTAAAGATTCTGGGATTAGATGGCTCTGAAGATTCCCTAGACACACTTAGTTTTATTTCCATTATACAGCCTAAATAAAAATCAGAAAATAAAGAGTTTAATATAGTATTTTCATGTATAGTACAAAACAGAGCCACAGAAAACCTGAAACTAATATAAGGAATCAGTTCTCCTAACTGGTTTAAAATACATTATTATTTGAATTGTGAACATATAATCTACTCTTACTAAACTTCTAGTTTATGTGGAATATACCTTAAAGTGTTTTAATTTTTTTTTAATTTTATGTGTATGAATGTATTGCCTGCATGTATATAAATATATCTGTGTCATGTAGTGCCCTTGGAGGTCAGACAAGGGCATTGTATCCCCTGGAACTGGAATTACAGATGGTTGTTAGCTGCCATGTGGGTACTGGGAACCAAACTTGGGTCCTCTGCTAGAGCAGCCAGTGCTCTTAACTGCTGAGCCATCTTTCCAGCTCCATTTAAAAAATATATTTTATTTATAAAAAATATAGGATTAAAGAGTATTTAAATGTTTGTAAAAATGTTTTTCAGGTAAAGCAATGAAAAAATGGGTTGAATCCATCACTAAGATAATCCAAAGAAAAAAAATTGCAAGAGACAATGGACCAGGTCATAATATTACATTTCAGAGTTCACCTCCCACAGTTGAGTGGCACATAAGCAGACCTGGGCACATAGAGACTTTTGACTTGCTCACCTTACACCCAATAGAAATTGCTCGACAGCTCACTTTACTTGAATCTGATCTATACCGGTATGTAATTTGACTTTAAAGCTGAGAAATCATTTCGAGTTCATTTTTAAAATGCAGTATGTTTTCTAAAACCTTACAGAGTTGTCATAAGATATAAATGAGACCTACAATAAATGTTTAGTAGTAATAAGGCGTACTAGTCAGTTCTCGGTCTTTTTGCTCCCTTGGTCCCCTGTGCTCTGTTCAATGTTGTGTCCTTTCTGCAGTTACCCCTAGTTGGTAGGCTAAATTCAAATCCTGGCTTCACCAGTTGTTGACTTGAAGTCTCCTTGTATAGCTTTTGTCCTGCTGCTTTGTTTCCTGAAAAAGAAATTGAAGCTAAAGACAGTACTAATTTCTAAGCCTGTGTGACTTCCAGTAGTCAGTATGTGCATGATGCTTAGCACATTGCTGAGATTAAAATTGAAGTGCTATTTCTGTTAGCTATTATTGTGGTAAACTCCAATCATGACCAGTTACAGCCCTTTTTAGTTTATTGTTGTTGATTGATTAAACTGTCTCAAAATATTTTTCTGGTTTTAAATTCCATTTAGCATCTCAAATTACTAATCACTAACTGAGCAAACGAGCAAACTTTATAAATTATCCTACCTAAGTTCAATACAGTCCCTAAATTATACTCTTAGAATTTATGTATTTCCAAGGACTCTTTTGAAATATGTGTTTTCTTTTCTATCCTTCTTAAGACTAAAATAACAAAATAACTATGAATCTGGGTTACTTATGAGATACTATTTAAATAACTACCTTACTTTATTTAATAATATTTATAAATGCTAGGAAAGATATTTTGCAGACTTTTCAATGCTTCCTAAAGCAATAAATGTACAACCACATTAGTGACATATGCCTGTAATCCCAGCACTTGGGAGGCTGAGACAGAAGGACTGCCATGTGTTCCAGGCCAGCTAGGCCATATAGCAAGTACTCAGCCAGTGCTATAGAAGAAGACCCTGTCTTAAAAAAAAAGATTAATTAATTAATTTAAAAAGCAAGCAATAAAGTATTACACAAGAATACCTAAAATAATTTTTTAGCAGCCAAGTGTGGTGGCGCACACCTTTAATCCCAGTGCTTAGGAGGCAAAGTCAGGTAGATCTCTTGAGTTCCAAGCCAGTCTGGTCTACATAGTGATTTCCAGGGTGGCCAGGGCTACCTAATGAAACCCTGTCTCAAAAAATTTTAATTTTGGAGAAGGGGCTAGAGAGATAGCCCCCTGACTGTGCTTACAAAGGACCTGTCATTTCCCAGCACCCACATGTCAGATAAAAACCATGTGTAACTCCAGTTCCAGGGGATCCAACACCTTCTTCTGACCTCCGAGGACATTGTACAACACAGGTGCACTTGTGTGCATGCAGGCAATATACTCATACACATAAAATAAAAATAATAAATTAATTTTTAAAAATCTGTAAAGGTGTATACTTACAATTTTTTCTTTTGTCCTATTTTCATAAACTGATAAAAGAGGAAAGTGTGATGGTAGGAGTTTAGTGTTTGTTTATGAAATAAAACTATACATTAGAAGGGAAAATATGATGTAGCATTTTATGTTGATGATTTTAGAGCTGTGCAGCCATCAGAATTAGTTGGAAGTGTGTGGACAAAAGAAGACAAAGAAATTAACTCTCCCAATCTTCTGAAAATGATACGACACACCACTAATCTCACTCTGTGGTTTGAGAAGTAAGTATTCTTGACATTTTTGATTTGTAGCAATTGTTAAAGATTCCAGTGCAGTTTTACTGCTACGTGTCACATGTCTTTTAGTTCTTTCATTCTCCTTCCTTGTGCATAGAGTAGTTTTCTAATAATGCATTTTAATTTCACTAAGGGATACTTCATTATATTTTCTGAGTTTTTAATGGTTGTCTTAGGGTTAACCATATATATCTTATGTATCAGACTAGACTGCAGATTTATAGTAGTTTTGTTCCAGTGACAAATGTTACTCCAGGGCTGGAGAGATGTCTCAGTGGTTAGAGCTCACATTGTTCTTCCAGAGGACCTGAGTTCAGCTCCCAGAATGTATTTTGGGCTGCTCATAGCTGCCTGTAATAAGCTATAGAGTAGTTGAAGCATTCTTTTGGCTGCCTCAGGGGTGTATTGACAGCATCCATAACAGACACACATGCAAAATTTTTTTTAAAAATTTAATTAAAAAGAAATGTTTCTCCCATACATGTTTACTGCTTTTCTCCTCCTCTGTGGTTTTGGAGTATACCTAATTAATGGTGAAAATCTAGCAATACATTGTTACAAATACTATTTTGTCATTTGCTGTCACCATCTTAATCTTTCACGGCTTTCTTCATCTACTCCTTGTGCTGTTATTGGCATTCTATTATTATAGACCCAAAAGTATATTCATGCATGTTATGTCTGTTGTTTTTTTTTAAATCAAGGTAGAGAAAAAAATTATAGTTTTTAAAAATAATTACATAATTATCATTTTTTCTGGTGCTTTTTTATATAGATTCAAATCACCATCTTAGTACCACTTAGCAACCAGTGATTCAATCAGCAACAAATTCACAAGTTTTGTTTGATTTTGTTTAAAATCTGGGGAACTATATTTTGCCTTCATTTTTTAATAATAGCTCTATCTTCAGTTCAGATATATTATTGAGCCCCTCCAGTTTTTCATTCTAAATTTCCATTTGGTTCCTTTGATAATTCTTAGTGCTTTCATGGACTTCTCTCTGGGTGCATGTTGTCATCACAAACCTTCCTTTTTACCATGCTGTCCTTCAATTCCATGAAGTTTCTTTTGGGTTTGTTGAGATAGGGTCTCACTATGTTGCCCTGACTGGCCTTAAACTCACAGGGCTACCCTTTCCTTCCCAAGTGCTGGGATTAAAAGTAAGCGCCACCAAGTCCAGCTATGTTAACATATTCTTAATGACACTTTCAAAATCTTTCTGTTACCCTGACATCTGGTCACCCACATAGGTAGTTCCAGTTCTCTTCTTTTATTTCCAATATTTGGGTTATTATCAAGACAGTGTCTTCCTGTAGGCCTCGCTAGCCTGGATTTCAGAGATCCATCTACCTCTGCCTCCTGAGTGCTGGGATTGAAGGTGTGCGCCACCACGGCTGGCTACTTTCTATTTCTTTACATGCTTTATAACATGTTTCAACTCCTAGTACTGCACTCTGCCTTCCAAAGTTCTTTTTGCCACTTCAACATTAATTGAGTTGAACAAGTTAAATTTAGAGGTTCCTATAGTCTCTCTGGGACTATTGTGGTACTAATGTGACTCATATCCACTCCTTTTCAGACCACACACACCCAGCTGTTAAATGTTAGGCTCTAATTGCCATCGGATTGCTCTCTTGTGAACAATTCCCTGTTAGCATAAATTGCTATATAGAATAAACTAATTAAATTGTGGTTTCTTGGAAGGAAAGGTTTCTAAGGTCCCTGTTCAACTAATATTTGCTCTGACTCCAGGAGGATCTCTATACTGTATTACTTCCTGGTTCTCTTGAGCAAAGTAGCTGACCCAGATCTCTTCTTCCCAGTTGACTTTAATGATAACTTCCATTATTCTTGAACACATCTTTAGGTTTAAATTTTCCACCTTTTAGTGCAAATGGTAAGAGATTAGGAGCTATCTGTTGGAAACAGCTCTGGGAACATTCCTACTTGTAGAGCTTTATGCTGGGTTGGGGGTCTAAGGGGACAGGGAAGGCACTATGGCCTCACTCTTTCTACCTATCTGACAGGGAGCCAAAGAGCTATTTTCTCAGCACTCCTAACACCGCTACCCCAAGGCTTGTGCTAGATATATATGGCTACAATGATATGGAATAGATGCCCCCAGAAGGAACAAGGAGAGGAATAATTATAGTTTAAATACCCGAGTCTCCACTTGTTACTGAAGTTTTGTAGATTTTTTTTCTAACTAGATAATCCTTCATTTGCAGTTTGCTTTTGGGGCTGTTTCCAGAGATTTTTAAGTATTGTGAGAGTGGATGGGTATGTTTTGTTTTAATAATTTTTATCAGTTTCTGAAGAGTAAGCCAGCAGAGCTCCTTACATTACCATGTTAGAACCAAGAATTCAATGAAGTTTTATACCAGAGACCTCAGCTTTGTGTACTGGATATATTTTTCTGAGTAAAAACAGTATGACTGAATACTGTTTTATAAAGATGATATGAGGTTTCCACAGAATGTATTGGAATTATGAAAATAAACAACCAGTGACATACAAGGGAAAGAATGGATAAAGACCTAAAAGCAATACCTTCAAAAAAAGCATTCCAAGTCACATGAAAGCTAGAATTTCCTTCTGTTTTGTTATTAAAGATAACATATGCTAAAAAGTAAGACTAATAGAATCTGTACCCTAAATGTTGTTTTCTTGGTTTCATTTTAAAGTTGAATCTATTTCAATTTACAGAAGCCCCTTGCCACCATAATAAAACATGATATTGGAAAAGACGAATATGACTAATGAGATAGAAACCACTTTCCTTTGTCCTACGTTTTTAACAGGCTGTTTCAATGGAAGCCATTTCCTTCTTTTCATTGTGACAGGTTCTTGTTCATTTGCCTCAGTGGTTTTTAGCTAGAATTGGAATCAGAAGTTCCACAGATGATCTTAATTTGTACACTTAGTTAATAACCAAGGTAAATAAAAGATGTAAATCTTATTTATGTTAGGTTTTTAACTGTTAGCCAGAATACATTTGTACAAAAATCTTTAAATACGTAGGCCTGTTTAACTTGATGATAAGCCAAGTTTATTTTGAAAGTTTCAGATGTAATGGTTTTTATTCTTAGTGTTAAATCTGCCTCATCAAAGAATAATACAGTTTGTAACTTTACATTTTAATTTTTTTTTTTTCCGGTTTTTTTGAGACAGGGTCTCTTTGTAGTCCCAGCTGACCTGGAACTCACTATGTACTCACAGAGATCTGCCTGCCTCTGCCTCTGGAGTGCTAGGATTAAAGGTGTGTGCCACCACACCTGGCTCTTAAAAATTTTTTAAATATTAACTTATATTTCATTTTTGTAGTTTCTCAGTTTTTCTTAGATTATAAACAGGTAATATCATTGAAATCTAGGTTTAAAATGTTTTTATTTATTGACTGGTTATTAATAAAAAGTTCTTTTAGACAGAAATAAAGAGTAATTATTGACTAAGCAAGTTTTTATGAGTTTAGTTGTTTTGTTTTGTTTGAAACAAGGCCCCACCTTATAGACCAGGATGTTCCAAAACTCACTCTATAATACAGGCTGACCTTGAACTCACGGCAACCCTGCTTCAGCCATTGAAGTACTGGAGGTTCAGGTGTGATTTTTTTTTTTTTTTAATGGAGTATATGTCCTTTTAATTATTTGATGGGAGATAAAGACATAACATATAGTAGATACTACATGCAACATACTATGCATATTTTGTATTATTGATATTACTCTGTAACAAACTATAACATATAAATTCTCAGTTTATAAATGTCAAGTGCTTTTTTTCCATTAGGGTGTTTTTTGTCGTTGTTGTTTATTCCTAGTTTTGTTCAAAGTTGTGTTGGGGATTAAACTCAGGCCCTAAAGTGTGGTATGCACTATACCCCTGAGTTACTTCACCAGCCCTTATTTTGAATTTTGGTTAAATATTTTAACTGACTTTGTAACATATTATGAGCTAAAAATGATGCCACTTATTACTACATATCAAAGAACAAAATTAAGCTAGGCATGGTGATAGACATTTATAATCCAGCACTCAGAAAGCTGGGGTGGGAAGATCATCAGTTCTAGGCCATCTTGGGCTACATAGTAAGACCTTGTCTCAAGCACTGAAAATTAATCACTGAAATAGTGTAGTTAAAAATAGGAGGTAACAGAATTCTAGAATAAACACCCTTAGAACACACCTGAATGACAAATATATACATACATTCAGTAAGATACTAGTTAATTCTAATGCTGTTAATAGAGGATATACTGTAATAGTCTAGAAGACAGTAAAGAGCAAAGGAGACTGCCTTTCCTTGCAATCTTCTATCAGCCCATCACTATAAATGGGTTTTTCTGTGATTATACTAAAGCCACCCATGCACACTCTCTAGATTGTTTTCATAAAAAAATTTTTAAGCATAGGTTTTGAAGAAACCCAAATTTTTAATTCTTTGTTTTGATTCCTAGATGTATTGTAGAAACTGAAAACTTAGAAGAAAGAGTAGCTGTGGTGAGTCGAATAATTGAGATTCTACAAGTCTTTCAAGAACTGAACAATTTCAATGGTGTCCTTGAAGTTGTCAGTGCTATGAACTCATCACCTGTTTACAGGCTAGACCACACATTTGAGGTATGTTTATACATGTGTTTTTAAAATGAACTTCATTGCCTATTATAAAAATAGGAATTTGCATGACATGGCCATTGTACTCTTGAACTCTCATCAGCTGTGATTATCAGCATGACTTAGACAAAATTGGGCCCATCAGCATTCTATTGTGGAGGTAAAGAAAGGGGATCACAAGGCTCCATCCCTTCCAGAGGCTATAACTGTAGTTAATGGTTTCTGAAGGAGGGAGAGACATGTTTTTCAATGGTAAAACCACTGGTAAGGTGCCCATTCTCCTGTGAATAACTCTCCACCTGTGCGCCTATAAACAACCCTAATTAAACTCAATAAATAGATCACCAGGAGGGAGGGAGGGAGGTAGGGAGGGAGGGAGGGAGGAAGGGAGGGAGGGAGGGAGGAGGGAGGGAAGGGGGGGAGGGAGGGAGAATTGGGAGAGGAAGGTGGGGAACAATGGGATGGGAACCAACAAGAAATGATTATGGAGGTAAATATCAAAATATAGACATGTATGAAGTGTGTTTGTGTCTGTGTGCACCTGTGCATGTGTCTGCCCCAGAGCACATGTGGAAGTCAAAGGACAACTTTGTGGAGCTCTCTCTTACCACCTTTATGTGAGTTCTGGTGTTCAAGTTCAGATTAGCACGTTTATGTGGCAAGAGCCATTACCTGGGGTGTGACTTGCCCATCTACATTCATCTTATTTGTAATGCTCAGTTAAATACTCATAAATTATACAAAGTGTGGCAATATAAACTGTATCATGCACTCTTTAAGTTTGTAGTAGAGTCTATAAGAAAAGTTTTGGCTTTTGGTTTTTTTAAAAAAAGCAATGTTACATTCTTGGAGTCAAACTGATATGGGTGGGCCATAACAGTCAGGCATTTTTTACAAGATCTGAAATTCCCTTTATAACTCAGCCTTACTACTTTTTTTTCTTACAGCAAATACCAAGTAGACAAAAGAAAATTTTAGAAGAAGCTCATGAGTTGAGCGAAGATCACTATAAGAAATATTTGGCAAAACTCAGGTCTATTAATCCACCATGTGTGCCTTTCTTTGGTAAGTATTTCTTCCTAATTGTATTGTGCCTCTGGATAAAACAAGACATTCATTTTACTGAATGTCTTGAGTACAGATATGTATAATATACCAGCAGAAAACAGCACCTGAATCCCCTTAGAATTTTTCTGATAGGACTTTTGAAAATCAAGTCCAATATAGATTGAGCATCGCAAATGTGAAAATCATAATATTCCAAAATCTGAAACTTTTTGAAGTTAACACCACAAGTGGAAAATTCTTTATTTTCACCTCATTTCAGGAAGTATGGTTAAAATGCCAGCTTACTACAAATATTATAGAACCCTCAGGCTTCAGATGCCCAGCGTAGTGGCACACCTAAAATCCCAGCACATGGAGGCAGAGACAAGAGAATTAGGAGTTTAAAGAAAGCCTGGGCTACATAGCAAAATCATGATGAAAACAAACAAAATACACCAAACCTTTAGGCCATAGATGTAAGGCATATAATATACATAAATGAATTATTTATTTATTCATTTATTTGGAGACGGGATTTCTCTGTAGCCCCAGGTAGACTGGAACTCGATATGGTGACCAGACTGGGCTTGATCTCACAGAGATCCACATGCCTTTTCCTCCCAAATCCCAAATGCTGGGATCAAAGGCATATGTCACCACATCGTACAAATTTGGCCTAGAACCCATAGCCAAAATATTTCATTATATGTAAATATTCCAAATCCAACAAAATCCTAAAGCTCTTTCAATCCCTGATTATTTCAGATGAGGGATACTCAACCTGTATATACTTCACTGTCTTTTTTCATCTTTGGTAGCTATTAAATATTATGTAATATTTATGTTTTACATCCTTAGGAATCTTACCATTTTGTTATTTTAAGACAGTCTTACTATGTACCCCAGGCTGGCCTCTGAACTTACAGTCTTCCTGCTTCAGTATTCCTAGTGGCTGGGCTAGTAACTGTGCACCACCATGACTGGCCTTGTCAATTTAATTGTGATTAAGTGAAACAGAAGAGGGAATGAAAGACACATTATTGCAGAACAGGAGAGCAACTGGTCACTTAGCAGTGGTTGGCAAGCACATAATCAGTTCTAGATCCTCTACACACACACACATTTTAAAATAATTAAGCTTTGCTAATATGTAATATGCAGGTTTATATCTACATATACAAATGTTCTTTTTGATTCAAAAATGACATGTTTAAACATTTCATACTATATAGTATATGATCAACAGAGTTTGTATAATACTGCTGTGATCATTTGTTCTTTTGACTAGTCATTAGTTGGCCATAAAATAATTTCCAAATTTAATCCTGAAATTTCCCAAAGTGCTCCTTGAATTTTTATAACTTGATTCAATTTTCTAAACACCCATGACATCCTGTAAACTTCTTGTGGCCCTGTGTTCCCAGTATTGTCACTGTAACATTCATCGGTTACGTAGAACACAAAGCGCAACTCTTCCTTACTGCTTCTTCTTGCTCTTGCCCAAACCAGTTATCGGTTTTTAGAAAATAGTTATTTTTATTTATGTGTTTCTATGTATATGTATGCCACGTGTTTGGTTACCACTGGAGGCCAGAAGAGGGTGTTTTATCCCCTTGAGCTAGAATTACAAGCAGTTATAAATCACCTAACATGGATGCTAGGAACCAAACTTTGGTCTTCTGGAAGCTTAGCAAGTGGTCTTAACCACTGATCCATCTCTGCAGCCCAGTATTAAATTATTGAAGGGTTTACCTCTTAAATAATTATCCCACCTACGGTATCTCCATTCTTACCTCACGAAGAGTTTTCTGGCTTGCTAATTGCCCTTTGGCTCTCAGTGCAGCTAGTTACCCCAGAATGCAAAGATGCTTCTAGCCCTCTCTTTTATCTCCTGGACAAAAGTTAAGGTTTTTTTGTTTGGGGTGTGTGAGTTGTTTGTTTGTTTGTTTAAGACAGGGTTTCCCTGTAGCTCCTACAGGCTCTACTTTCTGTGTAGACCATGCTGTCCTGGGGTCTCACAGAGATGAGAGGTCCACCTGCCTCTGCCTCCAGAGTGCTGGGATTAAAGACCTGTGCCCACTGCCTGGCTTTTTTTTTTTTTTAACTCATTGTATGCTAGGATTACCATGAACTCCTAACTTGTAACATCCTCCTGCCTCTACTTTACAAGTGCTGGGGTTATAGACCTGTACCACCATGACTAGCATGCAAGTTAAACTTCCTAACAAAAGGCATTTCAGCCATTGGGAGTGGTGGTGCACACCTTTAAAACCAACACTTGGGAGGCAGAGGTAGGTGGATCTCTGTAAGGGCAAGGCCAAATTGGTCTACATAGTGAGGTGAGTTCCAAGCCACCTGGGGTTACAGAAAGACCCTCAGTCTGAAAAAGATGGAGGGGGGGGGCATTTCGTCTTTTGAGTACCAGGTGTTACTATCTACAAACTCTTCAATTTGTGTCTAATTTAGAAAGTTTAAATTTTGCTGCCATTGAATATGCACTCTGTTAGGGTCATGTTTGTTAGATGGAATGTTGAGCTAAATTGATCATGCAACTTGTGTAGAAACAATAACTAGCTGTAAGTAGAAGATTCTATGCTCACTGGAACACAGAGTAACTGTTTTATGAACATACTTTGAAAAGTGGCTTTGTTACTGAAAAATAGATAAGTAAATAATGTACACAGTAACCAAATAGGAATTGACCATCATACTTTATTATTGCTGACTTTTTTTAGTATTGGTTTGAGTCATTTAATCTTTAAAAGATTGTGGCAAAATATTACATTACTTAGGGCTGACAAGATGACTCAGCAGGTAAAAGTGTCTGCTACCAAGCCTGATAACCTGAGTTTGATCCCAGAGATCATGATAGAAGTAAAGAACTGACTTCTTCAAATTGTCCTGACCTTCACACTTGAGCCATGGCACATGTGTGTGGTTTCCCACCACCACCAATTAAAAAAGAAAAGAGAGCTGGGTATAATGGTGAGTGCCTTTAGTCCCAGCACTTGGGAGGCAGAGGCAAGCAGACCTCTGTGAGTTCAAGGCCAGCCTGCTCTATATAATAAGACTATGTATTTGGGGCTACAGAGAGACCGTCTCAAAAAAGACCAAAAAAGAAAAGAGAGAAAGAAAAAATTAGTGTAGGGAGATCCATCTCCCCTACCGAAGTATTTAGAACCATTCATCTTATCTATGTCTGTCTAACACCCTGTCATTCTTTTCCCTCCACATATTAAAACCCTTATCATCTAACCATAGCAATACCCTACTACCTCTAAAAATGCCTTTCCAGCTTCATCACACAGTAGTGTCACATTGCTGCCTCTGTCTTATTCTACCCACAAAACTCTGTGTTTTGAAACTTAATTTTGGGATACTTTTTTCAACCCCAGCAACTCAAGGTACACCTCCTTTGCACTTTCATTGCATCCTTGTATGTTATGACTCAGGTAGCATCTTCTAATACAGCACTTGTCAAATTGTACCATAGTACCCCATCTTCAAAGCTCTGGATTCCTGGAGATCAGGGACTCTCCCCGAACTCCTCTATATTTATCCCTGTAGTACCTAATGTAGTACTTCACGCATAGCAGAATTCAGGTATCTACACCCATTTATTCCACTGAAAGCAGCAGTTACTACTTTAGGAGGAAAAATATAAGAGAATGGGGTAAGACTCAAATAACAGCATTAACAGTTGCAACCATAACTAGTGAATGCTTTGATTAGACTTGTTTCTCATAGCAATCTTCACTTTATAGGTGAATAACTGAGGCACAGGAAGACTAAGCACTCTGTGTAACAGAGGTAAAGTAGCATAGCCGGCTCCAGAACCTTTGTGCCAGGAAGAAAAGGAAACAAAATGCTCATGGAACTAAAGAATTGAATAAAGAGCAAAAGTGGGGCTTGGGATATATAGCTCAGTTGGAAGAGTGCCTGCCTAGAGTTCATGAAGCCTTGGGCTCAACCCCAGCACCATATAAACCAGGCCAGTGGCCAATGCCTATAGTCCCAGCACTCAGGAATTGAAGGCAGGAGGATCAGAAGTTCAAAGCTAGCCTGAGATACGTGAGATCTCTCAAAAATAACAACATGTAGGCTTACTTATTTTGTTATTTTTGTACATATGTGTTTGTGTGTGTGTATAAGTGCAAGGCATGGGGAGTACAGTGACCATAGACCAGAGGAGGATGTTGAGTGTCCTATTCAATCACACTCTGTCTTATTCAAGATAGAGTCTCTCACAGAATATGGAGTCCCATGAATCCTCTTGTCTCCAGGCCTGCACAATCCACAGCATTGGAGTTATAATGCTAATATAACAGTACAGCACTAATTTCAGACTCTAACTTATTACAAACCCCACCATGTTCTAAATTTACAGAATAATATAATTTCACTTTTTCCTTCTTTATCCTTGAAATAATATTATTTTTCTTCTAGGAATTTATCTCACTAATATCTTGAAAACAGAAGAAGGCAACCCTGAAGTCCTAAAAAGACACGGAAAAGAGCTTATCAACTTTAGCAAAAGAAGGAAAGTGGCAGAAATAACAGGAGAGATCCAGCAGTACCAAAACCAGCCTTACTGCTTACGAGTAGAGTCAGACATCAAAGTCAGTTGAATTATGTGGAGATATGTACTTCTGATTAATTTTATAAAATGCTTCATAAAGGCCAGGCTTATTTTGTAGAGGAGACAAATTACAATCAGTAATTCAAATTTTCTTAGTAAATGTATTCCTAAATTATTTTCATGAATTTGAAATTTGAATAAGAATATTTACTAATAATCATTTCTTTGCATTTTATTTTAGAGGTTCTTTGAAAACTTGAATCCAATGGGAAATAACATGGAGAAAGAATTTACAGACTATCTTTTCAACAAATCCCTAGAAATAGAACCACGAAACCCTAAGCCTCTGCCAAGATTTGTAAGCATTTCTACATTCACATTTCTTCCATATTTATACCCTTTCTGTAGTTGTCATATATGTCTGGTGATAATATCCTCACTTCCGTGTGTGTTATATAGATGAGTTTTTCATGAAAGCATTTAGTGAAGTGCATATAATATAGTTAAAAGTACTTAATACCAGGAATATCCCACTTGGTTCCAAGTAAATGAACATTAATAAATTCTAATAATATATAATAAAAGTGAACAAATGTGCAAGTTCTTCGTTACATTTGGTTTTTACAAAAAAAAATGTTAAAATTTATTCCAAGGACATGAAATTTAATGAATTTATAGTAATTCATTTATAAAAAGTATATTTACTTAGAATGTTTTAAAGTAATGATTTATTAGAAAATTTAACCATGAATCATTAGCCGTAGTAATACAAGATTTACTAAAAATATTTTAATGATTTTTTTTAATTTTTTGTATTATTTGTCCATACTAGCCAGCTTTTTGGTGTTTGTTTTGAGACAGGGTCTTCAGTGTAGACCCAGCTGGCCTGGCTCACTATGTAGCCCAGGCTGGCCTCGATCTCACAGGGATCTATCTGCCAGCCTCTGCCTCCCAAGTACTGGTAATAAAGGTGTGAGGGGCCACTCCCAGCACCTAGCCAGCTTTACATACAGTATCATCACCTCACTGATCTGAATGTGTTCACTCATGAGATAGTCAGGAGTCAAGAAGTAAACATAAATGATTTCTAAGTGGTCAAAGTAGATCTCATAATGTATAATGGCATCACCGTATTATAACAGTATAAGGTACTGTATGTAATTCATGGTAATGATCCTTCCTTTGCCAACGAAGTTTAATTTCCCCAAAATAGACTGTTTAAAAAGCCAGGGAAATATTCAGTGTATTTCAGAAATTTTTCTACCCCCCTAAGATGATAAATTAATTTCCTGGTATTTACACTAAAACTCAGCTAAATAAATTGACTTTCTAATAATTTATATAGCCAAATATTCAGCAAAATGGAATGACAGTGCTTTAACCTGGAACACTTTGATCTAGATCATAAATCATTTTATATTGGTAATTTATAGTTTTCTTAACGGTTTTGTTGAATTTTACCAAGGCGGTATTAGAAAGCCTTCCTTACAGCTATGGTGTTTTAAGTATTATGGTTTGGTTTTGTTTTTGATACATCTACAGCCAAAAAAATACAGCTATCCCCTAAAATCTCCTGGTGTTCGTCCATCAAACCCAAGACCAGGAACCATGAGGCATCCCACACCTCTTCAGCAGGAGCCAAGAAAAATCAGTTATAGTCGGATCCCTGAAAGTGAAACAGAAAGTACAGCATCCGCACCAAATTCTCCAAGGACGCCGCTAACACCTCCTCCTGCTTCTGGTGCTTCTAGTACCACAGATGTCTGCAGTGTGTTTGATTCCGACCATTCAACAAGCCCTTTTCACTCAAGTAGGTGCTAAAATTTTAAGAGCTTTAAAGCAGTTATTCCACATGCCAGAGATGAAAAATAATCTCTAACTGTGTATGTGCGTGTGTGTGTGTGTGTGTGAAGTTGCACACAAATCTGATAATATTTCAGAAAAGATTATAACCTTTTATAGAACTAAACTCCAGCTGGGCATGGTGGCACATGCCTATAATCCCAGCACTGGGGAGACAGAGGCAGGTTGTTCTTCTAGTTTGAAGCCAACCTGGTTTACAGAGCAAGTTCCAGGCCAGCCAAGACTATATAATGAGACTTTATCTGGAAATACATTTTTAAAAAGTTAAACTCCAGTCAGTTAAAGCTGCTGGAAGAGCCCTCTTTAACTTGATTACACTTTATACTCTGAGAACTCTTCAGATAGTCTTAAGTCTTTTAAAATTTATTACACATTATTACAAAATGCATTCCAAGTGCATCTCTCAACAAGAGGAAACAAAGACCATTCTTAAAAATCTTCAAGGACTGTCAAGCCTGTGTTTTCAGTGATACTTTCAGACATTATATTTGTATATAAGATACACCATCTCCTCCCATCCAAATTCTGTAGTAGCTTCTAATTATACAGTGCATCAAATGCAAATTCCTAGTTAATCTTTCATCTGCCTTCCTGTGGTACCCTGATGGTATGTAGTGTCTGCTGAGACTTTGAAAAGCATAGCCATATAAATCACATAGTTACTTCTAGGTTATCACTGTCCAACAGAAATATGAGAGCCACGTGTATGATTTAAAATATCTAGTAACCACATTACCAAAAGCAACAGTAATAACTGGAAATTAACCTTCAGAATGTTTTATTTAATCTAATATGTCAAAATACTGGCATGTCAGCATGAGCAATCATATAAAAACTTATTTTAAGACATCTGACATTCTTGCTATTCTAAATCTTTAAAATCCATTGTACATTTTCTACTTATAGCACATCTCAATTCAGACGAGCCATAGTAATCATATGTGGCCATCAAACTCTACCTCTTTAAGTCTAGATTGCCCTTCATTTCTCAGCTACTTCATGCAAAGCTTTAGTGCTCTTTTAAAAGCACATCACCCTTTTACATTTGTTTATTACTAAATCAAAATTTGAAATCAGGCATCTTTCTACATACAAGCTCTTCCCATGGGTTGTCTTATTTGCCAAAGTTCCATTCTAGGATTTCACACAATGCCAGCATCAGAGGCAGCATGACATCATTATGGAGGCAAAGATTGAAAAGCCACTAACCTTCCAACCTGCTAGAAACCTTTCTGGTTTTAAATAAAATACTCTTTCTGTGCTTTATAGATTTTTAGTCTTCTTTGAACTCAGACGACCTAACCAAAGATCTATTCTAAGTCTTTAGAGGTATATTATTTTGAGATTTGGGTCAGAATCCTATGTATTTATTCCTGAAGTATGTATGCATTTGTATCAGCCAACAGTGTCTTGTCTTTGTATTACATAAAGTGTATTTGTATTGAGAGTTTATTTGGTTCTGTTTGGTGACTGAGGATTGTAGAGTTATGTTATACACACAGTAAGCTGTTACATATATTTTTGGTAAGTTTAAATAGATACCAGTAAGTTTTTCAAATTGACATCCTCTCCAACTTAACAATCAGCTAAACAATAAAATACAAAAATAAAATTTTTCCAGTCTACATGACTAAAAATCATTTTTTGTTGGACACACTTAGCTGTTTACAGTTTTTTTCATAGAGCAGACACCTAAAGTCCATAATAAAGGATTCTCAAATAAATGAATTGCTCAAGTCGCTTGAAAACTATCAGTTGTAAATTCTGCTTTTCTTAGTTTAAGTCACTATAACTGGAGGAGGTGGGAAAATAGGAGATAAGCACATTTTCTTTAGTAGTGTTAAGTCTTTCAATAACCAGTCAGACAAGGGAGAGGTCATCATTCTAGAATTCAGTATTTGGCTAGTGTTATGTGGCAGTGGAACAGAATTAACATAAGCATCTGGAGAACGGGAGGAAATTTCTAAGAAGCAAAACTTTGTGATCTTAAACTTGAAGATTTTCTGTTTCTTTCTTAAGAAAACCCCATTACGCCCCCCTTTGCTCTTAGTGAAAACTGTTGAAAGATGAAAAATAATGACAGTACCAAGAGATTCAGAGAAATGCCTGATGAGTGATGAAGACATGAGTGTTGTGGAAGTCTGTAGGAGATGACTTCAGAGTGGGCAAGGCTGATTGTTGAAAGCTTTGTGATAAAAGACAGAAGGGAATCAGCCACCTACACATGCTTCCACAAGAGCCCCAATTTTCATTCTCCCACTCTATACCTTGTTCTAGACAGGTCCCTCTCTTAAGGCGATTCTGATAGTGGCTAGGAAAAAAGAACACAGGCTTATGGCTTCATTTTTGCCTATATCACAAAGAGGGGAGAATAATGAAATGCCATATTACCTACCTGTTTGAAAACTGTCTAGTTCTCAAAGAGAGCTAAAGATCTAGCCCCTCTACGTCCTGAAGATGACTGTCACTGTCCTCTTAGTAGGAGAAGCTTTGACAAGAAAAGGTGTGTTGTAGGCATTTCAGGGCAGAATGCAAGACTGTTATCTTATATGCCTTTACAAGGTGATGCTAAAATACACTGTTATTTATGAGGCTTTTATGAACTAAGGAAGTTATCCACTATTTGTAATTTTTTTTCAAATAGGAAAAAGCTTGTTTCTTTTGCAAAAATGATTCACTTATAAGGGTATCTTCAACCGTAGTTTCAATCTCACTGTACAGCATCATCCTCCAAGGAGCTTTTTAAAAATACCTAGGCTAGCCCATATTAGACTGCTATTGTCTCCTAAGCATTCATTTTTTGTTTTTTTAATTCCCCAGGGCAGTCTAATATGTAGCCTAGATTGAGAGCCATTGGTTATCTGGGATTTATACTTATAATTTTTAGTTAATTGGGCTCAACTCTAACTTATTAATAAATTCAGTATCTGGCTGATAAACATTTTCAGCATATGTTTCTTGATCAAGAATGTAAAATTATAAAAGAATTTTTATGGCATTTTTCCAGACTGAGCAATTAAGTTAAAAAATGAAAGATGTGACATAAATTTACCAAAGCCCATGATATATACATATATGAGCACAAGTATATGTTTATAATTAGTCTTTCAAAAAAATTAGTTTGCTGCATTGTGACTGCTATTTTTTTTAATTGATATTAAATTTATTTGGTATTATACTACCAGGAAGTATAATACTTTTTTTTAGAAAAAAGAAGTTTTTTAGAGAAACTTTTTAAGTTTTTAAAGAAAAGTGAGAAAAAAAACATATATCTCTTATATAGTCCCTCTGAAGGTACCCAATCTTGAAGTTAGTGACAGAACAGCGTCAAGTAACTCTGGAGTATAAAATTGAACTTTAATCTTCTGAGAAAGAGCTCACTAGAAAAAGCTGAACTGTTGCACATAGTAATCATAGGTTCTAATTTAGCAGTGATATAAAAAGGATATAACTTGATATGACCACTGTATATATGTAAGCAATCATGTTATCAAGAATCATCATCAGATTAACTGAACCTGGAATGTCCAATTCTCCTCCTCCTGACCAAATAATCTGGAATATGTCCCAAATTAATTATTGCATATTGTGTAAAAGTAAATGAATTTTTAAACAATCAGCTCAGTGTAGCACTATAAGAACTACTTTTGCCAATTTCAATATTTTCTGTTCCATATATTAGTAATACGAAGCAGTGTAACTATGCTGATTTTGAATTAGATATTCTAGCCTTCTATCTCAAGGTCTCAATTTTCCTACTTTAATGCTTTGATGGCTTTGGCTTTTGATTTTTTTTTTCCCTTAAAAAAAATATTATTGAATTTAGTCATTCTTGACATATCAAGGAATTTTCTAAATAAAAATATTTAAGCACCATTGAATTTTTAAGTATTTGTGAGTACAGAAGGAAGAAAGTTGTATCAATTTCAAGTTTAATATCCAAAATTCCATTTTATTATAATGCCCCAAGAATGTCTTTTCAAAGATATATATTAGTAGCATTCTCCCTCTACTCTTCAGTAAACAATATGAATCTAGTTAAATTCTTCACTTGAATTGGATTTTACAACGTTTAAAAAGGCATCCGGGGGTTAGTGAGAAGGCTCAGTGCTAAGCCTGACAACCTGAGTTCCATCCCAGACCCATATAGTACAAAGAAATGATTCCCTCAAGTTCCCACTCTGTATTCCACTCACACAGTGTCCCTCCCTCTCATACACATACACTAAATAAGTAAATAAATAAATGTTTTTAAAAGTCTTCCAATAATAAAGAATCATGGCTTCTAATGAATGTTTTTCATTTATATCATGACATTAAGTAGTAATTCTAAAAGAAATCTTCAAAATTCCCAGTATAATATTAATTCCTTTTTTTTTTTCAAAAGTAAGTAGTAATGAGCATTTTCTAAAAACCAAGAACAGCACTGTTAAAATAAATTTCATGAATGAACTGACTATATCAATGGAAGAAAAAAAAATCTACTTTTTCTTGTTTTCCTTCACAGGCAGCGATACCGTCTTTGTCCAAGTTACACTGCCCCATGGCCCAAGTTAGTATATTTGGTTTAAAATAATTCTTGAGTGTTGCCTTTCCTGCTAAGACTCTCCTTGGTCCAGAAACATTAGTGCTGCTTGCACCACCTAGAAGTGAGGATTCACTTGTGCTGTGTTTTAGACCATCATTAGTTTGCTTAAATTTATAGATTTCTATGCTTTTTATAAAAAACCCTTTTCTCTCTTTAAAAAGAACATATTAAATGAGTGGCTTCCACATTTAACTATTTCTCTTTTCCAACCATAGAATTCTAAATATACTTAATTCTCAACTTTGAAAAATAAGCAAAAGCATGCATGCGCATATGGGAATGCTAGCAGCTCTATGAAGTGTCTAAATCACAAAATATACTTAGCCTGCTGACAACATTAACTGTAGGCAAATAACTGCTTTTGACTTTATAAGGACCATCTTACAAGTAATTCTTGAAATTATGACGCCGAAATTTTCATAGATAAAATCAAGTGCAATAGTAGTTCATTGCTTTCAATTTTAAACTAACAATTCACTATAAATACTACTACTTTTAGTTGTTTTAACAAATAAATTAATGGTTTTACTCTTCATACAAACTACTTCAAAATATGTACAATAAAATACTAATTACAAACTAAATTAACTATATATCCTCTTAAAATATAGGTGATCAAAATGATCATAGTCTAGAGATAGTTCAGTGGATAAAATGCTTGCTATGCAAGCATTAGGATCTGACTTCAGATCCTCTAGAATACACATAAAAGCCTGATGTGGTGGCACGTGCCTATAACCCCTGTGTTGAGCGGGCAAAGGAAGGTGAATCCCAAGAGCTCTCTGGCCAGCCAGTCTAGCCAAAATGGCAGTTCCATGTTCAGTGAAAGGCCCTGTCTCAAAAAATAAAGTGGACAATACAAGACACCCAACGTTGACCTCTGGCCTGCATACATGCCCCAGCAAGGATACATATGACACATGCATACATGTACACATGAATGGACACTCATACACAATGCTGATCATTTGAATATAGGTGCACAGAATACTCTTTACACTCTATACTGTTATAACATTTAATGAAAAATAAAAAAGCATAATGCTTAAAGAAATAAAAAGAGCCTGCCAAATGTAGTTTCAAATGGTTTTTTCATATCTTCTTACAGTGTTGTTTTTCAAAGTATAATTACTTAGGTGCCTGCATTATGCCCTTGTTACCATAAATGTCTGTAAGATGGGTTCTAGTTTTACTTAACCTTTTTTTGGTACCATGTCATAAACTTATTCTTAAATCAAGTTCACTAGATTTTAGTATTATTTCTGTTTTCATTATCAGAGCCCAGTGGCACTTTTAATGGCTCCATCATGATTAAAGTTTTGGGGCTAGAAGTGATGATTCTCATTTTGTTTGCATGAGAAGGAGGGTACAGATCCAAGCAAAATGAGAAGAGACCTTAAGCACTAAATTCTCTTCCATGTACCATTTAAGAGACTCGCTAGACAGAGATGTTGTGAGGGTGTTAAGATCAGAAAGTAGTCCCAGAAACTGCCCAATATGGGCAGGAGACCTCTACATCAATAAAACTGTAGGAAAAAATGAACTTATGACAGTTTGACAAAAATGGCCATTACAAAGACTTTGAAATTGCCTTTCCAACATAAATCTGCAAATAAGACCCAATTTAAAATTCCAATAATAGATTTAACAATGATAATGTTATTTTGTTCAAGAAGCAAAATAGTATTTTAGGCAGCTTTTTCTAAAAATTCTGCTAACAAAATTTCTGCATGTAATAGCAGTTTGTTTTAATGTGTGGAATACTATTAGATATTCGTTTATTAGACTGCTTTTTATACTTCAACACATTTCTTTTAATAAGTACAAGCAGTCTTCAGCTATGCCTTTTCAAGACTAGTAAGTGAAATAAAAGTCCCATAATCTTTTTAAAAAATTAACATCCTACAGGATCTGCTTCAGTATCATCTATAAGTTTAACCAAGGGCACTGATGAAGTGCCTGTCCCCCCTCCTGTTCCTCCTCGAAGACGACCAGAATCTGCCCCAGCGGAATCTTCGCCATCTAAGGTAAAGTAGAAAATCTTGTTATCTGGAAATTTGGAATCATTAGCTATAGTCAGTTGCATATGTCTAGTCTACTTCTCACTGGAATAGGTCAACATTTCAGAGTATCTGGGCTTAAACGTTTAAGGATTAAATATAAATTTAGCATGCAAGACGTTTATTTCTTAGAAAGGTAGCTTTGGGGTATACATGCAAAACCCCCATGAGCTTAAAACTATGAGTATTATCAAGGAAAAGAACAAGTTTTAATCTATAAGGTAATAGTAATTTAGTCTCAGAAAGTTCTTTTAAAATACAGGACTAGAGAGAGATTAAAAAAGGAGAAAGAGGAACGAGATCTGAAGCTTGTGTGAAGGTGTATGTAAGTGGAATTGTACCTGAGTATATGTTGAAAGTTACTTATCTGACTCAAACAGAGGCTTAACTAGGTTTTCCATGAAAATTCTGGGTTGGAGACCCCTGAAGATTCAAACGATGAGTTTTCCTAGCTGTTCTAATTCTTTCTTTGTAAATAAATTTCACTAGCTATTAATCCGTTGGTCTTAAGCAGTTTAGAGAATAGAAGTACCAAGATAAATCAAAACCTGTAGATCTCCTGACATGCTAATGTAGTAAATTTAAGTTTTAAAATGGAAGACGGGGTGCAGCTCTGTGGTAGACTGCTTGCCTAGCATGCACAAGGCCCTGTATGTAATCTGTAGCACTGCAAAAGGAAAAGAATTAATGGGATTTATGCTAAATCAGAAATTATAGTACATAAGCAAACAGTAGTAAACAACAATGTTGACTTAACCTTGGCAAAATTAATTCTTCCCTATGAACTGGCAGAACATCTCATTTAAAACAAAAGTAAAACTCCCTGTTCTATACCTAGTGTTCTGCCAGTAGCATGTTGGAAAATCCCAATTTAACTCTTAATATATTTATGGTACTCTACAAACTAAATTATTAATAAATGTGTTCTATTCTTTTCATTTGTTAGATTATGTCTAAGCACTTGGACAGCCCCCCAGCTATTCCTCCTAGGCAACCCACATCAAAAGCCTACTCACCACGGTATTCAATATCAGACCGGACCTCTATATCAGACCCTCCTGAGAGCCCTCCCTTGTTACCACCACGAGAACCTTTGAGGACACCTGATGTTTTCTCAAGCTCACCACTACATCTCCAACCCCCCCCTTTGGGCAAAAAGAGTGACCATGGCAATGCCTTCTTCCCAAACAGTCCTTCCCCCTTTACACCACCACCTCCTCAAACCCCTTCTCCTCATGGCACAAGAAGGCACCTGCCATCACCACCACTGACACAAGAAGTGGACCTCCATTCCATTGCTGGGCCGCCCGTTCCTCCACGGCAAAGCACTTCTCAACATATCCCTAAACTCCCTCCGAAAACTTACAAAAGGGAGCACACGCACCCATCCATGCACAGAGATGGACCACCACTGTTGGAGAATGCCCACTCTTCCTGAGTTCCTCTATACTGGGATGTACAGTTTCTTAGCCCCTAATCCATTGCTGGCAATGGATGCACTGAACATGCCAGCACTGAGGAGTTAAAATGAGAACTCCAAACACTAACGACTTTACTTCAAGATGTAGTATAAGATAATGAATTTTAACCCACACGTAATTACAAAGTGAGATGAGTATTCGAATTTAGAATGTGGAAAGACTGATCTAGAGAAATTGGACAACTGACCTGAAAGTCATGTGAAGGGACTTTTCTGCTAATAGGCAAGAGTCTTCATTTTGTGAAGTGATCTTTGTCATTAAAGGGATGGAAAACAGTCTAATGTCCAGCAGGCCCACATGATGACAGTTTTGTAATTCAAAATATTAATGCACTTTTAAAGAAATCTTAAACAGGGATCTTACTGTCTTTCTTTGTTTTCCTTTGCTTTACTCTTCTACTTTAGAATATTTTCATAAAAATTGTTTAAAGGACTGTGAGGAAAAGCTGTGGTACCTGACCTTGTTGAAATCAAGGCCCAGCACTGTACTACAGTCCTGTTTACAGATTATTACAATGAATTGAATGGGTACCGAGGCTTCACCAAAGAGGTACTTTTTTGTTGTTGCTATTGTTTTAAGAATAATTATACCAATTTTAAGAACATTCCCTACCTGCTCCCCAAACACAAACAAAACATGGTGGTGTTGCCTTCAAACAAGAAGTTTTGTGTCATTAACATGACAGAAGAACTTTTAAAAAATGTAATTGTTAAGTACACTATTTACATTTAGGAGACTGTTAATCTATGCTAGATTGTCATTTTTTTCTCCCTTGTCCCACAAAGGTTTACTGGTAATATGTGTCCTGGCTCGTGGCTGTCCCTCTAACCGTACTATGGAAATGCAAACGTCCAATGTGAAGGAGCACTTGCTGGGCCTCACTGGCACCATCCATGTTTTACTAATAGTCCAGTAGTCAGCATACCTAGAATTCCTTGCAATGCTGAAATCATGTGTATATAGTGAATGTTATATAATATACCTGGCAGGTCTGTTTCTATTTAATTGAATAAAGATACAAATACTTTGTTTGGCTGGCATACATTAAATTATTATGTGGAGAAAATGGTTGATTCTTATTTCTTTCAGTTGAAAAACATACAAACACTAAGCATAAAAGCACATGTTGTGGTACGCCTTGGTTTCTAGCTCTGGATATATGATACAGAATGATCTAATATTGGAGTTTGGCATGTAGGAAGATATTGGATTAAAATAGGATGGGTATCTTTTAAGTAGGACCTTGTAGGTTTTTAAATTTCCTAAGCAACATGTATACGGTTTGTTAAGGTTTATATGGAACATTCTACCTTGCTTAAGGTCCTTCTGCTCTATCAGAGCTACTCCTTAAAGAACATCTACCTGCATCATTGATATCATATGATTATTCATTAAGCTTATGTACTGCTCTTCTGAGTCTAACAATACTGTGACTGAAATGCATGCAACTTGTTGAAGAGAAAAATTTTTATTAATCTCCACTATGTCTGTGAATTGTGCAGTATCCCATCCATAGCAGGTCATCAATTCATCACTATCTGCATGTGTCCTGAGTAATGAAGCAACATTTCAGTAATTCTGTTAACTGTGCTGTGAGAGACATTTTTTAGAAGTGCTACACCATGGTGGAAACCTACTCTGTTAATAATTTCCTGTGATATTTATTAGAGCATTAAATATACATCAAAATAGTACAGTATATAGTCTTTTAAGACCAGAAAGTACATTAACTGTACTATCATTAAGTAGTCCGTCCTATCATATTCTTATTTGTTAGAGTTGAAGCTTTTTCATTTAGTATCTGTACCATTCTTTGACAGCTATTCTTCTCTTGGTAAAAGTGTCCTCTAACGTTAATTTCAAATCCCCTCTTGGATGCGGTATCCATAAGGCCATTCATTTGACAAATATTTAAGCCTACTTTACTAGTGCTGCTACATACCATTCATTGTGATGCGCATTCCAGAATCTCCCATGACTTTCATTTGGGCCAGCCTAACTGTCCCTTGGATTTCCCTTTTTATGGCTTATTGCTCACCTTTTGTTCATCCCACCCCTGCTTCAACTGAGAACCTAAGAAATACTACATTGGAACCCAGTCTCTCTGGAAAGTGTGTTCATTCATCAAGGTGGTGACCCCTTTACATCCTGCCTGAGCCTACAAGGAGGGAAAGCTCAAGTTTGGAGTTCTGATCATATTTCTCCCAAAAGGAACCATTTTTTAAACCCGCAGCTCGAGGAGACCACTTCACTGTGCAACCATTTTATATGCATTGTGGATAGAGGATATTTTTATTCTCAAGTGTTTAACATTTGGGTAAAAATATTTTCTGTAGTGGCAACTGATTCTAAAAATTCCAATTGGATATCCTTAGATGGAGGTGAGAAAACTGTACCCTTCTCATGTGAAACAAATTTGTCCTTAGTCATAACTAAAATGTATTTATTCAGGGACAAGATGTGGCAGAAGGTAAATGCATCATTACAAAACTCAGCATTTGAATACAGGACATTATAAAGCAGTCAGTGCAGCAAAAAATTTTGGTTAACTACATTCCAAAATGTGGAACATTTCTTTTAGAAGTGGAAATATTTAAGAATGTTCTTTTAGCTTTGGATCACAAAGTAAAGGGAATTTTCCAAAACGGATTTGACCTACTCAACTTAGTAAAATAGAAATGCTTTTCACATTTTAAGCAGGAATAGATCAGTACACATCTCCAATTTTATTGAAAGAGAGGTTATTTACTCTTCCCAGTTCTTTCAGTGTATTTTAAGACTACAAATGACAAATATTGAGAGTCTGCTTAATTAAAAATTTTTGCTTAAGTAAAAGTTATTGGGCATCAAATTATGAGCTTAATAGGTTACTCTTCTCTGACTTGGGATGTTTTAATGGCTCTGAGTGGAACAAAGAGTCTGCCACACTGACACAATAAGCAGAAAGTCTACTAAAGTACTATTTCAGTTTGAGGTTGTACTATGGGTCTAAATTCTTCCTTCAGGTTTTTTTCCTAAATCAGAATTACTTCATACAAACCAAAAGTGGTATTTCTCATCATGATCTTATAATTAAGTTCAGCTCATTTAAGTATTGTTTCATTATCTTAATATGATAGCTTAAATTCAGGGTATTTAGTGGCTCAGCAAAGCAAATGTGTGGAGTTGTCCCAGCTAATGTACATACAGAATACCTTTGCCTCCTTTAGACTTGGAAGCAATGGAACCATTTCTTTCTTGAGATTTTGCTGCTGTGGATAGGTTTACATGTTCTTTTGGCCTATATTATGTGATTTATTGTACAAGTGTAGGTCCTGTTGTATTGCACATTAATCTTTACCAGTAAATACACATCACAGGTTACTGTCAGTTTGGCTGAAAGAGAATAAATGCAGTGAAATTATAAGGGAAAGTGATGAGTATTCAATTTTTTTTCATCTGAAGCAGTACTAACTTTTAAAATAATTTCATAGTCTCTTACACATGAACCAATGAGACATTCTGAGTTCTAATTAAGAAAAAAAGCATGAAGTCCACATGATAAGTCTGAACAGCAAAAGCACTTGTAACTTCTTTTATAAATTTCATGCCTTATTTCCCATTTTTGACACCATAAAGTGCATTTTCTGTCAACTGTGAGCAAATTTTCCCTTTTGCCTTTAATGAAAATAGTGCATTAAGTAGCCAGTTGCTGCAAAATTATAAAGCAAATTAGCTAAAGGTGGGTCACGTTGGACTATCACTCAGTGAATCAGGATGCATAGAAGATGGACGTTACCATGTGATGTGGCTTAGAGAAAGTGCACCTGTGCCAGATGCATGCCACTTTCAGTAGCTGCCAAATGTGCCTTTAATTAAGAACATCTCTAATTTTTTTTTCTTCAGATCAAGTCAGCATTTGGGGGTGGGATTAGGGCAGGGGATTTGGGGGCACAAATATCTGGTAAAAGCACCAGAGACTTTGTTTGTCAAAGTGACATGTATAATTTTAGTTGAGATGTGTCTGTGTATATATGTGTATTTGCCTTTGTTTAGTAGCACGGTTACTTGCGAAAATAATTGTCAAAAAAATGCTCTGTCAGTCTTACTTTGATGTAAGAACAAAGTGTGGTCTACACATTTAATATGGTCTTTGTACCTAACCATGTTTGTAGGTAATCTTTGTACTCTGTGTGCAGCAGTATTTGGTTTGCGTTTAAAGTGAAAATAATGGCTGTTATTTTTCTGGCATTATCAAGATAAACCGAAAAATAATAAAGAAAAATGCCTTACATAACCCACAAGTGTATTATTTTACATGCATTTTTTTTTTGAGGGCAGCAGTGATTATCCTTAGTCATAACTAAAATGTACTTGTCATTTCACTTAGACTTCCCATGTAGAAATACTCTGCATTTTATCATTGTATTATTTGGGGGATACTTTCCTATAACAAGTTATAACAGGATAAGTTGTGTGTCAAATCCTGTGACTGTAATGACTAGGAAACCCTTGGGGTAGCAGTTAATAAAGTGGCCCAGTGTATAAATGGGATGAAGTGTCAGGCAGCAATTACATTTCTGAAAGAACTTTTTGGGTACCACAGCTCCCTGACGGGCAGCTTTTGCTGAGACCTACTGGTGTTAGGCAGTTTGACTTAATTCTTTTTAGATTTGGCATGAGAGATAAAGTGTTTAAAAAAATTATGCAAATATGAGGTCATTCAAGGTATACTATAAAATACAAATATTGAAAAATTCTTAAACATTCAATCCATTCATTTGAAAATAAAGGCAAATTGGACCTGATGGTACAGGCCTGTGATCCCAGCTACTTGGGAAACTGAGGCAAGAAGATTACAAGTTCAAGGCACATCTGAGCTAAAGTGAGTTCAAGACCATCCTGGCAACCTGTCTCAAAAAATAAGGGGTGGAGATGTAACTCAGTGGTAGAGTACTTCCTTAGCATGTATGAGGGCCTAGTTTCAGTCTCCCACACCACAAAAAAGAAATTTTTTTAAGGCAAGTAAGGAGAAGTGATGTGTCAATCACTGAGACTCAGGGTTAATCCCTGGTACTTGGAGGAATGCTTTTGGGAATGCCTAAAATGGTTATTCCGTGTGTGTGTGTGTGTGTGTGTGTGTGAGAGAGAATGTATTATAAATAATCAGGGTTAAAAGCTATAAGTAAATAATATTAATGTTGATTTAAAAATTCTGTATTTGCTCTTGAAATGTTACTTCTGAACTTTTAACCACATGATTTGCTTTTCTAAAGTCATCAAAGCTGAGAGCATTTAAGTCTCAAGAATAGTGATTGGGAGACCAGTCCCTCAGCTGAGCCTGTCTTTTTGCACATTTGATAGAATACAATTCCAGAAAACCAATTTGGTCATGCTAACCTTTCAAGACTCCTGATATTTACTGGAGGCAAGAAAAACTACCTGCTATTTAGTAGCTGGTGTCCCTACCATAATAAATTGTCAAGAAATTGAAGGATCACTGTGACAGTAAGCAGGTGCTTTGCAAGCAGACTTGTTTATAATCTGCTTCCATTACATTACATGAATGAGTGGAGAAGTTACAATGTCTATTTCTCACCAATATGAGGACAGTGATAAATTATCTAGGACTTCTATAAAGTTGAAAGGTATATGGCACAACGCCTTTCACAGAATATGTGCTTAACATACAGCAAATAAAATTATAAAGGTCAAATAAAATTATAAAGGTCACATGTTCAGTATGCCTGCTTTAGGTTGTTGGTTGTTTATCCTGGATTCCCCATGATTTGATTCATTATGGCTTCCTTTGCTGTTTATTGATACTCAGATTGGTTTTAAATGGTCTTAAACTATAAGCATTTGATAAGTGCCCATGACTATTCAGTGGTCAACAAATATTGGTCCTCTTTCTGTTGTTAGGAATACAGTAATAAAAATTTATGGGATTTATAAGCTAAGTGAGATGTAGACAAGAGTCGATAAGCATAATAAACAGAACAGTATAGATTAAAAAGTAGTAGTGCTATGAACATTAAAAGGATAAGTGACTGAAAACATGGAAGAGTGGTGAAATTTAAGTATGCCTTGCAGATAACAAAAACTTGAAGAGATGAAAGAATGAGATAACCAAGTATCTGAGAGAAGAGCCAGCTCAACAGCTCAGAGGCAGGTGCATACTTGGGATATGTGAGGAGTGTGGAGCTGCTAGTATGGGCAGAGAAATGAGGGTGGATAGACTGGAAGGAGATGCTATAGAAGTTTAATGAGTTCTGGATCACTGAAAGTTTAAAAGCCACTGTGACATTTGACTTCTGAGAGCCCTTAGGGGGTTTCAGCAGAGGAGTGACATGATCCAGTTTACACTATGGTTGCTGTATTGAGGAACCAATAAGAGAGGAAATAGGGAGGCCAGGGCAGCAGCAGTGGAGATGAGGTCAGAGTAGGGATGTATTTGGAAGGCAAGCAGTTTACTAATACACTCAATGTAGTCCAAAGAATTGTCAAGGTCACCTTCAAGTTTTGGACCTGAGCAATTAGAAAGATACAGAATACTATTAACTGAACTGAGGTGGGAAAGGTAAGGTACTCTTTAGAACACTTAGATCCAAGTTTGAACGTTCAAAAAAATAGATCAGACATCTATCTATGTCAAGGGGAAATCTGCTGGAAATGGTAGTCTGGAGTTTGAGAAAGATATAAAGAAATAAAATTGGCAGCCTTTTCATCAAAATCATTTGGACCGGGGGGCTGGAGCTAGAACCTAGGGCCTTGTACAAGTTCTCTACCACTAAGCTACTGACCTAGAAAGACAATAGTTTAAAGGGACTGAATAAAATCACAAAGGAACTACTAGTGAAAAAGTTGAAAACCAGAAGTATGCTGAGTCCTCAAGGCTTAAAGTAGGATGTAACCTTGCTACTCTTGATATAAGAAGAGTAAGGCAGTTGAGAGTAGAACAGATGACTAGCAGTGAGGAAGCCATTAGTGAATTCTCTGTTTTGTTGAGGGGAGGGCAGGTCTGGCAATGTAGCCAGGCTGGCCTCAAAACTGTGATCCTCCTTCCAAGTGTTGGTGTTAACAGGTGTGGGCCACCACCTCCATCAATGATCTACACTAGTTTGTGGGAGCAATAAAGCAAAAGCCAAGGCCTAGTGAGTTTAATACAGAATGTTGCAGGAGAGGAAATGGAGTGATTTTTTCTTGTACATTTGTACAAGAATGTACATCTTGAACATTTTCTTGTACAATAAAAGGAAGTAGCAAACTGGGGAACAGAGGAGATCATGAGACAATTTCTTATATATTTATAGATAGGAAAAATAAGAATGTGTTTTTATTTGCATGATGCTGAAAGGTCTACCGCGGATGGGAAGAAAATGTGACGATGACAGGATGGAACCTGATGTCAACTGAAGCACAGATGTATCTTCCAACAGTTCTTTAGAGTAGATCCCATTGTTTTAGATGAATCACTTTATACACATGAGAATGAAACAATAATTCAGTTTTCTTGCAAAGAATTAGGAGTATTCCTTGTTACTATATCTGAAGGAAAGATAATTCAAATTTTGTGTTTTCTAAATAGGGAACACATTTAAATGACTTAAAATTATGCACTAAGCTCTTGAAAAATAACAGGTTTTAGAAAACAAGTTATTTGGTTTGAGGATAAAAATATTGACTATTTTGAACATCTTAACAATTTCTCAGAAAGGCATTTTGTGGCATTGCCTAAATTAATACTGTTATGTTCTTATATGTTCAATACTTAAATGTTAAATATCAATTTCAACTCTTTTCCCTTAAAACAGATTTCAGGCTGGGGATAGTTGCTCTGCAGGTAGAGTGCTTGCGTAGCATACATGATGCCCCAATACCACATAAACCAGGTGTAATGGCACATGCCTATAAGCCTATCATGTGGGAGGTAGAGGCAGGAGGATCCAGAGTTCAAGGCCATCCTAAGCTAGAGGCCAGATCAGGATACATGGGACCATCTAAATATATATACACACATGTATACGTTTGTATGTCTGTGTCTCCATCGGTTTTCTCCAGTCTTCTTAAATGCATGTCCCTGTCTCCTTTTCCCCCAACTCTTCCCAACCATGTGAGATTTACTAGCATAAATACCATTAATACAAGATTGTTTGGTGGCCAGGAGTGCCACACTTACATCTTTAAATCATCTTTTAGTATAGAAAAATACCAACTTTACTGAAAGCATTGTTGTTTTAGACTCTTGAGGAAAGTTACTACCGGCAATATTCTGTGAAAAAGTTTTGTCTGAACACTAGACAGTTTTATTATATAATGTTATGCAAGGCATTTAGCCAATTTTAAGGACTTACAATTGATTCTCTTGAATATGCAGTCAGTTTGCCAGTTTATAAAGTGTATTCATCATGTGTATGTTTGTATTTTTAATGAAAATCTGTATACTGTTTGTTACTATAAAGATCATAGATGGTAAATTTAGCAGTATAAGAACTTCACTTGGGTTTCAATGGATTGTTAATTTCCTGGCTCAGATAAGTCTTTTCAATACGTTTTCTGTCCTAAAATTCAATTTATGAAAAGGTAACTGTGCTGAAATTTACATACTACATCATTCAATTTACTGAAAAATCTCAGTAAACCAAAGAAAATCATAGCCTGGGTGTATTTAAAATGCAGATTGGTGGACTCCCATCCCCCAAATATTCCAATATAGTGAGACTAAAACATTCCCAGGAATACGTAGTTTTATAAGTGTCATCATGGTGATGAAATAAGTAAAGATTTGAAGGAGGAGACATTTAAGTATTACAAAAACCAAGCCAAGGGTTTCCCTGATGATCCAAATTCAAGTCTCCAATTACCTTAAACTACCTATTACATGATGCACCAGCCCACAGAAAAATGAGGGGGTTAGCCTGGACCCTAAGGTTAGCAGAGGGCAGGAGCTACAGTAAGGACAGACAAGCCAAGGCAAGATATGTGGCTTACTGGGAACAGTAAAAGCCCAGCAAAATTGATAGAAGTTAGTTCACTCAGAACTGCAAATGTAAGGAGTAGTCAAAAGCAAACTAGAATCGCACCCACTGGAGAGTAAACCCAGAATGTGAAGTTGAGGAGTTTGGAATTTGATGGTTCACAAGAACAGCTGCGTTTCACACAAAGTAATGTTTGGGAATAGGAATGTGCTGGGGATATGTAGGGTAAACAGAGGCAAGGAGTGCTTAGAGGCAGTTAAACAGGTACTCAGAATCCAGTTAGCAGGGAATAGGGACCCAGCGTGGCAACGTTATTATTAGTTTCCTGTCATACAGTTATGAGTTGTGCTGCAGATGTAGAGGGGAAGATGCTGTCAAAATGAAATCTGAGAGGCATGTAATATTTTAACCCTTCCTAGTAACCTACCATTTTTTGATGAATGGGATATGAAAGAATCTTATTTTGATTTACATCTTAAGAGGTTGTGACTTCTACTTTGCTTTCCATGCCTAGCTGACCTTGTACTGTGCTTTCAAGCACTGCCCTAGAACAATTTCGACCTGATAACAGAAAAATCTGATTCCAGTGGATCCATTAATTTCAAGGAAATGAAAATCTTGGCTTAAACTTAAATATTGAAACTCCAAAACCTTAGTAGTACATAGTGAGTTCCAGGCCAGCTGGGGCTACAAGGAGAGAGACCCTACCCCTCCCACCCCCAAAAAAGAACAAAAAACAGTAGTAAACTTGTACATGCTCCAGATACTTAGTTGTATGCTAATGAATGTACTCCTAATTAATCATGAAACTAGAAGAAGAAAAGTAACAGTGCATTCCTAGAGGAACACCATCTGCTTGGGAATGCAGTCAAACATCTAAACTTTTTTCTTTACAAATCTGATGTTTGGAGCCTGTTAAAGATGCTGACTTATCTGGAGACACATCCAGGTAAAACAGCACATTTTATTACTCCAGAGCCAAGTGGACCTCATTGCAATAGGATTCTACTTGGACTGCAAAAGATTTGATTCTTTACAACTTCAGAAGAGTTGGGCACTACATTCCTGAGTTTTCATTCTGATCTCGTGTCTGGAGCAAGCACTCACTGTATGTGAGCCATTAAACTAAAGACTGGTGCTGGTGCTAACTTCAGATCGGACTGAAGAAAGGGTTTTGGGGGTCAGGGATGTAGCTCAGTGGTTGCGCACTTGTCTAGGATGTACAAGTCCCTGAGTTCAGCCTCTTTTAGAAGATGTCACCAAGTCAGTGCTTTCTTTCTCTAGACTGTTTGGGCTTGACACTCAGGGTAACTACTGAATCCAGAATACTGAATACTCAACAAAACAGTGACTCTGGAGTTATCATCCTCAAACAAACCACACAAACAAGAGGAGTTCTTTGTCCTGGTCCCACCCAAGTTCCTACAAACATTGTTCTCTACCAATTTCCAAAACTACAAAACAAGTTGGAAAGCAATGTGTCTTTAAGCTTTGGACCTTCTCATGGTTTGAGGACAAATTCTAGAACTGATTTGTTACATGTAAAATACAGTCCTATTGAGTAATCAAGCCTTTGCCTTAAAGGATGTTATGTATTATCTTGAGGGCTTTGGAAGATAAGTGGCAAGACACAACTGGCCCCTAACAGAGTGTATATTATCCTAAGCACAGCAGAATGAATTCAGTAAGCTATGAATTCAAATTCCTAGGAAGCACAAAGTTCACATCCATATTTAAAAATGAACATGCCCAGTATTATACTTGGGGAATGACTTCAAGTGCAAGTTTTTGTTCTTACAGACATTTATTTTCCTCCAAATTTATTATGTTTTTCTGTAATGATGTGAAAAGTCTTCATTTCCCTTTTTCCAAGTACTGAGGTTCAATAAGCCAGATCTTAAATCATAAACTAATCTTCATCTCTTCAATGTCTTGTATGTTGATTTAGTTTCATATGTAAATATTTATATTAGCTTTCCTCAGGGATTTATACATTGATATATATATATCAATATATATATATATATTCCTGCACAGATATATACAAGTTTTTTATCCTCATCTTACCAATTGACAATACAACTTTAAGTATGTGTTACACAGCTGTTCCTTGGTCAAGGTCATTTGCAAGAGCAAGTCGGTTTCTGAAGAAATCTTGTTTGGTGGGTGAAGGATCCATTGAGGGATTCTCATTAGTTTTTTCCCTGTATTCTGATCCACTGGACCTAAAATCTCAGCACACAGATAAAGTACAGGTTGATTTGGTTTTAATTGTTTTCAAATATTTTATCCATCCAAATTGTTTTGCATTTGTAAAACAGTTGCCTCCTAGATTTGGAATAATTTTTACTCCCCTGAATTTCAAAACTTAGGATATGTATATCTAAAATTTTTAGTGAACATACAGAGTATCTCTCTATTGCTTCATGGGAACAGTTGTGACAACTGTATATGTTGGTGTAAGATACTGTGTAAAAGCATTCTAATGGGGGAATAAAAGCTCTATTTTTGATTCAATGAAATACCTACTCCACAAATTACCAAGGCCCTTAAATCACAGTGGTTATCAAGGGCCCTTGCTGAATCTAGGCATTACATTACAAACTCTTGCTTTTGCTTGTTTTCATTTTTAAATGAATGATTTATTGAAACCAACCACACATATATGCTACATTTGGTAGAATGCAGAAATCAGTACAGTTATCTCAACCACCACGAAGGAGACCAATCAATAGTCAACTCTAAACAGTCCATTTGAGTCCCCAGTCGAGGGTGCATTCTTCCTTATCGTGGTTAAACCAGTTGGATATTCCATTCCAGCTCTGTACCTTCTCCAGTTCATGTCAGAAGTCCCTAGATGGAGGGGGCTTTCGGGAAATAATTTCTCAAAACAAGACTGGGGCCCTCTCAGTAATTTAAATTTGGGGCTAGAATGCATAAAACTAATCCAAAAGCCAAGAACCCGGTGTCAAGACTTCGTGTAGGATTTATGAAAGTGATGCTTGCCATGTAGTTCTTTGTCCAAAGTTCCTGTACAACTGAACAATTTCTCTATATGCTGAGGCTCTGTCAATAATGCCTTCCCTACACACACGAGGCCTCTAAGATCTTTTACTGTCAGTGGTATACTATTTTTGAGTTGTTTGTTTGGGGGTATTTTGTTGGAGTTGTTTTTGTTATGGTTTTGGTTTTGTTTTTTTTCTGGTACTAGAGACCAAACCAAAGGTCTTACACATGCTAGGTACATGCCTAGCCCACTCTTGTTATTATAAGTCCTTGTTATTAGTTATGAGTCTATATTTACTGAATTAATTGGGCAAAATTCAAATACCCTTTTACATTATTCAAAGAAAGGATCTACACAAAGACAAAAATCTTGATGTTTAGAAACCTGATGACCTGACTAGATATCTTTCTTTTCAATTTGGTATCAGAGATGAAGCCATAGATGCCCACCATACTTTTACTTCTGGCTAAAAAGGCCACTTTCCCCACTGCATCCCAGGGAAGAGGAAAATTATTCTATCTCTCAACTCCAGTACATCAGGGGCTCATCAGATAAGATGATGTCTGGGTATGGCAAAGTTCTCTTTTCAGGGACCACCCTAACCTTCCTTGAAACAAACTCTGCATCCCCTCCCTAAAACTCTCAGACCTCCTGCCTTATCTTCAGTTCACATCATCCCTGATTAGCTAAGTTCTGCCTGAAATGTCAGTAATCTTAACTGTTCATTCTTTCCGTGTCTCCTGGGGTTGGAAGCCTAGAAATGCCTTGTACTTGAGGAGCAGGAAGTAGGACTCAGGAGTTGAAATGCTGCTGTTTCTTCTAAATTGTTCTTCTCCTGACTGTTTCTCAACTAAAAGTCATTTATCCAAATGTAAAAACATCACCTCACATTTTCCCTCTTACCTACATCTGATCTCTCCAAAACCCAACATGTCACACTTTGAGGTTCCCACATGCAACTGTTTAGTGTTTACCTGGAAATGGGAAAGCTTTGATGTCACCACCAGCCCCAAGGACCACAGAAATCTTCACCAGTTGCGTTCCCATTTCTGAAACAAATGCCAAAATCGCCCTGTCTAGTTTTTAAAGTGCACAAACTCAGCTTTGTTTTTTTTAACTGCTCTTCTTACAAAGTGTACCTTCCCTTTATCTCCAGTATAATGTATGCGTTCCTTAATATTGACTAACTACTAATTAACTAATGGTAATTTACTAATCATTTTCAAAAGCCAGTATTCTACTGTAGCAATGATTAAAGTTCATTTTCATCTTTTTAGAGACAGTTTTAGAGACATTTTTAGTGAAAATGTTCACTGACTTTCATAATGTTCAACATGCTATAGGGACACCTGTTCTCTTCCAAAAGCATGGTTGTAAATTACTGGGAAAAACCCTGCAGAATCGAGGAGAAAGACAGTGAATTTGCTTTTCTTCCCATCCTCTGTAAAGCACAAGGATGGTTTCTGAGCACCCTGCATCATTTCGGCAGGCTTCAGGACATGTGAGATGACACTAAAGGGACAGGCAGGTACTCTCTAGAAAAGAGTACACTGACTGTCAACACATGCATTTGACAGAAAGGGGAGACAGATTTATTGCTAATATCCCTTCCATTCAAATGACAGAGAAAAGGAAAACTGAAAGTTGGGTAGGTCAGTAAGTGCAGCTTTGCTACAGATAAACCTGAAAAGATTACAGCTGGGAAAGGGAGAGGCAGAATCTAATGTCACAAAAACTTCTGACTTAAAAAAAATTTGGTTCTCAGATAGGAAAGGCTGTTTTTCCTGAAGCTTTAAGAGACAGTCATTTGAAGGAGACAGCAGAGGTGTGAGGAGGGAGCTGTGTCTGCTTAGCCAAATCAACCTTGGTGTTCACAAGGTGTTAAGTGAACACTCAATAAATACTTTTCAAGTGCTTACTATATTCTATATACTCTAAGTTACAGGTAGGCTACCCTTACACTGAACTATGAGCTCCTAATGGGCAGGAGCTAGTTCTTCAACTTGTTTTGTGCTGGGCAGAACCTGATACAGCAAAGACCCTTAACTACTGACTGACTTCAAAGACCTACTGAGGAACATTTCTAATCAGGATTAAGTAACTAATACTTATCCTTTCAACCATCCCCTTTGATTTGAAGTTTATATAGGAAATTAAATGAGATATGAGAGAACCCGAATGTAGGTCAGAGCGAGGATTGGGCTTTGGGGTGGGCTTAAGATCAAGGTGGTAGCGAAGATGAGGATAAAATGATCAGTTGATTGTTGACAGTCCTGCTTTCTGTTACGTGGTCTGCTCCACAGCTAGGCAAATACACAAACAGCTGAGAAGACACCAAAAGAAGCGGACTCACTGACATTTATCTAAATGGGCCCTGTAGACATGCTGCTGACTGCACGATGAAGAAAACAGGTTTGATGTGATAGGCAGAAGGAGAGTAATGGTGGTGACACACCTTCAGCTTGTTGTTGGCTAAAGACGAGCAGGAAGCAGAATCAGATATCTGCCACTTCCCCCAAACTTGAGGTTAGGAAGACAAAATGCCATCTACAGTCCCCGCTCCTAAACTGTCTTACATGCTGCTCTTTCCCTGCTACACCTACAACTAAGAATACTCATTTGCCCCAGTGTAAGACTTGTATACAAAGACGAAGGAGCATTTGACTCAGCCCTTACAATAATTTAGGTTTAAGTCACTGACAGTCTCTGGGTAGAGTATTCTAAAAGGGATAGTTTATCTTCCATCCTACTCAAAGGGAAGGGGGTATTTAGTTCAGCACTGGCCTTTCACATTAGGTTTGTTTCTAGCTTCTAAAAATCTCCATTTAAAATGTATAAAGTCGTTTAACATTTTCAGGCTTTAACTATGTAGACTTTATTCTGACCAATTCTATACAGCTTTCAGGGTTATCTACCTAGGTATGACCTGGTATCTACCTAGGACAAATGTACCTGAGAAGGAAAAATAAAAGGGTTACCCCTTCCCCAATAACATGGGCAGCTTTTCAGAATATTTTTATGATGTCAACTTGACTCTGCCTTTTGAATCCTTGTGGGTATGAGCATTCGGCCCTCCCAGTCTCAGAGGGAAGAGAACCCTTTCTCAGGTTTTCTGTTGCATCTGGTTCCATGCCTAGCTTCATCCCGAAGCAGCATTCTGGGTGTGTGGGGCCACCAGCCAAACAAGCCCCTATGGAACAAAAAGTGTGTCAGTGTAGACAGGATTGCACCTCCAGAGGGCTATAGAGAAGGAAGGCGGTGAGCCCCAAACATGACACAGGTTGCTTTCCAGGCCCTGCCCATTTGGACCTGGGGGCCAGGCTCTGGAGTAGTTCCAGTATCTAAGTTATCTACTTCTTAGTCACTGGGCTCGCTGCCATCTGACTTCCTGACACGGTAGGATTTAAATCTTTTTTCTTCCTGTACTTCATTCATCCTTTATAATAATCTAGGTTTAAGTATTTAACAGTTTCCATATAAACTCTTCTATAAGGACTAGCTTCTCTTCCATCCTACTCATGCAAGTTCTCTGCAATGGCTGGGACCATGTCATTCATGTGTGTCTGGAATCATATATACATACAAGAATGGTGGGTTGACATCTGAATTAAAAGGCACAGGCCCTTCTGTGCCACCCTGGAGCCCCCCTGTTCTTTCTCTCTGTAATACCATCTTGAAGCATGATCTTTAACAGACTTCGCATGGTTGTCTTCAGATTAAAAAAAACAACAACAACACAGAAGAAGCTATTTAAGCTGCTTCTTTATCACTGTGGCACTCTAAATACAAGGCTGTAGCAGGCATTATGTGATGGTGATGACTATCCTAGACTAGATCTTCTAAGCCAGGAAAGCCTGCCAGAGGAAGAATTACCCAAGTGGTTCCACCTTTACCTCCACTGAGATAACATTTCAGATTTTAAAGACAAAGGACAGTGCCATTATTGCTGACAACAGTATGACTGATATAGACTGATCAATAAGAGGACTAGGAGACTGCACTGGCCCTTTATCTAAGGAGAATGCCCAGAGTTACAAGAGAACTGAGGGCATTAGCTAGCATTTGAAGAGCCTACAGCAGGTCCTCTGCATTATACCAAGGACTAGAGTAGACTATAGAAAGATTAAAATCTGGCCTTCTACTTAATGGGTTATTAAAATTATAGGCCCTAAACCACATCCATTTCTTGTTTTAGGTCATAAAAATGTGAGTATTCAGACTGAGTTACAATAAAGTCAAAATACAGGTAAAATAATATAAGCATTCTAGAAAGGACTCTGGTGATTTCTTGAACAATCTCCCACCTAGTGTGGGAATCCCTGTTATAGCACCCAGCCAGAATCATCTAGCTTCTACTTCAGAGAAGGCACTCTCATGATCGCCAGCTCCTGTTCCAAGCAGGGGCATTAACAGGGGGTTTCTCCCCACTGTTGTGAGTTCTACACTTTGGATACACAAAGGGTTCGTCCATCCCATGCCTCCTGTAACTGGCAGACCATTTTTTACATCTCTTTGATAAAGTGGAATTTGTAAAGGAACCAATGGTTCCTATTGCTGATTGTTTTTCAGCATATAGTATTCAGTCTTATAAATGACAGTAGGCAAAAAGTAGTTGTTTGGGGAATACTATGGCTTAAAAAAAAAGAAAAAACCCAGCGGACTCAAGCAGTATGTGTTCTTGGAAATCTAGAGTCCTTAAGATTCAGAGCCTAAATCCCAAGTTTGGACTGGCAAGTTGTCTACTTTTTCCCACCCATGTGAAACTTAACAGAAGCAGGTACTAGACCAAGAATGATCTAAGTCCATGATTCTAGAGAGAAGGATAAGCAGTTCTTAACACCTCAACCCCTAAGTAAAATGGCTTAAGGATCCAGCACAGTCATGCATGCATTGGGTTGCCTTAGAAACACTGGAAGGAGACTGTAGGGCTGTGGTTAACTGTAGAACCGTTGTTCTTCTTTCCTCTTCCTCCTCCTTCTAGTAACAACAGGTAAGGACCAACAATCAGAAACCCACTAATCTTAGTACCACCCTCCCATGGGAGGAGAATTAGATAAACCCTAAAAAAAAAAAGAACCGTAGGCCTTCCCACTTCTTCCACCAAGAACAATATCTAAATTAGCCATAACCTCACCTTCAATGAGAAAGTGATTCCCCAGAAAGTCTCCAAAGGCAACAATAATACCTTTGCTTAGTTTTCTAATCATTAAAATATAAAGAATTTTTAAAATAACTTGCAGTGATCTCTAACAGGAGAGAGTAACTAGCAGGGAGAGCTCCCTAGGGAGAAGACGGTAGGCCTGAGGGCCAGCAGTTACCCAGACAGGCCAGGGCGGGACTGCCAAATCACTCGGTGCTCCAATGTTAATGGTTACCTTTCTCTTCCTTTCATTTATGCTGGGACCTGGCCCTGCCTCCCCTACTGTAACAGAGTGCTGGCCAAAAAGTCTGAGAGGTGATGCTTCATGCAACAACAAGACTTAGAAAGACCACAAAAGGAAATGCCTTTTGTTTCCTATGTAGTTATGGGCACTCTGTGACAAAGATTTTTCACTAAGACCCAAGTCAGATCCATTCATTAAGGGAAAAACACTATCAAAAGTACCAATAAACATGTACTAGCACCCAGGATAACTGGCCCATAAAGGAAGAAGTGCCGAGATGTCCTTTTAACACTTTCCGCAGGTGGGGAGATATGATCAAACATCCAAATCCAACAGAGGACCCCGCTCCTCTTAGCCCATTTACCAGCATGTCCCCTTTGCTCATTCTCAGGACACATGACTTTGGGAATTAGGAGAAAGGGATAAAAGAAGTGGCGGGGAGGGAGCTGAGTTTGCTTCTATTCAGAAACCAGGTACAGACACTGAATTTGAACAGTTGTGTGAGACCAGGCTACTTAATAATTACTGCTGTTAAAACCTCAGACTTATCCCAAAGGGAAATGGTACAATGCTGTCTTGTCTAAGGGCTACTCACTTCTTTTTAAAGAGCTTGCGGAAGGAGCTGCGAAAGCCCCCTTTCTGGTCTTGCCTGGGATTTTGGTCACTGAAAGACGTTTGTTCACTTTCTCTTTCTTCCTTCGGACAGAATCGGGTAGCGTCTTCTAAATGCATCTCCTGAAAACGAAAGAGACATGGTTTTTTACTTTTTTCCAAAAAATATCGATCCTGACTGTGGGATGGGTCTTTAGCTTTGTCACTTTGCTTTCCTCCCCCAAAGACCACCTATGGGCTTCTAATCCCAGCAAATGCAGCTTGATGAATAAATCAGAAGGGGAAAGAGAATTTTATCAGTGTTGTATTTTCTTCAAATCAAGGCAAGTAATCTATAGCAGAATGCCATAATAAAGATAAGAAAATAAAGGAATTTAGCTAAAAATAAAAAAAAATCTAGAAAGTGAGACTGTCAAGATGGCTCAGCAGGTAGAAGCTTGCTGCACAAACCTGGAAACCTGAGTTCAATCCCTGGAACTCAACTAAAGGTGGAAAAAGATCACTGACCCCACAGTTGTCCTCAGACCTCTGCATGCTTGCCAAGGCACACACAATAAATAATTCTTTAAGTACCGAAAGTAAACTCTTATTTTGATATCAATTGCTGAAAAGGCCAATACATTTCTTAGTACCTCTGGGCATGTTTTTCTTTCTGCAAAATAAAAAACACCCTTCTTAATGTTAATACTAGGGATTTGTTGTTACTGTTGTTATGTGTTTTGTTTTGCTTTGGAGGGAAGACAGACCGATTAGGATGCTACTGACATAGTACACCACCTGTTTTAAAGCCATGTTCCCAATTCTCTATTTCAGGAATAAACGGGAAGGGTTTTTGTAAGATTAAACCCATTAATATATCAACTAACACATCTACATTGTAAAACATGCTTTTATTCCTATTTATATACTTCATAAGCCATAGAGTACAAAGTAAAACGAATTAAAACAAAGATGTATCTTGTGTGCTCTTGTTTCTTTCTGAAAAGTCTGGTATGCTAATAAATCTGCATACATACTTAGGTGTACTCACAAATTTTGGCTAGGTATATTTATCCTACATGAACCAAATATTTACGATGAAGTGATCATGATTTAAAAGTGATCTGAAAGTAGCTGTTTAACTTTGGATAACCCTAAGTCAGAAGAAAGCACCAAGAATGCCCTGAAAGTGTCATGAATTGGTGACTGCTTGCTAATAGAGGAAAAAAATGAGGATGTTTTCTCTAGGAAACACACAGGCCTGACTTTGATAACTTAAGATGGTATTATAGTAACAGATCTAGAAATTCTCTAAGATTCATAACTAAACCTTGGAGGATTAATATCTTGATGGCTGAGTATGTTTCTTGAAGTGTGCTCCTGGTACTACAGGGTCACCTATAACTGATTAGCCCCAGCTGGCCTGGAGCTAGCTACACAGACCAGCCTGGCTTCCATCTCACAGAGATCTGCCTGCCTCTGCCTCCTCCTGAGTGTTGGGGTTAAAAGTGTGTGACCCCACGCCCAACTAAGGATACAGTTTTGTAGGTTTATTTTCCAGCTGAAGTCCCCATCCTATCCCCACCTCAAATACAGACACTCTTACATGCACATATACACATACAAACATGCATGTGTGGCATATACACAAAAACATGTATGTCCACACACAGCCTCTACTCATCTGAACCCTATATACCACCTCAGATTCCCAAACATCCAGACACGCTGAGTTTTCAGACAGAAAAATTTTGTCCAAAAACAAACATAAACATACTTGTAAGTTTTTAATAACAGATACCACTCAAAAAAGGCCTTTTTTTTTTCAAACAGGGTCTCCCTGTAACTCCAGCTGGCCTGGAACTTGCTATATAGCCCAGGCTGGCCTCTATTTCAGGTGATCTGCTTACCTCTGCCTCTTGAGTGCCAGGAATAAAATCACCACCAAATAAAATGCCCAGTTCAGAAAAAGACTTTTAAAAACTGACACCATTTGGGGCTGGAGAGTTGGCTCAGCAGCTAAGAACACAGACTGCTCTTGCAGAGGATTGGGATTCGATTCCCAGCACCCACATGGTGGCTAAAAACTGTCCTAACTCCAGTTCTAGGGGATCCAAAGCCTTCTGAGCTCCTCAGGCATGCACGACACAGATGCACTTACACACATGCAGGCAATAAAAGATGCACACATAAAATAAAATAATGAATTTTTTTTAAAAACTGAAATAAATAATTTGATACTTCCTTGATGCCTCTTCCTACTCTGGCTTGACTCGTGACTTAACAATGTTAGAGGATGAAACTTGTCCACTGTATGTGATAGTTGCTGATATACTGATTATTGCTATTTGGTCTGTCTGGTAACAGTAACAAATATATTATTTTTGCTTTTCAGACATAGTACTTGTAATTTCTGATTACTGGGTTTTTGCCTGGCAAACTCCAAAATTCTCCCACATGAATTAGGGCCCCAAAAAGGGCCTTTTTATGAACAGCAAAATAAAAGCATTCTTGATAGCATAGATTGTACTTCTGAGGTTCTGCATGTAAACTTCTGCCTAGCCCTGTTTAAACTGGTACTATTATTTCCTTTCTACTTCCCTTGTTAATGAACTTTCAAACTTTGGGACAGACCTGAGACTGATCTAAGAAATTTTGCCTAACAGAATTTTATAAGAATTTGAAGTTGAGAAATATATAAGGTTTGGCGTCAAGAAATCAGAGCCAGAAGAAAATCTCAGAACCCTGGAAAATGTCAGCAGCTCTACTAGAGCAGTTAGGTGGTTTTGCTCTCTACTGGTACCTGGCACACTTTGATTCTGGAGTCCAGCTGGGCTGCAATCCTGCCTCACTCTCTGGCCCACTCTGCCCCTTTCTCGCCTAGCACAGTAAGCCAAAGGAAAAGCAAATTCCTTTGTTGTATGCTCAAGAGGCTTTTTTCACGGTTCACTATCTCACTCTTTCCTCAGGTAACCTCTAAGCAGCTTCTCCAACCAGCCATCATCCTCAGGAGATTATAGATATGTTTCCTGTAAATTCCTAGTCTATTGTAACTCTGAGTTAGTCTCTCCTTCCAATACTAAACCAGTAGTCCTGTAGGACACTCCGGACGAGTTTGGTTTCTGAATCCCAGCAATTAGCACAGAGTTTGGTATATAGCAGGCACTGCGAAATTAAGGAAAGTAGTCTGTAATCATAAGTCCGACCCCACTAGCTCGAAAATGAGTGGAATGGAAGTGTGGTGATAAAGTTAGAGAAATAGTGTTACTGTGTTTAAGCAGAAACTGGTTTTGTTTCTGTCACATTGAGAACTTGAGTATTTGCCTCAGAAACTCCGGCCCCTTCGTGGATAGGAACCGGAACACACTTTTAAATATGCCAAGGCTCGGGGACATCAAGGATAGATATCAAAATGCCTCAATACGCATGGAGACTCTAGGTGCTTTTGAGTCAATACAGTCTTCTCTAGGAAATCAAGCGAAATGAATTAGCTCTGCAGCAAATTTCGAAGACTACATCGAGACAGGGCAACTGGCATCCCTAGCAGCAAACAAGGCTACTTTGAGGCTGGCACACAGGGAGGTCCACCTAACCGGCAAGGGCAAAAACGGACGGCTCCGAGGGGTGCCCACAGCCTTTAAGCAAGAAGACATTCGTGCACGCATGCATGCATGCATTCACTCAGTCGGTGTCTGTCTCGGCTCTCGGTGTGCGTGCCTAAACAGCATCTGCTCTGCTCCCTTCCTCTGCCGCCACCGATGACACGCTCTCGGCGCGGGTCGGGCCGTGCCACTCGCCTTCGAAGGCCACCGAGGCCCGAGCCTTCCGCCCGCGCGCGCGGCCTTCCCGGCATCCACGCCCCGCTCCCTGCCCGCTAGGGGACCCGGGGCGCCACTGTGCGAGTCGGCTCGGTTTTACTTTACCCTCCTTACTTCCAAATAGGTCTGCTTTTCGCTTTGGGACCGCTGTTGGGGGAAGAAGGTCCGCGGCGCCCCGCGGGAGGCGGCGGCGGCGGCGGCCGGGCCGTGGGGGGGCGCGCGCTCCGCCTTGAGCGGCACGCGGCCGCCGCTGCTGCTGCGCGTGCTGTAGAGGCGCGGGGCCACGCCCTCGGCGGGCTGCGCGCGCGGGAACTCCTTGAGCGAGCGGCTCAGCGGCTTGGCCTTCCCGTGCGCCTGCGCCTGCGCGGCCTCCAGCTTGTAGGCGCCGCCGCTGCCCGCCGGCGACGTGGCGCTCTTGGGCAGCGGCTGCAGCGCGTGCTCGGGCCGTTCGGCTTCCATGGCGAAGCTGACGGGCCGCAGGAAGCAGATGTCCAGGCTGGACTCGGAAGAGGCGGGCGAGCAGTTCTCGAAGAGCGCGGGCGCCTGGAAGGGCTCCTCGTCGTAGGGCGCGGGTAGCGCGAAGAGCTCGCCGCCGTACTCGAACTCGTCGTAGCCGGCGGCCACGAAGCCGCGCGCGTCGGGCAGCAGCTCGGCCGGGCCGCGCAGCGCGCGCTCCACGTTGCCCAGGGGCTCGGCGGGAGCCGGCTCGAAGTCCATCTCGGGGATGGCCTGCAGGGGCCCGGCCAGCGCCTTCACGTCCTGCTCGGCGGCGCAGAACTGCGCCGGCGCCAGCAGGCTCTCGGGCCTCTCGTGCTTCCTGCCCTCCATCTCCCAGTCTCCGGGCTTGCCGGGTTGCATGCTCTCCATCAGGCTCTGCGGCTGCGGGCCCTTCTTCGCTGGGGGCATCAGATGTCTTTAAAGAGGAAACAAGAGGAAGCTGCGCAAACTGTTCTGTCGTGCTGTCTCACCAAGCGTCCCAGCCCAGCTCGCGCCCCTCCCGAGTGCCTCTGCCTGTCAAGCTCCACAAACCTGACTAGGGAGCTCCCCCGCCGCCTCCCCCAAATCCCTAGGCGGAGGTGGAAGAGTTGGTGACCAGGAAAGCATATTCTTGCTCGAAAGTTCCATCTCAGCTTCCAAGCTCAGGCACTGAGTCACCGGCATGGCTGACAGACCATCACTGGCCTTTGAGAAGCTGAATCTCTTCACAACCCTCCCTGTCCCAGGGCATCCTTGTTCAAAGCTCTTCTTTCCCATTCTTGCCATGGCAGTCATACAAAACACTGGAAATTTAACTCTGTACAACTTGTAGATCTTCACACATAAACAGTTACCTTCCTAAATGAAGTAAATGTTGCATACCGCAAGAGCCGTTGAACTCTGGAGCATGATATATGGGGTCCTCTCAGGTGTAAATTTAAATTCTCTAAAATAAATTTTTTATAAAGTTTTGTGGCTATGAAGCATCAATATTGTCATCCCAAACTTCCACAAAGAATTAACAAACAGGCCGTTAAAGCTATTACTTTGAATGTGTGTAATTTGGGGTGAGGGAAGACTTTTTGAAATGGGGTTTCCCTCTAGCCTCAGCTGACCTGGAACTCACTATGTAGGCCAGGCTGGCCTCCACCTCACAGAGATCCGCCTGCCTCTGCCTCCTGAGTGTTGGAATCAGAGTTGTGTTCCACCACGCCAGGCTTGAGTGTACCCAGTTTTGTGGAGAGTTTTTGGGAACACAGATAAGTACTTTTTTTACATAATTTACAAAGTACTGCAAGGCATCCGTCAGATGGGGCTTTTGTTCGTTTTGCTTATCTACCACACAGATATAAATGAATTACTGCACAGTGACCAAATGGTTATTCTGCTATTTATTCATATTTTAATTCTGCCTCAGAAATGTACACAGATGCATATGTAAATGCTAGCGCCGAGTATCGTAAGGAATTTCGAGAGATCCTATAGTGAAACTGAGGACTCATGTTTACAGATGTGAAAAAGATGAAATGAACTGACCTTACTCCACTACTCTCATTTTCGAAGATTGTTCATTTTCTCTATACAGACTGAAATAGCCACACATTATTAGTGCTTTTCTCTGGGATCCTAGCATGGTTGTTACATGGGCATAATGGAGTAAGACGGTCGGTGGGGTGCTGTAGATCACATTTCTAGTACATACCAGCCTGCAAACCTACACAAACTGCCTGGACCCCCAAAACATGTTGTTAACCTTTCTGTATCCACAGGTGCTTACGTGACAGCAGGGCCAGAACTGGGAGCAGAAGGGTAGGGTTGCAGCATCTCGTCTGAGTGAATCCCACTGTCCCGGACCGCCTCGGGGCCTGCAGTGGGGGAAGCATCTTGGCCAGCATTTGCACACTGGGAAGCCAGCCCTTTGTACAGCTTTGCCATGGATGATCTAACAATGGAAATAAGATTCTCAGATTGCACAGTGGGGAACTGGTTCTGAGAACCCACAAATTATGCTAAGAAATGCTAAGGTAGGTTTGTCTCTCCAGTGAAGCCTGGGGAGATTTTGCTCTCCCCAGTGCCTTCTGTAAACCAGTTGCTTTCATTATAAGGACACAAGCTGGGACAAGAGAGAAGGCTCAGTGGCTAAAATCACTGACTACAATTGTAGAGGACCTGGGTTTGGTTTCTAGCATCCATAGGGCATCTAACAACCATCCGTAACTCCAGTTCCAGGGGATCTGATGCCTTCATGTGACCTCAGTGGGCATTACATGACATGGGTGCACTTACACGCATACAGGCAATACACCCATACACATAAAAATAATAAAATATTTTTTAAACCTGAAAAAAAAACGACACCAGCTGGCAGTTGTACAGAGAGACATCTATTCAGAGGAGCCCTGTTGGAGAGATAGCTGTCTTCCTAGATAGGCGCCTCTGCAGAAATGATTCTGTTTAAGGAAATCTGGGTCATTCGGAAGCTGTGCTCTGTGTTGCTTCTCTTCCCTTTGAAGCCCAAGTGTGCCTTATCAAATCTTTTTCTTTATACTGTGAAATCTCTCCAAACACACCCCTATTACTTTTTATAATTATTTTATGTGAATGAGTGTTTTGCTGCATGTAAGTGCACTCATGTCATGCGGTGCCCATGAAAGCTAGAAGAGGACCTCAGAGCTGGAGTTACAGATGGCTGTTAGCCACCATGTGGGTGCTGAGACCTGAACCCAGGTCCTATGCAAGAGAAGCTAGTGCTCTTAACTGCTGAACCGTCTCTCTAGTTCCCAGCCCCATCACTTTTATCCCCAGCACTCAGTGCCACCTAACTCTTCACTGTCCAACTCTAAAGTCCACGTGACAGGGTTTCTGTCCTCTGTCCTCTCTGTCCTCTTTTCTTTCCTTCTACTTCTCATCACTCCATTTCAGCCATTCAACACAAAAGTCTACGTTCCTGATAGAGCCTGTGGACTGTACCATCAGAACCTTACTTTTTGAGCTTTTTCCGTTTCTGAATGAGCAAATCTTCATTGCATTGAAACAGAAGGGTATAGTGAGAGATGAACACGCGGAGGCGCTGGACACACACGAGGAGTAGATAGTAGTCAGGGTGTTCTTGCTCAGTGAACTTCAGGACATTCTGGATGGAGGGGAAAAGGAAGTCTCACTGCATAATTAAGATGAAAAAATGCTTTGTCTCTTCTGCACCTTACCGTGAGCTGTTGTACGTTCCATAGCCCTTTAATCAAAACAACCAACAGATATGTATGTGTGTATATATGTGTGTGTGTGTGTGTGTGTGTGTGTGTGTGTGTGTGTGTGTGTGTGTGTATTCTATCTGATAAGCTAAAAGGTCAGATTTACTGCTCGGTCCATCACACCAAATGAGTATAAATCACTCTTCCTGCTTCAGTTGTATGTGACCTAATATAATTCCATCTGAAAAGTCAGACGGACCTTCCAATTAGATACATAAAGTACTACAGGCATTCTAACAATTACTATCTATAAGCAATACCTTAATTCAAGGGAGTCAGACTAATGAACACTAGGCATCAAGCAGGCTGCTGGGGATGGATGGGGGGTGTGGATAATGGCTCCTCCTCTTATAATGCCTGATACTGTGGTTTGGATATGGTTTATCTCCCAAAAGTTCAATTGCTGAAAGCTTGATCTACAATGTAACTCTATTTGAAAGGTAGTGGGATCTTTAAGAGGTGGGCCTGGTGAGATGGGATTGGGTCCTGACCATCATCATGAAGGGATTAATGCTGGGCCTAAGGAGTGGGTTCTTGAGACAGCTGTTACAGGAAAGTGAGCCAAGCCCACCTCCTTACTTCCTCCTCATGTTGTTGATCTGTTATTTCTATATATGCCCCCACTGCGTGATGGTATTGTCCATGAGGGGGCCACCAAAAGCCAATGTCATCCCTATTTTGGCTCCAAAACTATGAGCCAGAATAAACCTCTTCCCTTTAAAAAGTTCCAGTTTCAGGTATTTTTTTATAGTAACACAAAATAGACTCAAATACCTACAGTGCTATAGTGGAATATGAATATGCCTTAGATTATCAAGTATTCATTCATTGAATACTTCCTGTTGGTCTTTTATATACATTATTTCATTCAATTTTTTTATGACAACCTAGTTAGATAGGTACAATAATTACCTCTATTTAAGAAATAAGGAAATTAAGATACAGAGAAGTTCAGTGATCTCTATTAGGTCACACAACTAGTAAGTAATAGCAGAGGGATTTGAATCCACACTAGACCATGGCACCAGGGCTAATTTGCCACACTCCGGTGTTTGCAAGGCCTGAGCTCCAGTCCAAGTTTTTTACCTCCTAAGTGTGTTAATTGGCCATATTACTTAACTTCTTTGGTCCTCCTTTTTTTTTTTTTAAAGGTAACAATGTATGTTTCTTGGAATTGTTGAAAGGCTCCGTAAGGTAATTATCATGAGAAACTGCTCTTAGGACCTAAAGCTATCTCGATTACAATATCGATATTGAACTGCTACTATCTGAGATTAATCACAGGCTTTTGGAGATGCTTTCCCTGAACAGCAATGAAATCGGAGCGAGTAGGTGGCAGGAAGAAGAGGGGCCGGAAGAATTAATGAGTCTCCTGGCTCTACTTCCTTCGTAGGCTACGATGTAATTCAGAATGTGGTTCATCAGCTCCTTTCTGCCTCTTCTGTGACATAAAGTATGATTACTGTATGGTAGAGCCTTGGACCCAAGCTAAGTTGAAGTTATCAGTATAACAGTTTAGTGGACCAAAGAGGCTGAAATCTAGATGCCAAAGGTGACATTTGGATGGCCAACAAACCAAACAGGAGCAGACTGAGTAAGGTACTTAGAAACTAACAGATGTGTTCTGAAAGGATGCTGAACCATTGAGGCAGAGGTTGGTAAGTAAAGACAGAACTTCAAAGGCAGGTACAAATCAAAATTTTCTAAGACGCCAGATTTTTAGCTCATGCCACAAGGTGTGATGTGGCGGGGTGTAACCATAACAATCTAAGCCATACAAACACCTCTTAGAAATAGTAATGATTCCAGCTCAGCCATGCTCACCTGTAGATGTATGAGATATTCAGGGATTCGCTGTACTATGTGAAAAAACAGGGTGTAGATGTCCGATTTAATTTCTTCATCTCCCTGAAATAAAGAAAGGTGGAATCACTCTTCAGCGCCCCTTCAGCTCAGCAGTAGAGCCCCAGACGTTCCTCCCAGCAGCGGGGAAGGGTTTACTCTGACCGAGCCTTCTTTCCAGAGACTGAGCATCAATTTGTCATTGCCGAGGCCATGTATTCCGGGAACATATCCCATACTTCTTTTGATTTGATGCAAGTTTCCAAACTGTCCCTACCGCCATCTTAGCACAGGCCAGGTAGAAGTGAGGACTCAGTAAGTTGTATTTGAATCAAATGAATTAAATTCAGGTTTTCCAGCAAGTAATTTATTAATCAGCTTGAAGACTGAGCCAGATCCTCCCAAGTCGGGGGGCGGGAGTGAGAAGAATTGGTCATTGAATTCAGAAGCAGAAAATGCAATGGACTCTCCCTCTGTGCCCTCTCTCTCTCTCTCCCTCTCTCCCTCCCTCCCTCCCTTTTCCCCAGGCATGTGCTGAATGCTAACATGTGATAGCCATTATACTGGGTTGGGAGTAGTCAGGAGTGGAAGTAGAGAGTTTCGAAGACATTGTCTCTCATCTCCTGTAAGACATAACTAACTCTCAGCTTTATGAGCTCGGGTACTGATTTTCCTATTGACTTAAAATGACTAGAATAATATGTGCATACTTATAGAACACTAAATACATCACTGAAGAAGCAGTGTTTCAAGCAACATGGAGCCACTTATAATCTTAAAAACGGACGAAAGACTATTTGAATTTAATATTGAGATTCCTATTTTCTGAGCCCCTCCTCCAACCCCACACATATAACATACAAGCTGCACTGTGAAGAGCTCTGCTTAGTACCGGTTTGCCTTGTCTGTAGTTCAGTGCAGTGGATCAGAGAGTCAGTAAAGCATGGCAAGGACCAAAGGTCCTCTAACCCTGAGGAAGGGCGTCAGTAACAATGTTCAAGCTGCTTCTCAGCCTGAAAAATAAGCTCAATGGGCACACACTGTACTATGAGGTGTGTCCGAAGCATCAAATAGGGGACATGTAAACAATGTCAGCACACATGGTTAACTTACCTCTTTCAGAACCACAACGTGAACCAATGAGATGCATTCAGGTAAGTCTCTCAGGTAGGCAACATAATAGTCCAAGAAATTATTCTTTAAAACAAACACAAAATGTATGGTAAGAACCCCAAAACAGGAATTTTATGGAGCCACCTACATCAAAAAGGAGGCCTTGCAGAGATTATGCACTTAATATGTTCTTTAATTGCTTTTAGAGGTTTTCTTTATTTTTAAAAGTCTTTTTGTTCCCCCTGATGTTTAGTTGGGCATGACGGCACACTTCTGTAGTGTAGTACTGAAGAGGTAGAAGCCCACCTTTAATCCCAGGACTCAGGAGGCAGGAGCTTGGTCTACATAGTGAGTTCTAGGCCAGCCAGGCAACCAGGACCTCACAATGAGACCTTGTTTCAAAAAAAAGTGGAGGCAGGAGGATCAATCAAAGTTATCCTCCACTACATAAGAAGTTCATGAACAGCTAGGAGACCCAGTATCAAAAGAAAATTTTTTGAAAAGTCTTTTTGACTTTACTTGGTCTTGGTTTAGGCTTTTTGAGATAGTCTCTCTGCTACACCCCCAGCTGGCCTAGAGCTCAATATAAAGATCAGGCTGGCCTCAACTCACAGAGATTAACCCATAAATTTTAAAAACTGAAAAAAAAATGTATTACTACAACTTCTACAACTTGAGAACCAGATCTCAGTAGTTCTACCTTAATGACAAGAGAATAATGAAGCAGTGAGGGTCATGTAAGTTAAAGTATTTTTAAATTGTTAAATGATAAAAGTACATATTTTATTTGTAGAATTTGTTCTCACAGTAATCATCTAGCTCCAAATGAGAAACTTTGCTGAGTGGCTATTCTTTGTAGCAAAACAAAGGTGGTCTGGCCAGATAGAGTGGTACATACTTTTAAGTCCCAGCACTTGGGAAGCAGAGGCAGGTGGATCTCTGCGTGTTCAAAGCAAGCCTGGTCTACATAGTGAGTTCTAGACTAACCAAGGCTACATAGTAAGACCCTGTCTCAAAAAAAATGTTGTGTTCCACCTCAGCCCAGTTCCCAACAGTCCCATTCACATTCACATTCAGTTCCCTGCACGGTTTATGCCACTCCCCGGACCTGGAAACATGTGAGTTTTTTACTTCTGGCCTGGATATTTTCTCTGTAGAACGTTAAAGAGAGTTAAAAATTTAACACTGTCTCCAAGGAACCGAAAAAAGGAGTTCAAGACAAATTGCCACCTACCATTTTTTAAATCTTTGAGGAATGAAAATTACATGTGAAAACACATCAGTATATATTGTCCCTCATATGTTTATTTTACATGTGCTTGATAGTATATATACATATATATGTATATATATAAATTCATACATAAATACATATACACATATACATGCACAGTCAACAGAGGCAGCTACAGTTCAGTATACAGTTATGACCCAGAAGGCAGAAGACCTAACAGGGTCCCAGTCATACATATCCAACTACCTAGCAAGCTGAGTGATTTCACAAAACCTTCAAAGCTCTATGAACCTTATTCCATTAAGAATAAGAATTGTAGAATGCAGAGCTTAGACTAGGTCTTGGTGATTCTTCTAACTCTAAAATTTACTGATTCTAGATTTTTCATTAGGAGAAGCAGATGAGTAAGATACAAATCCATTCAATTTATATAGAGGAAAACACCTTACCTCATCATTTGTCAGCTTAAGGAATAAGTCTCCAAGGACTCCTTGGCGTGGCCATTTCAAGACCCTTTCCTGCAGTGCATGAAGCAAATCCAAATGCTGCTGGACAAGGTACCGTAAAGAGCCAGGGAAGAGACTTGAAACAGAACAAAGAAAGAGTCACACAAGCCATGGGAAGAGCAGAAAAGAAGCCCTAAGAATAAACACAGCAGGGCCCATTTTCATAACCATGCAAAATAGTCTCAGTCACAGGTTTGTATTTAGGATTTAGTTTCTTTTCCCATCATAGCAGTAATCCTCAGATGAAAAGACCCCTTCACTCATGGCCCTTGTGCAAATGTGAATTGACCAAACAATAAAGAACACATCACTGGAATGATATTTAAATAGATTTTATTATTTTTATTTTATGTCTATGAGTATACCACCTGCATGTATGTAAGTGCACCCGTGTTGTATAATGCCCACAGAGGTCAGAAGAGGGTGTCAGATTCCCCTGGAACTGGAGTTATGGACAGTTGCTGGTTACCATGTAGGTGCTGGGAATCCAACCTGCTCTGCAAGAGCAGCCAGGGCTCTTAACCATCTCTCCAGCCCCACCTTGAATGACCTTTTGAAATCCAGCCTGGTACACTCTCATTTATACTGCATTTCGTAAGAATTCTAAGGGAAATCTTTTTCAATGTTTTAAGTTCCAAATTAGTATGCAAACCATCTATTCTTAGCTACTAGCTAGAAGAACACCACTTGGGTAAGCATGAAAATTTGACTAAAGTTGACAACTAAAAGCACAGGGAATTGGGGCAATGAAGAGTTTTCTTAGCTTTTTCTTTCAATTCCAGAAAAGGCAGGCACCCTGGGCAAGGAGAGTCCTCTGGAGAGAGACTGGAGCTGGGCTGGCCTGCCACTTCCTGGAGTTTCTAAGTTCCCTTTCCTGCTTCAAATCTCTCTCCTCTATCTGTTAATGTGCCATATTTTTTGTTGTTTGTTTTCCAGAGGAAATAAAGGGGGGGGTGATCGGAGAAGAGTGGAGTAGAGAGGAGAGAGAGAGAAAAGGAATCATGGGAGGGGACGGGGAGCCTGAGTGGAGAAGGGTCGTGTGGTGGTGGTGGGGGGGGCTACAGAAGACTAGAAGAATCAGACTACCACAGGAAGTTGAGCTCGAAGTTGTGGCTCAGGGAAGTTGCAAGATGATTTCTTTGTGCTTTCAACACAAGACATTTAACAAAGATGTTTATTTGAATATTTCCCAAAGGCACAGTGGGGGTAAATTTATAGACCATTGAGGTGACTTGCCAACAAGCAGAACTCTATCTTTAGAGAGGATGTCAGATCCAGGGGAAGTTTTTTCAACCCATTTCCTAGTAAAGACTTCCCCTGCAGCTAGAGAAGAGACACAATAGAGTACCAAGATCCCTATGAAAACATACAAGGAAACTGCCATGATCTATTTCAGCCCTCTACCTCCTGGTCTATGAGCATCCACGTATTCAAAGCTAACTGACCCTAAACACAGATGAAGAGGCCTCTTGAACTGTCTATGGTTATCTCGGAAAATCTAAGTAATTCCTGTTCAAACCAAAAGAAACTTCAGAGGAGAAACTAGGAGAGAGGCAGGCTGGGAGCAGACTGTAAACCCGAAGGAGACAAGCACAACTAATTATACTGAAAGAGCAAAATTGCGTCAGCAAAAGATTTCTCGCCAGCCAGATGCTACACATGACTCCCGGTGATCTTTGCAGTGTGGTGCTGAATGACTGAATGCTGCTGCTCCACTGTCGTGAGGCTGACTTTGGCATGAGTTGTCTACATGGATTATGGGTTGTGTTTTAATTAGCTCCCCTCTTTTCCTCCCCAGTCCTTTTCTTTTCCTTTCTAGAAAACTGTCTTCTGCTACACCGTGACTAGCATACCAGCAGGTTTGGAGAGCTGGTACTAACTTCCTTTTGGACTGACCACTGGGATAATAGAGACTTTAGGGTGGGATTTAGACACAGCTAATACTTGCAGCAACGATTACAGAAACACATAAGTGACGCGAATAGCAACAACCTGCAGTGTGTTCTCTGCCAAATATGGAAAACAGGCTTTGAAACTTTTGGAAAAGATATTATATGAAATAAGGGAAGACTGTGGAGGGTTGAGCCAGAAGACGGAAAACCAAGGAAGAAAGAAAGTGATACAGACACTTTTCATCTGTCTCGCTGTTTGGCACATCTGACTCCCAGAAACAACATTAAATGTTACTTATGGAAATCTAAGTAGTTGATACAACCTTCAAAGTTCTTTTGCTTTGTTTTGCTTTGGATTTTTAGATACCTTTTTTTTTTTTTAAATGAGTGTATTGCCTGCATGTGTGTAAATGCACCTGTGTTGTGCAATGCCTAAGGAGGTCAGAAGAAGGCATCGGATCCTCTGGAACTAGAACTACAGACAGTTGCTAGTTGCCATGTGGGTGCTGGGAATCGAAACTGAATTCTCTGCAAGAGCAGTCAGTTCTTTTAACTGCTGAGCCATCTCTCTAGCCCCTTGCTTTGGTTTCTTAAAAAAACTTTTTTTAGTTATTTATTTTTATTTTATGTGTATGACTGTTTTGTCTGCTTATATGTAAGTGTACCCACGTTGTGCAGTACCCATGGGGGCCAGAAGAGGGTGTCAGATCCCTTAGAATTGGCATTACTGATGTTTCTACTGTGGAGGTGCTGGGAACCGAACCTGGGTTCTCTACAAGAACAGTCAGTGCTCTTAACCAGTCAGTTTGTTTTTTTAGGACAGGGTCTCCCCAAGCCCCAGCTGGCTCAGAACTCAATATGTAGCCCAGGCTGTCCTTGATCTCACAGAGATCTACCTGCCTCTGCCTCCTGAGTGCTGAGATTAAAGGTGTGCTCCACCACACCTAGCTTCTTCAAAGTTCTTTCACAATGATACTGTATTCAAACATCGATGGAAATAAACTAAAAGCCATCAAGGAAAATCCTGTGCTGGTTTCAGATTAGTTAAGTCTGCTCTTACCAGTTCATCATTGGGCTAAAATAAGTTCTGGCCTTCACAGCAGCAGGTTACAACCATATTCAATGGGTTGGGTAATTAAACATGCACTATCTGTAGTGCAGAGCTTCTGGAGCTCTTGGATGTAGTGCTTGAGTTCAGCGTATCATGGGAATTGGCAATCCTTCCCACAGGGCTGCTCCATCTCAAGGTGAGTCAGACCCATTTCACACAGGAGCAATGGCCCATAAGTTCTGCCCAGCCTTCTGCTGGCAGAATGTGTCCATTTGGACATAAGAGTTTCTTGAGAAACTCTCTTTTTTTCCTAGAGAAATCCTAAAGTTCTATAGGTTCCGATGTGGCGATGTCAGATTTGAGCGATGGTTTGTTCATCGTAGGTTGCATCCAATGGAGCAGAAAGTGCTCACGGCTTACAATTTGTGATGAGGGATGGCATCAAAAATTAATACATTTATTTTCATCCTTCTTGGAAAAATGCCGTAGGTCTACCTAAAGTGCGTGGAGGTTTAGAAGAGTTTGTAAGAAGGAAGAAATACAGTGAATGAAGGAGGATAATGAAAATCTAAATTTCGGGTAAAAAATGCCAGGATTGCCAAACTCGGAACCAGACTCTTCACTTTTAAAAACAACAGTACTGAGTTGAGGCTTTTCTCTATTCAATTGATGTAAAGCAGAAAGAAGTTTAGTTTGACAACGAACAGCGTTACCATAGATACGAGGAAGTAACAACTGCCTTATATCCATTGAGAATTGTGATAGCTTTAACTTTTTAATCTCATAAGATTAAAGATCTACTCAGTCCTCAGTCTTGTGAAGGATCATGAAAGATCAGAAAAGTGGGTGACAGCAAATGAAAAGGACTTGACTATTCAGGGTGCTAAGAACATATTTCACCTCCTGATTTGACGTGTCAATTGAGATATGAAGTAAGACTGGGGACTCTTCAAGAGAAAAGCCTGAGTTCTGAAACAGTAAGAGACAGATCCATGCACCTGGTTCCCCTGGAAACCTCCCTGTTACTGTTAGTAAGGATGATGTCTTAGTAGCCTCGAGGTCCTTATAAATTCTGTAGAGCCTAGAAAGAGCACAGGGGCCAGGTTGGGTTGGCCTGCATTAGAATTCTGGCCCTAACTGGCTATGTGGCTGTAAGCGTCTCTAGATCTTAGTGTCTTCATCTAGAAGAGAGAAACCCCAAGAGTCTAGTGAGGAGTGGTCTTCCAGTACTGGGGATAGCACCCAGGTTCTCCTGAATGGATCGACATCCTTCAGTTCTGCTGAGAAGTTCATGAAGTTATAGATCAAGTGGCGAGTATGGGGCCCAGCTACTCTAAGCTCCAAAGTAAACACTTCTCTCCTTCTCTCTTCCCACTTTTGCCTAATTCCCCAAATTTATGAAACTAGAAAGAACTAGAAAGACACTAGTTAGAAACTTATATGCAGAAGCAAAACCACAGGAAAAGGTGGATTCTCTTTCAACTGATTCATGTAAACTGAACAGGTGCTTGACAACAACAAAATAGAGTCTAGAACCTTCCCCTGAGTACCGAAGAGCAGGTGGGAGGGTAAGCCAAGCTGTATTAGGGTCTATGAGTAGGAAATCAAAAGCCCAGTGGAGAAGGAAGAAATGGAGAAAATCTGCATGGGCGCTGGGAGAGGCGAAGTGGGACTCAGAGCCTCTGTTAGTCAAAGGTTTACGTGTGTCCTGCAACCCTTTCTGTTTGTGTCGCTTTATATTTTGCTTGCCTCTCTTCTGTAGTAGAATAATCCCTAGAAACAGTCAAGATACTTCTGCGTGTATGAGGAAGTATTTCCTCATCTCCTTTAGTTAGGCTCAGCATCCTGTTTGGGTAGGAGGAGAAACTGCAGTGGCTGTAAAGCCAGATCAAATGGGAGGAACCACAAGGAGCAGGAAAATAGGAGATTCCTTAGGTAGCTTCATAACTGATGAGCCACCAGTGGGTACCACCTAAGGAACAAGTATTCAGAGAATTTAATAGTAGAGTAGGGGCTGGAGCCATGACTCTGTGGCTCAGAGAACTGGCTGCTCTTCTAGAGGACCAGGATTGGATAACTCCAGTTCCAGCAGATCGAGCACCCTCTTCTGGCGTCTGTGGGCATTGCATGACATGGGTGCACTTACATACATGCAAACAAAACACTCATAAAATAAATAAATAATTTTAAAGTAATAATGCTACACAATCCAGACTTCTCATTCATTTGAATTGGTCTTTCCCTCTGTTATTCTAAATTGTTCCATCGTTACATTAGTTCTTTTCTCTTCCCTGCTCTCTCCCAAAAGAGAGAAGGAGCGAGTGTGTAAAGAGTATGAACAGGAGGAGAGTTGTGACATAGGTCCAGTAGGCTGTGGCAACACACTGCCAACCCTTTGGAAGCATTGGCACCTGTCCCTGGGTGCACACACCTATGGATGCACACTCTTACACAGTACCTGTTATTGTTAGGATTGCCTGAACAAGAGTTTCATCAGTCCTGTGTGACTGTCTAATGGCACTTAGTATTTCAGAGCTCAGCCATACCCATTTCCTGGTATTTCTATGAGATCCAGCACCCCTAAGGACATGCAGTGACTCCCTTTAAGTTCTTAGCAGACCTCACAGACTGAAGACCAGGAGACATGCTCATTTCTTACCTGCTAAGAATCTAAATCTGAGACATGGTGGCTGCCTATTCTCTTTTCAAAGGCTGTTTCTAGAATGCTTGATAAGCCCCAGAATTCCCAAAGTGGAAACAATGAATGACTTACCTTAAATCCAGGTCAATCTGAAAAGCAAAGGCAATGAGCACATGGCTACCTTCTCTCTTTGGAGTTCCTCTTTCCATCTGACCCCTGGAATGTTGCCTTTATCTTCAAGATCAGAGAGATGTTAATGACGTATTTTCTTTCAGATTCAAGCAGTTCTAGGGCCACAGTTTGTCTTTTAGCTTTAAAATAAACCAATGAGGAAATTTTTTATTAACCACTGCATCCCAAAATCGTAGGAAAGAAAGTGATAAAAACATATGGAAAGTATAAAAAAGAGATGAGGCTCAGATGGCAGAGCTTCCCTAGTGCGCATAATGCCTTGTGTTTGATACTCAGCATGCCTTGTGTTTGATACTCAGCCTCACATTAACCAGATTTGGGGACGCACACCTGTCCCCAGGAAGTGAATGCAGGAGGACTGAGTTCAAGGTCATCCAGCTATGTGGTGAGTTTGATGCTTACCCGGCCAAAAAAATAAAGGAGGGTGGAGGAAGGAGAAAGAGGAGAGAGAGAGAAAGAGAGAGAGAGAGAGAGAGAGAGAGAGAGAGAGAGAAAGAGATATCAGCACATTTTTGGAAGATAGACAGCAGAACAAAAGCATGATAACCCATCCAACAAAGCAAAGGATACAGAATCTTGTGTCTGCAGATAGAGAATCTACTAAGAAGTAGTAGAAGGCTCATGAACTGGAGACACCAGATGTCACAGAATGAGGTGGCTCTGGGTGTGCATATAGTAGTGAATCCATAACCTCACTTGCACACCAGATGGCACCCTTGCTCCACCCCATGAGAAATGCAAAATTTGGCACGGACCAGAGAAAGTCTGCTTTCTGAATAGGGAGATGCCCCTTGGCCACCTTCACTCACAGGTAGCAGAGTGCCAGCAGCCAGGTTTAAATGCTCCTGGCAGGAAAATGGACAGTCTGCCACTTGATACACTGAACTGCTCAAGTGGGACAGAGGACCCCGAGACATTGATACAAAGAGCTCACCTACAAACAAGTTAACTTGCTACCTAATTAGTTTATCTATAGTGAAGCTTTGAGACAGGCTCTCCCCACAGCCCAAGCTGGCCTGGAACTCCTAAGTAGACCAGGCTGACCTTGAACCAACAGAGATCTACCTGCCTCTGCGTCTTGAGTGCTGGAATTAAATGCATGTGCCACCACCCCTGACCAGGATTTTCTTTTTTTAACTTTTCTTGAACACATAACTAAGAATACTGAGACATTTGAATAAGATTAAACCACAAAACAGAAAAACAGATACGTACATGAAATAATAAATCTTACAATTAATATTCTCAAAGAGATATGCAAAAAGTCTAGCCAGTTAATAATTACTAGATGCTATTTTAAAAGAATAAACTTCTTTTACATTTTTTAAATATTTTATTTTATGTGTATGAGTCTATTGCCATGTTGTGCAATGTGGAGGTCAGAAGAGGGCGCAGGATTCCCCTGGAACTGGAGTTACAGACAGCCATTAGCCAGTATGTGACTGCTGGGAATCGAACCTGGGTCCTCTGCCAAGAGCAGCAAGTGCTGTTAACCACTGAGCAATCTCTCCAGCCTGTTCTTTTACATTTTTTAAAGCATAGAAAATAATTAAAAAAAAAAAAAAAGATTGCCAGGCATGGTGGTGCATGCCTTTAATCAGCACGCAGGAAGCAGAAGCAGGTGGATCTCTGTGAGACTGAAGTCAGCCTGGTTACACAGCTGGGGCTACAAGGCAAGGAGACCCTGGAGAGAGAGAGAAAGAGAGAGAGAGAGAGAGAGAGAGAGAGAGAGTCAAAGAAATCTCCCTTCAGTCTCCCCTTAAAGAAACCAAAATGAAAAGATATACTGAAGACAAATATGACACATAAAGAAAAGAACTCAGGAAATTAACATTAAATTAGATGTCTCACAGAAAAGGAAAAGTACGGCTGAGAGAATATATTGCAAAATTAATAGCAGGGGAGGAAAGCACCCGGGACATTCATTACCGAAGGAAAGGCCCATTACCTGCTGATGTCAATGAGGAGGGTTCTCAGGTTGTTGTAAGGCATGCTCACCTCGTGAAACTTAAATACTCCAATGACAAAGAGAAGCCTCTAAAAGTTGCCAGGCAGAGGGGCCAGTGAGATGGCTCAGAGGGTAAAGGCACTTGCTGCCAAGCCTGAGGACCTGAGTTTGGTCCTCTGGACCCACATCATAGAAAGAAAGAACTGACTCCCACTCGTTGTCCTCGGGCCAACTACACATGCATTGTGCTGGACAATTTCAGTTGTCAACTTGATACACCAGAGAAGAAGGAACCTCAATTGGGATATTTCCTCTATCAGACTGGCCTGTGGGCATGTCTGTGATTTCTTGATTCTTAAGTGATGTGAGAGAGCCCAGCCTACTGTGGGGTAATGCTATCCCTGGGCAGGTGGTCCTGGGCTGTATAAGAAAGCAGGCTGAGCACAGGCAAGAGGAGTAAGCCGGTAAGCAGTGTTCCTGCATGATCTGTTCCACAGCTCCAGCCTCCAGGTTCCTGCTCTGCTTAAGTTCCTGCCCTGATTTCTCTCAGTGATGGATTGTCACTTGGAAGACTAAGATGAAATGATCCTTTCCAAGTTGGTTTTGGTCAATATTTTTATTACAGCAATAGAAAGCTAACTAGAACATGGGCCACGGCCTGTGTGCCCCTCCATACACGCATGTATAATGCATATGTTATTCAATTCCCAGTTTTAAAAAGGTTACCAGCTAGAAATGAGGTTAACGTCAAAGGGCTGAAGATCAGAACAATGCTGGCCTTTCCAATAGCAACATTAGGAGAAGAAATACACAGAACAATTGTTTCAAACTGATGCGGGGAAATGGTTTTCTATTAAGCCAGGGTCACAGCAGCATAATGGGTCACAGTGGAAAGGGATGCCAGAGGTCCCTAAGCAAAATGCTTTGAAGAAAAAAGTGTAGGAGGCTGGAGAGATGCCGCAGCAAAACAGCACATGCCGCCGTCTTGTAGAGGACTGAGCTCAGTTTCCAGCACACACAATAACTCTGATGCACTCTTCTGGCCTCCAGGCACTGCACACATGAGGTACATATACATAAATGCAGGCAAAACACTTATACGCATAAAATAAAAATAAACAAATCTTTAAAAAGGAAAAAAAGAGGGCTAGAGAGATGGCTCAGTGGTAAAGGGCATTGGCTGCTCCTGCGAAGGACCTGGGTTCAATTCCCACCACCCACATAATGGCTAACAACCGTCTGTAACTCCAGGGGATCCGATGCCCTCTACTGTCCTCCTCAGGCATTGCAGGACATGGGTGTGCTTCTGTACTGGAGATACAAATGGTTGTGAGCCACTATGTGGGTGCTGGGAACTGAACCTAGGTCCTCGGCAAGAGCAGCAGGCGCTCTTAACCATAGAGCCACCTCTCCGAGTTCCTAAATTAACTTTAAACAAAGTGCTATTTACAAAATAACATAAAATAAGACATAAATACCAAGAGAAACTGTCAAAAGTTCAAAGTGATATTTTTCACTTAAAATATCTTTTAGTACCATTTAATTTTTCATGAATTTGGTATTAAAACAATATTAATTAGGAAATTACCTCTTCCCAAATAGGTAAGGGAAATGCTATTGTCTGACCATAAGAATTCTGCAATAATTTACAATATGAAGGAGAGGAAGGAGGACAGAGCCCTATTTCAGTGTTTGATATTTGGGTGGCAGATTATTAATAAATGACAGACATATGGAAGATTCTATATCACTGACTAAATTGTAATTGCTCGTTTCCAACAACTTTTCTTTTTCCTCATTTTTCAAAGCACTGTATTACTAAATGTCGTGCATACCTAGAATCAAGATAGTAGTCTCACCTGGCATACGACCTCGCTGAGTCCCTTCACCTCTGTGGGCTTTAGGGGCTTCAGCTTAAAGACGGTGGTATCATAAGTCCATTGGACTTACACTGCCCCGGGTTCTGGCCTTTCAGTTCCATGCTCTGATACGTCTTGTTCTTTCAAATTCCCACCCATGCTCCCCCTTGGAACTTACCAGCTAAAGAGGTTTCGCATAAAACATTTTCCAAGGAGCTGTGTCTACCCTGGCCAGCTTCCTTGAGTTTATCTGGGTGGTCTTTCGTGACATATTCCTCGCCCCAATCTTTGCCATCCTTCGGCTGTCTCCACAGACCAGAGGAGTGATGGCCCTTGGACTGCAGATCAGCTGAGAGGGAAGGCTTCATGTTTTCATCTGCTTCTGGAGTTGTTGGGTTCACTCCTGAAAAACAATGCCTGCTAGAAAGAATTTTCTTTAAAAAAAAAAAATACTGTTTGTCACTAATTCTTAACTAATTTAAGAATGTTCTTTTTAAAAACATTATTACTAATTCTTAACTAACAACTACTCTTTGGGTACAACATACCTAAAAGATTAAATATACCAATGAAGAATTAAAAGTTTCCCAAACTGCAAGCACTTGCCTCTCTCTTTTTTTGCTCTTCAGAGCCTCTCTCTCTATATATTTTTTTACATAGCTTCCACCAAATAAGGAATTAATTAAAAGAATAAAATAAAATCTGGCATGGTAGTGCCTGCATGTAATTCCAGCATTTGGGAGGTGGAGTCAGGAGGATCAGGAATCCAATGCAATCCTTACCTATGCAGAAATTTCAAGGTCAGCTGGGCTGCATGAGACTGTGGCTCAATAGAACAGGATAAAATAGAACAGAATGGGACAGAATACAATAGAACAGAAGAGAGCAAGGTGTGGTTCGTACACACCTTTAATCCCAGCACCTGAGAGGCAGAGGCAGGTGGATCTCTGTGAGTTCCAGTACAACCTGGTCTACACAGTGAGCTCCAGGCCAGCTAAAGCTATACATCAAGACTCAACCTTTGAAAAAAGGCAAAGAAAAAAGAAAAAGGAAGAAAGGTATAGAAAAGCTTTACACTGTTATATAACTAACCTCTGACCTGCTTACTTTCAGGGAATATAACCCGTGCCTGAGCACTTGGGGAAAAGAGAAGGAAGGATACCGACAGTGTTTGGATTGGGGGTGGGGTGGGAATTGCTTTGTTTTGATGTTTGCTTTTTATTCACATTACCCTAGTGATGGTAAGTTGGAAAACGGAAAGTGAGAAAGATGAAGGGAGGATGAAACAATATATAAAATTCTGGTGAGTTGTCTGTTAAGTAACTTTTTAGTTGAACCGTACAGTGTGCGATGCAAAGAAAACTTGTGTCCTCGAGATGTTCACTTATGAAACTTCAGCAGACATTAGTTCATTAGTAAATGAATAGGGCATAAAGAACCAAGAAAACTGACTTTTTTTTCTTAAACTTTTCTAGCTCTTCTCTCTCCTTGGTTTAAGTGAGTTGTTGCACACACGTGGGACTCTCAGTGACAGTAATGCTTAATCTTGCCCAATATTATTATTTCGATATGAACTGTCTCTACAAAAAGCCCATGGGTTGAAGTACTTATTCTTTTTTAAAAACTTTTTGTTTATTTATTTTTATTTTATGTGTATGACTGTTTTGCCTGTGTGTGTGTAAGTAGACCACATGCATGTGCAATGCCTGCAGAGGCCAGAAGAGGGCGCCAGAGTCCCTGGAACTGGAGCTGTGGACAGTTGTTAGCTGCCGTGTGGGTGCTGGGAATCGAAACCAGGTCCTCTGCAAGGGCAACCAGTGCTCTTAACTGCTGAGTCATCTCTCAAGCCCCCAAAGGTCTGGTTCTTGACACAAGCAGTGGTCAGAGAGGGGCTTTGGAAAGTGATTGGCTAATGAGAACTCTTCCTTACAAGTGGATTAATCCGATAATGGATTCTAACTGTAAATAAATAGACTATTGGGAGATAGTAAAACTGTGGAAGGCAGAGTGTCACTGAGATGAGGTCCTGTAAAATACATCGTGTCCCCTGCTCCTTCCTGTCATTCTTCTGTTCTTGGCTGCCGTGAAGTGAGCAGCCTCTTCTGCCACAGGCTTCTGCCATCATGATGTTCTGCCTCACCTCAGGTTCATAGCAATGGAGTGAGCTGACTGTGGATGTAGAGACACACACACACACACACACACACACACACACACACACACTAATAAGAAATAAAAATTTAAAAAGAAGAACCACTTACCAGGACCCATCATTCCCTTCACATTGCCATCTCCTACATGAACAGATCTTGGCTCTTGAGCTGCAGAGAAAGGAGAGCTTTATTCAGCATGCATTCCACTTTCATGGATTAAGCACCTTCTATGAGCCTGATACTAAAGGCAGACTCCCAGGCTTTACAGTTTCGTGGGTGAGATAGGATAGCAGGTCGGGGCGAATGCAGTACAATGGGGACAGAACTAGTTTCAGTGTGAAAGTAAATCCTTGTGTGATCATGTAGCCTTCGAATAGTTGCTGCTGCCTTAAAAAAAAAAAAATTGCTTCTCCTACCATCACCTTTGCCCACTCCAATCGAGACCATTGGTCTTCTTGCTATTCTCTGAGTAACATTGTTCTCACCAGGATTGCAAGAGAGTCAGTCAGGGGCTGCCTTTGCTAACAGCACCAACTCTTCACTTGAACCTACAGCTGTCCAGTGAGCGGCTGAAACAGGATGAAAGCTTGCCACCCTTGCCTTCAGAGCGTGCCTCTCTCCTTTGCTGCCTTAAACTTTGGGTCAGATTCCTGCCCAATTCTGCATGTAAACATGTAATCAAGGAATGCCTGTCTAAAACTGATACTACGAGGTAATTTAGTACTAAACCTAAATTGACTAACAAGCTCTGCTTGTCCCCCTTCAAGACTGAGGACACCAGGACCAGAGTAAGATATTTTCAAGATTTGTAGGGATGGTAACATCAGGAGATTATCAACCACCTTTTATAACATCCATTCTAGATCACCAGAGTGGTATCCAGAAGTCCGCAGTCATTGCCCTAAACCTGAAGGGGGATCTAGTGAACACAGAGCTAACTCTCCTTTGCTCCCCTGACCTTTCTTTCTCTGAGTCATTTCTTCTTCCCAGTGCATCAAAAGTTCTAGAAACAATGAACCTTGCAGGCAGTCACCTCCTTTGGCATCAGCAAGATCCTGAGAATCAGACCACAACTTGACCAAGACTGCTTGATTCCAAATACTCCTCTCCTTCCCTCTGTGGTTCTTCCCTGTATCGCTCTGAGAAGACCATTAGTTGAAACAAGTTCCTTTCTGACGTCATTGCCACTTGACTCTCTGAGTAGACTGTTAAGCCATGAAGTTTTCGAACCTGGCCTAACTCAACTTGGAAAAGTAAAAAGAAGGTAGAAGGAGCAGAATGCATTGGGACAGTAAGGCCTAAAAGATCATCAGGGCTGCTTGACTGCAGAGACAGAGATAGTAGCAAAGACAGGTATGAGGAGAAAGCACCTTGTGAACTGTGGTAAGGAGTTTAGACTTTCACTCTGATGGCAACAGGAAACCAAAAAGAAAACTTATGTAGCAATGAACAGAAAATAGAAAGAAAAGCACAGTATCAGCCAACATAAGAAAAAATTTTTTATATTTCATTTATTCTTGTTATTTCATGTGTATGAGTGTTTTGCCTGCATGTATGTAAGTACACCTATGTCATGCAATGCCCACGGAAACCAGAAGGGGATGTTGGATCCCTTGGAACTGGAGTTACAGATGGTTGTTAGCCACCATGTGGGTGCTGGGAACTGAACCCAAGTCCTCTGCAAGAGCAGCCAGTGCTCTTAACCCATGAGCCACGTCTCCAGCTTTAAAAAAAATTGTTTTTTAAGAAAACAGATATCACTGGGCATGGTGACCCAGATCTTTAATCCCAGCACTCAGGAGGCAGGTGGATCTCTGTGAGACTGAGGCCAGCGTGGTCTACATAGTGAGACCCTGGCCAGCCAGGGCAGCAGAGAGACCCTGACTCAAAACAAAACAAAAGTAAGTTATCAAAGGTATCAGAAAACATCAGGAGGGTTGGCAAGATGGCTCAGTGGGTAAAGGCACTTGCTGTAAAGCCCAACCAACTTGAGTTCAACCCCAGAACCCACATAATAGAAGGAGAACCAGTTCCTGAAAGATGTCCTCCCACCACCACGCACACCTCCCCCCTTAAATAAGTAAATAAATAAATAAAATGTATGGATTTTTTTTTGAAGTCCTATGGATGCATGGAGTGGGCGTCAGTATCGGAAAAGATGACTAAACAGGACATGAGAGAGAGAAAATGGGAGGTGGAACCATAGCTTTCAAAAGGTTAACTTCTCCAGGGCTGAGGCTATAGCTCAGTAGTAGACACCTTGTCTAATATGCACAAAGCTCTGTGTTACATCCAGCATTGCAGAACAGTTCGCTTTCAAGTGTTCTGAGCAAGAACAGACGGGGAATGGGAAGGACCAACTACTTTTTTACAAAAATCTTGAAGGCTTCTTAGGCTAGACAGAGCCCAAAAGGAAGATATACTTGATTCTGTAGTGACATTGGTTGTTTTTAGTGGGTTCAAAAGAATTTTCTGATTATTCCTGTCCATGGGGGATGTTGCACATTATATAAAGAGGTACAATTTGGTTTTTCAAATGTAATTTTTAATATTTTATTTTATGAGCATACACAGCTGCCCGAGACCTGGAACTTATCTGAACTCTACTTTGCAAGCCCCGTTTTTCGCTCTTCACCTACAAAGCCATCTTGTGTATTTCTGGCCATGTCATGAAGCAAAGAAAACAGGACCATGTGGACCCACTGCATAGGCAGCTCAAGCAACTTTTCCCAGGCTGTTCCAATTAGTCTCTAAAATACCAACTCACACAGAGAAGAAAAAGTTAAAGAACAAAGCAGATTTGTACTCAGAAGTTCACCAAGGAAAAGCCACTTGATTTAGAATTTTGGACTCAGTTATGTACAGCATAGTTATTGTCTGAGTCTGTAAGCCAAGTTGTTCCCCAAGCAGACAATCAACCATGCCTTTGAGGCATTTACACTTGATTCAAACATTATTGAGTGTGTCTTTTGAGGACTTCCATACAAGACCAAAACAAGGGGCTAGAGAGATGACTCAGTGGTTAAGAGGACTGCCTGCTCTTGCAGAGAATCCGGGTTCAATTTCCAGCACTGACATGGCAACTAACAATCATCTGTAACTCCAGTTCCAGGGGATCAGACACCCCCTTTGGACCTCCGAGGTCATTGCATGACACAGGTGCACTTACACACAGTGCAGGCAATATATTCATAATTTTATTATTTTTATTTTATGCGTATGAGCACAAGCCCTAGGAGTCAGGGGGAAAAGTTGGTTAATTCACCGTTATTTAGGAACTTACCTTTTTCGTAGGTCTGAGAAGGCAAAATATTGCTGAAGTCTTCACTGGGGAGGACGGGTTCAGGGACGTTGATGGATCGGAAGGGGCTTCCTTGTGTCTGGGCAGGCCCAGCCTGCGTGCCATGTTCTTCCTTTTGAGCTTTCCTAGGAAAGGGAACAATGAGAAGGCCAGTTTGTTTCTTTCTCTTTTTTTGAGGGTGGACTTGGTTTTTTTGAGACAGGGTCTTCCTGAAGCCCCAACTGGCCTGGAACTTGTTGCATAGACCAGGCTGGCCTCCATCTCACAGAGATCCACCTGCCTCTGCCTCCTGAGTGCTAAGACTAAAGGCCTATGCCACCATGCCCAGCTTCAGTTTGTTTCTTACTACCCAATAGATTAGGAGGGGATTTAGTTTAGAACAACACTAGAGAATGAATTTTTAGGTTGAACCATATAAATTGTTATTTTTATCAATTAAAAGACTAGCAATTCAGATGGTTCAACTTAACTCACCAACTTCAAATATCTATATAACACTCTTTTTTTAAGAAAAAGATTTCATTTTTCTCTTATGTGTATGACTATTTGCCTGCACGTAAGTAAGTGTATCATGTGTGTGTCTGATACCTGTGGAGGCCAGAATAGGGTGTCTGATTCCTTGGTACCAGAGTTCAGGTTAGATGTTAGCCACTAATGATGATGCTGGGAACCAAATCATGTCTCCAGTTCCTATAAACGACTTCTAATTGTAGTGATTTCATTTTTACTTTCTGTTCCTGGCTTCCCTGTCATCAGGATCTTTAAAGTTTACAGTGGTGACTATTCAGAGGCAGGCAGATCTCTGTGAGTTCAAGACCAACCTGGTCTACAGAGTGAGTTCCAGGAGAGCTGGGGCTACAGGGAGACCCTGTCTCAAAAAAAACTAAATAAATAAATAAATAGCAAAAGATATTTCATTTAAAAAAATCAGCACTATTAAAAGCATATATCAATGAAAGTTATAACCATTTAGTAGTGAAAATTTACTTCCTTCTACATGGTTGAGACACTGTTTAATAAAATTTCATCTTCAACCATCAAAGTAAAATAATAGCAGCCCTAGAGAAACAGTAGAAAGCTTTTTCTAAAAAGGAAAATCAGTAGTGTTCTTATAATCTTAATACAGCAATCACTATCTTTTGATATCCCTTTCTAGCTGTTATTTTACAAGATTTTTACTGCTTAAAGGGAACCATCTCATAGCATTTTCATTTCGTGTTGTATTAAACACATTTGTTCCATATAATAGCCACTATCTGGTTTTGGTATTAACCAATTTTTTTCTTTTCGTGTGTGTGTGTGTGTGTGTGTGTGTGTGTGTTTCCATGTGTGTGGGCACACCTATGTGTGTATGTGCGAGTGCATGTGGAGGCTAGAGGTCTCATTGAGTCAGTATCTCTCAATCAAACCCAGAGCTCACTGATATGACTAGTCTTGCTAGCCAGCTTGTCTCTACCTTCTGAGAATAGAATTACACATGGGCCACTATGCTCACCTGGCATTTATGTGGGTTCTGGGGATCTGAACTCTGGTCCTGAAGAGGTCATTACATTTGCATAGCAAGTGCTTTGTTTTTTTTAATGTGTGTGTCTCTGTGTGTGTGTGTCTGTGTGTAAAGTCACATGCTTGTTTGCTTTTTTAATGTCTGTATGTGTTGCTCTCAGAAGTCATAAGGAGGTGACAGATCCACTGGAACTGAGTTACAAGTGGTTGTAAGCTTCCTGACATGGGTGCTGGAAATCAAACTCCAGACCTCTGCAAGAGCAGCAAGCTCCTTAGCCACTGAGCCATCTCCCGATGGCCAGTACTGGCCAACTTTTATGGCCCCATCTCCAGCACTTGCTTAGGGGCCCACTAGCTATACTTAGAAGGTTTCTCTGGGCCTCTGACCATTGCTAATGGGTTTGCCTTTGGTACATGTTTGTTTGTTTGTTGAGACAGGGTGTCCCTGTAGTCCCAGCTAGATTGGCACTCTATGTAGACCACATTAGCTTCAATTTTACAGGGATCTCCCTGCCTCTGCCCAAGTGGTGAGACTAAATGTTCACACCTGCCTTTGGTACATATTTTTAAGATACTCACTTGGCTTTAACTTTTCGAGATTCTCTTCGCTTCTCCTGTTGGAGCTGTTCAATTTTCTGCTGCATTTCTTCTTGTTTGGAAGTAATGGCCTGAATCATTGACATTGCATTGCTCAGCTCTTCCTAAAAAATAAAAATTGCTGTATTATAAACTGGTACACTAGGTAAAAGAACAGCGTCCCGTACGCCTTTCCTAAGTGCAGACTTTTGAGGGACTGGGGAAATGAGAGATGAAAAGTTTAGTTTTACTGTGGCCTCTAATTTTAACACAGAGCTTTTCAAAAGAAAACCACAAGGGGGCTGGAGAGATGGTTCAGCGGTTAAGGGAACCGGGCACTCTTGTAGAGGACCCAGGTTCAATTCCCAACACTCACATGACAGCTAACAAATGTCTGTAACTCCAGTTCTAGGCGAACCCAACACCTTCTTCTTATCTCCACCAGCACTGCACAACACAGGTGCACTTACACACACACTGGCAATACACATAAATACATAAATACACATACACATAAAATAAAAATTAAATATGAAAGAAGAAAAGAAAATTATAAGTATTTTCCAGTGGTAACTAGCAAATGGCCTAGAGGGAAAGTTCTTACACTTGGCTGCTGTAAGAAAACACAAATTTCAACTCTGGCTACTAAGAGCCAACATATTCTTTTGTTAAAAAAAATTTATTGTTTTATTTTATGCATATAGTGTATTTTCTGCCTGTAGGTAGATGCACCCATGTCATGCAATGCCTGTGGAGGTCAAAAGAGGGCATCAGATGCCCTGTAACCAGAGTTACAGGCAGTTGTTAGCCACCATGTGGGTGCTGGGAATCCAACCTGGGCCCTCTGCAAGAAGAGTCGGTGCTCTTAACCACTGAGCTGTCTCTCCAGCCCTAGAAACAACATATTCTTTTCAGCATAGAAACAAAAAAGGCCCCTACCTTGAAATAGTTTAATGAATTCTTCATCTCGGTAACTTTTTCTTCCATGGAACATCGGCAGCTCTTGACCTTCTCTTCCAGAGCATATTCTCCATGTTGGATTCGCGTCAGTTCCTGCATTGCTTCTGTGAAGCCAGTTTTCAATTCTGAGGCCAGGGCCTGCAACTAAATAATATATAGAAAGTGAACATCACTTGCCTCAAATTACTAGAAATGGAACCATTGACCCCTCAGTTGTTGGTTTTTTCTTTCTTTACTTTGAGCAGCCAAGCTCATGAAACTCTACAGGCTCCATTTGCTTAAGCCTGGAACTTTTTAGGGGACTTTGACCTTATTCATCTAGGGGGAAAGTAAAGTACATGTTGAAGTGTGACAAATGCCAAGAAAACAAGCATCAGTCAGTTCACTAATGCTCACAAAAGCTTGCATTATTATAGGACCCTTGATTAAAATGAGGCTTACTTGGGGCTTGAGAGATGGCTCAGCAATTAACAGCACTGGCTGCTCTTGCAGAAGACCCAGGTTAGAATCCCAGCACCCACATGGCAGCTAGCAACTGTCCATATATCCAGTTCCAGGGAATCCATGCACTCCTCTGACCTCCATGGGCATTGCGTGATTCGGGTATTCTTACATACATGCAAGCAATAATACACTCATACATAAGAAATAAAAAGAATGAAAAGGGGGCTTACTTAAAAAGCAACACATGTGTGTGAAAAGACAGTCCTGATCCAGCAACTGAATTCTGCAAAAGTGGTGGGTTATGGTCACTCTGATTATTATGAGAGGATAAAGAAATGCAGTTCTTTCTTCCTTAAGCTGTTAAAGAATCAGGACTGGAGAGGTGGCTCAGTGGTTAAGAGCACTGACTGCTCTTGCAGAGGACCTGCATTCGATTCCCATGTACCAACATGGTGGCTGACAACTATCTGTTACTTCAGTTCCAGGAGAATCTGACACCCTCTTCTGATCTCTGAGGGCATAGCATGATGCAGGTTCACTTGCATACATGCAAGAAATACATTCACACATGCAGAAATAAAGCTAATAAAGGGAAAAAATTTAAACATATATACATACTTTTTAAAAGATGTTAAAGAATAAGAAGAGTAACAAGCTGGGTGTGGCGCCTTTAATCCCAGCACGCAGGAAACAGAGAGTTCCAGGCCAGCCCAGTCTACATAGTGAGTTCCAGGCCAGCTGGGGCTACAGGAAGACAACTGTCTCCAGGCAAAACAAAACAAAACAAAATAAAACAAACAAAAGAAGAACCCAAGAATAATAAATATCAATAAGAATTTATTTGAAAAGGAAATTTAAGAAAATTTTATTGTATATTATCGCAGAAAAGAGGGTAGGAGAATTTTAGTTTTAATTTTTAATTTTAATTTTTATGTGTAAAGTGTTTTACCTACATATTTGAGTCATGCAGTGCCCGCAAAGGCCAGAAGAGGGCACCAGATCCCTTGGAACTGAAGTTATACATGGTTGTTAGCCGCCATGTGGATGCTGGGAACAAAACCTGGGTCCTCTGCAAGAGCAGTCAGTGCCCTTAACCACTGAACCAGTAATCAGCTCCAGTAATAGCATTTTATTTGTTTGCTTTGTTTTACATTTTTGAGACAGGGTCTCCCTGAAGTCTCAGCTAGCCTGGAGCTCTTTATGCAGACCCAGCTGGCCTCAGTCTTACAGAGATCGACCTGCCTCTGCCTCCCAAGAACTGCCAAGAACTGCGATTAAAGATGTGCACCACCATGTCCAGTAGTGACAGCATTTTAAACAGTGGGCTTTGATTCACAGGAAGCATAGAAGTTTCTGCGACTGCAGGTCCTCCACATATTGATGGTGTTGAGTTAGCAGCAGCCTGACTATGGAGGAAAACACACACTGCAGTTCCATCGTCAAGTTGAACACCATGAAAGAAACGACACTTTGGAAGTCAGGCAGGGCACACATCCCAGCTCGCTCATACAGGTATGAAGAATTATGAAAACTGGTTAACAGCTTTGTACAATTTGCTTATCCACAGAGTAATTATAATAACAACTATTTCACAGGGCTGTCTTGAGACAGCATTTGAATGACTAAATATAGATAAAGTGTCTTCCACAACATGTGCTTGGCATAGAGGTACTCCAAAATTCTTACTTCTTTTTCTTTTTACATAGCATATCAAAAAGTTAAACACAAAGAAATGTGGAGAAAACGACACACTTCTAAAGATCATCTTTTTTTGAGCAAATGAAAAGGATTTCAATAGACAGTAAGTTAAGATAATAGTATAACATTATTTTCTTTATATTTATGATCTCATTGGAAATTGAAACCTTAGCTCTCCATCTCTCTTCAAAACAGAAATATTTAGGTTTGTTTTATAATTTAAAATATTGGGGTTGGAGAGATGGCCCAGCAGTTAAGAGAGTTTGCTACCCTTACAAAAGATCTGAGTTCAATTCCCAGCACCAGCATGAATCAGCTCACTATCACCAATAGCTTCAGCTCCAGGGGAGGTGAAGCCCCTTTCTTGCTTCTGTGGCTACTGCACTTACGTGCATAATGCCACACAAAGACATACCCATATATACATAATTTTAACATAAAAATAAAAATCTTTAAAAAATATCTACAGGGCTGGATGAATGGGTCAGTGGTTAAGAACACTGGCTGCTCTTGCAGAGGACCTGGGTTTGATTCCCAGCACATGGCAGTTAACAACCATCCTTTACTCCAGGTCCTGAGGATCCAATGCCCTCTTCTGGCCTACACGGGCATTGCATACACAGGTGGCCTCACATGCAGGCAAAATACTCATAACATAAAAATAAAATAACAAATAATAAATAAAGGAAAATGAAATATTTTTTTTAAATCTACCAAGTAAGGAATCAAAGCTAAAGTCCAGGGTTCATATGTGTATTTCTCGATACTATACTTCCAGGCTTTACAAAACCAACCTATCCAACCGTTCCAACCTGGCTTAATGTCCTATAGCACCTCTCTTAAATATAGAGTCTTGTGTTCTACTGTCTCGATCAATGGTTTCCTTCTAGGACTGGGAGTGTGAAGAAATAAGGAGAATTAATGAGATTGTTCTGAGGAAAATAAGCAAATCCATGAAGTGTCTGGAGTACAAAGACAGGGAAACAACACAATCTGTTTTTCATTGCAATAATTTTATTAGTTATTAATCGTGTGTGTGCACAGCGCAGGATGGGGGGGATGCGTGCATGCATGTATGTGGAGATCAAAAGACAGCTTTGTGGAGTTGATCTCTTCTTCCACCATTATGTGGGTTCCCAGGATCAAACTCAGGTTGCCAGGCTTGTGTAGTAAGCACCTTTTTTCCATGAGCCATCTGGACAGCCCCTCATGTCAATATTTTTAAATCAAAGTTAATCGTTGCAATGTAATGGGAAAAACTAGGCAAATTTTAAAACTGAAGATAATCTGACATTCATTACAGGACATCGTCTTATATTTCCTGCGTGGCGGAGCGGAGTAAAGGAAAACGCTACTCAGTGGAAATGGGCTTCCAGATCCCCGCTGCTGCAGGTGGAGTGTGATTTTCCTCAGAAGCTGAAAGACAACAGAAGAGCCCAGGAAAAAGACTTTGCTCACTTGGAGAGCCTCAGCTCTCTAAAAATTATTACTATTCTCTCTAAAGGCCAGGTCACATAGGGATTCTGGGAATTTAAAAACTGGGGCTGTTGGTGCATTTTTCTCCCCACATATTTCTTTGAGTGGAGTTACATCAGTGCCATAAAACCAGCTTCACAAGCTGAGAAGATCCAGGGAAGGAGAGGCTACGTGACTACGATCACACTTCTACACTACATGTCACTTTGAAGACCCCAGGGCTCTTGAAGCTGTCTTAAGGTGCTGGCAAACTGGACTTGTCAGCTGACCGTGTGAATAAACTGCTCTCTTTAACTCTCCTATCCATGTCTCCCTCCCAACACCCCCCTCAAGGATGAGAACTGAATCTACTTTGTTCTCCAGAGAGGTGAACACATTCCTCATCTTGTTGAATGTTTTCAAGTTGCTCTGGAAAAGTTACCATCCCTGGATCCCACCACAGGAGGCTCCCTCTCACAGGAGGCAGGTTCAGAGAGGAATTGTATTTCAGTCTAGTGCTCCACAGAAGTCACTTTAGGCTCAGAGAAATAGGAGAGAAGAGCCCCAATTCTTTCTCCTTTCTGCTCCAAATTTCTGCTTCTCAATTTTCTCTCCTTTCTTGGCTTCTTAACTTTCTTAAGATGAATTTCAGTAACTGTTTTCCTTTTGTTTCTCCACCAAAGACCTCTCAGGTCTCAAACTTAATTTTCATCAATTCCAACCTGTGTTTTATACAGACTTCCCATCTCTACCGGACACATTATCAGGAGGCAGATAGAAGGGATTGTGTCTGGGCTTTAGGCACTTTACCAAGTCCTAAATGTCAAGACTTGAGAAACCTCTACAAGGTACAGCAAATTCCTACAATACTGGACTCTATATGAGCAAAATCCTAGATGTTCTAGAGTCCCACATGAGGACAAGGACGCCAAGGCAACCATTTTTTGTTTTCCCCTTTAACCAAATTTCAGAGGAAGCCTGATTTTTCTGTCAACCTCCATCTTATACTTCACGGCCTCTTTATTTATCCCCAATGATACAGTGACTTAAAGCACAACTTGGGTAATTGAATTGTTGAGAGAGCATTTCTTGATCTACTCCTCCACACTCCCTGAAGAAGTTGGCCTAAGAGTCATTCCCACAGGGCCTTGCTGACTCTGAGGTGAACCTGGTGCGCAGAGACTTATCTTACTGATCCCTGATGCACCACTGGAAGGGTGAATCTGTCCACTCTTAGAGCATTCCTCAATGGCAGAAAGAACTGAGGCCCAAAAGGACTTACAAATCCTAGGCAACCTTCAAAAGCAGTTTTGAAGATGAAACCTATTGCTGTAGGACTCGTGCCCAAAGTTGTTTGCTTTTTGAGCTAAGATTTCACACTGTAGCTCAAGCTAGCCTGAAAAGCATTGTGTAGCCTAGGTTAGTCTTAAACTTGTGGTAGTCTTCCTGTCTCAGTCTCACAAGTGTGGAATAACAGGTCCAGGTCACTATGCCCAGCTCACTACCATAGTTTCTCAGTCAAAGATCATTTTGACAGAAGATTTATTTATCTATTTATTTTATTTTATTTTTTGAGACAGCTGGCCTGGAATGCACAAGGTATACCAGGCTGACCTTGAACTCACAGAGATCCACCTGTCTCTGCCTCCCAAGTGCTGGGATTTGGTGTGTACCACCACACCCAGCACTGGAATTCTTTAAAAAGTAAGTTGATGTATGTGATAACATCTGGAAGAGATGGGATCTACATGGAAATGAAATAGAGAGAAAATTGCTGAAAAATCACATTTTTCTCAGATACTGTTATCCCCTGTAATATAGATTGTGCTTTCTTATGATTAACTACCGCCCACTGCTTTCTTTCCTCTTCCTCTCTGCCTCCTTTTTCTTTTGGTTAAAAGTTTCTTGGAGTTAACAGACTTAGGAAGTGTTCTAAAACAAAGATAGGGTTATGAAGGCACCAGAGGTCACATAAACCAACTGCTGTTTCAGTGTTTTGAGTATTCCACTGTGAACAGATGTACTTGGGTTTATGACACAAAGAGATAACGAGGCCACCCCCTCATCCACTGCAGCTATATTTAGCCAATATCCAGGGAGTGACCTACATTCAATCTGTAATACATTTCAAATCATATCTGATTTAAAGAGATATACTCATTCAAGGCCAGATACAGGTCAGACATGAACAGACAGGAGGTCGGCAGGGGAAAAGCTTTAGCGGTCTTGAACCCATGAAGCAGCAAATCAGCACGGAGACTTCTGCACACAGGCCTTTGTTCAAGCTGATCACTCTGCTCTTTGTCACAGCCATTTGTCAAATGACTGAACTGTTCTTAGGTGCCTGGTTCAAATCTTTTAGTCAACAACAATTCATCCCTTCCCTACTGAATTTTTTCACTGCCTCCACTGTCATCTTTTCAAAAGCCTACCTCATATGAGCTGTCCATCACTTGTGACTTCAAGTTTGTGGACCCTTAGAAATCAATGAGAAAGTCTATTTCATCTGTTAATTTTCCCATTAGGCTAAGCAATAAACTTTGCACACAGTAACTACTCAACAAAAATGAATTAAGTTGAAATGACACTGTTTCTTCTACTCTGTTGCATTGCTGAGTCTGGGAGCAGCGTGGTTAACAACGCCGTGTGCTCCTGTGCTGGTTTGCTCCCACTGGGCCCAGCAATGAGCTCTTGCATGATGGTTCTGAGAAGTAGTTTTGTATGTTTTACCATCACATAAACTCAAGTAACGTAAGTAACAATTCCCTTGAACTATCTGCTCCTCTGGACTCCTGTCTTTCTACTTGGAAGGGCTTAAAAGTCCAATTTAAGGGGCCAATAAGATGGTTCAATGGGTAGAGACACCTGCCTCTGAACCTGATGACCAGAGTTCAGTCCCTGGGCCCCACATGGTAGAAGGAGAGAATTGACTGCTGCAAGTTGTCGTCTAACTTCCACAGGAGTGTGCTGCACAGGCACACACACACACACACACACACACACACACACAGAGTAAATAAATCTTTAAAAAGTTTAAAGGCCTTTCCCCCCAGGCCCTGTTAAGTTCCTTCTTTCTTTTGTATTCCCAACAACAATGTTAAGTCTAATGAGGTGCACGTTTCCCTAGCTCAAGCTGCCTCTATGATATAAAGTATGTCAGAATAAGCTTTTGTGAGTGCTAAGGACAGAACTTTAAGTAAATATCCAGTTGGAAGATAAAAGCCAAATAAATTCCATTTCTAGAGTCAAAGCGGCCTCATATAACTCTCACTGCAAAGATGTTTTGCAGAACTTTTTTCCGTATTTTAAACATCAAAATTTTCCCATGGTTTAAAATGAACTTAAAATATTTTTCCCGCCACCATGTTTAAACACTTGCAATGCTAACACTCTTCTAATTTGCAATTCTTCCTGAAAAAAAACTGAGGCAATTAAGAGAACAGATTTTATGTTTTTGAGACGGGGTCTTTCCATGTAGTCTAGGCTGGTCTTGAACTTGTGATTTTCCTGCTTCAGGGTCCCCAGTGCTGGGACTGTGAGTATGTGTTGCTACCACATCTGACTGAGGAAAAACTGCTCTTGCTGCTTCTTGTTCATGGCGACTCTACTGCCTGGCGGAATGGCTACAGTGGTGTGGCAGTCAGCCAGAAAAGCAGAAAAGAGCAGTGATATCAGTGCCGTGTCTTGCAAACTGGATAACTTGTCCTCTGGTAATCAGTTCTCTCAAGGTACAATGTGAGTGTCCCTCCACCCTGCCTATCTCATGGCCTTGTTAAGAGAACAAATGCCAGGGTGCACGCAGGCGCACTTGTGTTAAAATCACTGTACATGATGGACAGTCACCACTATTGCACATGGCAGAATTCAGAACAACATATTTGTCTTTACCTGGTAAATCTGTGTGGAAGGATTATTCACTGGCATATGTTCATTCTCTCCTGCAGGAAGAAAGAGTTTTGTTTAATCTACACAATTCTACTTGTCCCTGATCAGATACATTGTAGAGAATAAAGTAATTTATAGACTCCAGTAACTGTATCTGCACATCAAGAAACGAATAATTCAGGAACAGAAAAAGAAGCTGGTGCTGGTGGTTTTTAGATTCACCTCCCACTGATCAAACTATACCTACCTGATAAAGTTATTGCAAAATTATTGCAAAAACCCCTTCCTACCACAGTGGGGAAATTTCTTCACAAACTCAGTAAACGGTGGTCGGTAGCCAGAAGGGGATTCCCTGGAGGTATCTCCCTCACAATCTTGGAACTGACTGCCGTTAATTTGAGGGGACAGCTCTATAGTCAGGAATAGTACTCTTGGCTAGTGTGATGGTGAAGTATCAATTCTCAGCTCTTCACCTAGGAGGCAGACCTCTGGGCATACCTTTGAGGGATTGTCTTAATTAAGGTGAGCCTCTGAGAACGTCTGTGAGGGATTGTCTTGATTACGTTAATTGATGTGGGAAGGACCATCCCTAAGCCGGGGATCCTGCACTGAGTGAGATGGAGAGGACAAGCTGAACACTAGAAGCTGCAGTCATTGCTCTCTTCTCTTGAGTGTGGATGCGATGTGGCCAGTTCTCTCAAGCTCCTGCCCCTGTGACTCTCCTGCCGTTCTGGACTTGACCTGAACTGTGAGCTAAATAAGCCATTAATCCCTTAAATGACTCAAGTCAGAGTATTTTATCACAGCATCCAGAAAGAAACTAAGACAGCCAAGTCGGTGTCTAGGAGTCACATACTGGTCTTAGGAAGAAGCATAGTGTCCCTGCTCCTCCTGTCTCTGATCTTCTGCTCTCCTCTTACTGCCACAAACAACTGAGGAATTGCTGTCCTCTTAGGCAAGAGAGCTGATAAGAAGGAATTGTCCACGGAAACATTCCGGGAAGAATATGGGCAGAAAGAAAACAGTATTGTCACCACTAGAGTCTGGAGACACAGGAACACAAGGTTGAAGGAGCAGATTGCAAAAGTCATTTACAATGTAGAGAGAAAAGTAGGTTGGCATAGAATGTACCTTTCAGAACTACACTGTTTGGACATGAAGATGAGGCAACCAAAACAGAGCGTTTGCTTGTCCGTTTGACTGCCGCTCCCTCAAGTCACATGACAAAAGCAAGCAGCTTCTAGATGAAACTCCTAACATCAGATTTTCAGATGCATGAATGTGTATCTCATTCTCCTCAGACACACTGGTAAGGAAAACTCTTCTTAGTGGAACCAGCCTCCATATGCTAAGTTGATAGATAATATATAACCTCAGCCCAGAGCTTGTACTTGAAGAGCCTGTCCCTATTCAATTCTGGTGAGTCAAGCTTACCAAAACGCCTCCTACAAACTTGTGTAAGGATAATTTAGCTCATTTTATACTATGTCCAAACCAAGATTGAGGATACAGACCAGGACATCAGGCCTAGATCTGACCCTTTGTGGTTGTCTCCTGGCTTCACTATGGCTGTTCTGGTCACTGTAAATTGGAGATGATGACAGAATGACTTCTACATGGTTGCTTTTGTCTGGTAAGTGAAAAGAGAAAGCACTTTAGGCAGCCTAGAAGGGACTAGATGTCTATTGATGGAATGTATCTTGTTCAACATGTTAGCCAGAGGCAATCCTAATGTGATGGATGAGAAAAATAAGGGATGGGTTCAAGTCAAATGTTACACCCGTAGCTTTTCTATTTCCAGCAAGTCTGTGTCGTCATGGTCACTAAGGTGACGATAGGAAAATGCTGTTCAGAAACAGTGACCAGACTAAATCCTACATTTCTTGAATTCTGAACTCTAAAGCAAGTCGGAATATCTGACCTTGCTTTGTTTTGGTTTTTTCCATGATGTCTGCTGCTTCTCTCCTCCAGTCTACTCTTCAGCATTGCATCGTCCTCATCGTCCTGGGTCAGGCCACCTCCCCTTCCCTGCACCTGCGGGTTAGAACAAAGAATAAAGGAATTCTGGTTACACTAGTGAAGATACGAGACCAGCATTGTGGGTAAACTTTAAAACACTAAAGATGCTTAACGTTAAACGATTCCAAAAGAATAAAATTAACTAAATTGATTAAGCACTGAACTTAGAACTTAAAGGCAAACATTTTAACTTATTGTTATTGGGGAGGAGCGTGTGCCACAGCATGCCTGTGGAGGTCAGAGTGGATGGCTTCTTTCACCTTTACTTGGATTCTGGGGATTGAACTCAGGTCATCAGGCTAGCACAGCAAGCACTTTTACCTCCCGAGACATCTCACTGGCTTATAAGTGCCATTTTATAACTATGGAATTCATGACTGAAAAAACATGTTAGCTTTTAATTCACCACATTTTCTTTTGGATCAAATCAATTAAAACGTATTGACTTCATAGCACGTTTCAGCTGAGGGAAATTGCCTTTAAGAGAAAAACCTGAGCAAATATGAAGGGCATGACACCTGTTTCTTTCCCACGATTTTCAGCATCTGGTGGATTTCTTCGCACTCCAAGATGCTTAGCAAGTGGGAACTGGCTTTTGAGACCATTAGACATGAAACTGCAAGTTCAGAATGCAATCTAACACAAACACAGAAAATGTGCACCTTGGGCCTCCTTTGAGCCATTCGGCATATTTTTTCCTACTCAGCATTTAACCTTTTCCTATGTTTGAAGAATTTCTCCACCTTCTGAGCCTCGTATGACGGAGGCTGAAAGTGCAGGCGCCTTCTAGCCTCTTCCAGTCTCAGGCTTGATAGACACATGGCATAAGACATTGCTAGTTTTTGTCTTTTTAGACAGGGTCTCACGTATTCAGGCTGGCCTGAGACTCACTATATAGCCAAGGATGACCTCGAACTTCTGATCCTCTAGCCTTGACCGCCTGAATGTTGGGATTTTAGGCATATGCCACCACACCTAGTAGATACAATGCTAGAAACTGAACCCAGGGCTTTGTGCGTGACTAAGCAACATCCTCTCCCACTCCACAAATCTTTGAATAGTACTGTTAGGAGGAATTTCTGTTGCCATCAGGTGCGGGGAGCTTGAAATATGTAAAGCCAAATTTTTGTGGATGATTTATTCCTGAAGATTTAATTATCTAACTTATAACTAGTTGAAAACAAACAAGCAAAAACTTCATATATCCTAAATAAAAATGAAAATATGTATAAATCAGAGCTAGAGTATCAAGCTCACAGACACACATCTGTGTGGCAATTGATCTCAAGGTATTACAAAAGATGTTTAAGTTCGAAGTCTTATCTAAGTACAAAAGCAGAAAACTACACAAAAAATTTAGAAAGTGTAGTGGGGACACTTAAATAATGCTTCTACTGTAAGAATTGCCGCTGTCGTTTTTGTTTCTATTCTACATGATCATTTACATCAGTTATGTAAGATTTTCTATCTACATTTCCCACTTACGTTTTTAAATTTTTATTTATTTTCATTTTTTATGTGTATGTTTTGCCTTCATGTGTTGTGCAGTGCCTGCAGAGCTCAGAAGAGGGCATCAGGTCCCTTGGAACTGGAGTTGCAGGTGATTGCTCGCTGCCATATGAGTGCTGAGAACTGAACCCGAGTCCTTTGCAAGAACAGTCAGTGCTCTTAACCACTGAGCCATCTCTCCGGCCCCTACATTACTGACATCCTACTTTTATTGTGTCCATTTCCTCCCTAACCTTGACTCACATTAATTCCTGCTAGTCTTCCAGTCCTTTTTCCATCCTCACAGGAGCACATCCAAAGGTATACACAGAATATTCAAGTGCATAACGAGGCTGTCACTAAAGATTCTTTCTATACCTTTCTGAATTTTACCTTTCTTACTTAATCATGGTTATGTCTCCAAATTAATTAGTATATATCTCTAAGAAATTATCCTTATTGGCTGCTTACTATCCATGGTTTGAGTAAACTGTGTTGATCATTCCTCTATTGGTGGTCTCTCCCTTTATCTTCATCATTTGGCCACTGCAAACATCATCACAAGAAAAGTGTTCGGACACAGAGCTTACATACTGATAATTTATTTGAGATTTTAAGATTTATTTTTATTTTATTTGTGTGTCTGTGTATGCCATACCTGTGCAGGTGAACAGCTTGTGTGCTGGAAACCAAACTTGGGTCCTCCGAGAGAGCAGTGGTTTAATCATCCCATTATGGGGCTGGAGAGATGGCTCAGCGGTTAAGAGTACTGGCTGCTTGTCCAGAGAACCTGGGTTTGATTCCCAGGACTTATACGGCAGCTAACAAACATCTATAAGTCCAATTCCAAGGGAATCTGACATCCTCTTCTGACCTCTGCAGGCACTGCACAACATGGGTGTGCTTCATACATGCAGGCATTATACTCATATGCATAAAATAAAATAACAAATAAAAAACTTTAATTGCCCCATTATGGGGGCTTTAACAGATGTGGGCACCTTTTCTCTTGCATCAGTCTAGCCAGTAGAAATGTTAATGCTTTTTACTTCTTGTTAGCCAGTCAGATGGGTGACAAGTGATATTTCATAGTTATTTTTGTTGACTGTCAGTCTGTCAAACATTTCTGCATATACTTTACTGGCACTTATAGGTTTGTTCCTCTGTGAATTATCTATTCCTCTGAGTTGCCTATTTTCCTGTTTGATCATTTGCTTTTCCCTTATCAGCTAATCAGAGCTTCTGTGTAATAGAGACTATCACATGCTATATTGTTACCATCTATTTTTTCTTTTCACTTCCTGATCATACTGAAACACTTCTTAAAAATATATTTATTATTTTTATTTTATGTGTTTGAGTATATTGCCTGCATGTATGTAAGTGTACCAGTGTCATTCAGTGTCAGAAAAGGGCCTCAGATCCCCAGAACTGGAGTTATGGACAGTTATTAGTTGCCATGTGGATGCTGGGAATTGAACCCAGGTCCTCTGCAAGAGCATCCAGTGCTCTTAACCACTGGGCCATCTCTCCAGCTCCTGAAGCATTTTTAAATAAAGTCAAAGATCTTTCCCCTTAATTGCTAAGCTTCTTGAGTTCACTATAAAGCTCTCGACAATCCCCAAGATTATAATTTTTCCTAAATTTTCTTTGTGATTTCTCTGTTTCTTAAAATCAATTAGATCAACTGGAGTTGGGTTTTATACGTGGGGTAAGGGAGGGCCCCTCTTAGATGTCTTTCGTGGGGTAGCTCTTTGTATTTGCACAGCTTGAGCAGACCAGCTTTTTCCTTCATGGAGCTGAAATATCAGTTTTCATAACATTAAACTGCCGTATACACTGAAACCTATTATGGCCTCTCTCTTCTGTTTGTCTATCTGTTGGTCGGTCCATCAATCCATCCACCCATCTGTCTATTTATTCCCATTTCTAAATCACAGATTATATTCTTCACTGTGTTAAAAATATTTGGTGAGGTAAGCTATTATTCCCTTTTATAACTTGCTTTTCCTGATATTTATTTTTCTATACAAACAAGTAATGTCTAAAAATATTTTACTCATTACCCCCAAAATTGGAATTCACATTGGAAGGACATTACATTAGATTTATCTGGTAATTGGGAAAATTGGCATTTTTCTTTTATCAAATCTTTTTTGATTTGCATGGATCATGTTGTAGGATTCCAATCAGATGTCCATAGTTGTTTTATACTTTTTTGTTTTCATTTCTTTTTGAGACAGGTTTTCACAGTGTAGCCCAGGATGCTCTAGAATTTACTAGGTAACCTAGCCTGGCCTTAGACTCTTGGGATTACCAGAATGTGCCACCATGACTGGGCAGGACCTGCACTATTTATTTATTTATTTATTTGATTGTTTTTTGAGACAGGGTTTCCCCAGCTGACCTGGAACTCACTGTGTAGACCAGGCTGGCCTCCATCTCACAGAGATTTGCCTGTCTTTGCAAATCTTAGTTCTACTGCTAGAACTAAAGGCATGCACCATCACTCCTGGCCCTGTATTTCTGAATATTTTTTTTAGTTTTCATTGCTATTGCTTTTGAGATTGACTTTTTTTTCCATTTCTAGTTCTATCTCAATTTTTGCATGTTTATATCTGTGTATTTTTGTATTTGCCTATCATACTAAATTCCTTTATTAATTATGGCAATTTGAAGTATTGGCATATTAGATGATTTTTATACTTGATTTTAGCCAAAAGCCTGAGGAGCAATTATTAGATAATTTTTATTTTTCTTATTTATTTTGAGGTTCTGGGAGGTCAAACCCATGGCCTCGCACCTGCTAGGCAAGCGCTCCTCCATGGAGTCACACCCCTATCTTATCTTCAAATACTTAGTGTAGTTACTTCTTTCTTCTACTTTATTGTAATTGCTAGCATTTTCAGAACAGTTTTTAAAGTATTTTATTATTTTTAATTTATGTGTGAGTGTATTGCCGGCCTATGTGTAAGTGTGCCTGTGTCATGCAGTGCCTGCGGAGTCAGAAAAGGGCATTGGATTCCCCTGAAACTGGAGTTACGGACGGTTATTAGCTGCAATGTCATGGGTGCTGGGAACTGAACCCAGGTCCACTGCAAGAGCAGTCAGCGCTCTTAACTGCTGAGACATCTCTCCAGCCTCCAGAAGAGGTTTTACTCATAATGTTGACAATGAATATCTTTAACTATTTTCTGATTGTAATGTAAAGGACTTTCAAACCATTTAGAATATTTTCTATCCTTAGGGTTGAGGATGTAGCTCAGGTGGCAGAATGCTTTCCCTGTATGCGTGAGGCCTTGGGTTTGATCCCCATACCTTATAAACCATGTGTGGTGAATGCATGCCTATAATCCCAGCACTCAGGTGCTAAAGGCAGGAGGATCATCTAAGATCATCTTTGATTACGTAGTGAGTTTGAGTCCAGTATGAGCTACATAAGACCCTGACTCAATTACAAACAAAAATGGACTGAAACCTCAAAATATCAACTAGCGTCAGGCCATATGGTTCTGGGTTTGTTTTTTTAATATAAGTATATAGATATTTAAGGTCTTTTCCATTTCTTTCAAAGGCATTAGTCTACTTGACTTTTCTATCTAGTTTTGTCATTTCCTCCTCCAAGGAAATAGCATGCATTTTAAGTTTTTCAAATGTGTTGTTAGAGTGTACACGTTTTTCCATGTGTCATATAAAGAATGGTGGAGAGGAAATTGAACATTTCTCTAACCCTATCATGTGCCAAGCACTGCACTTCACATTTTATTTGTTTTCACATTTACTGAATACGCACACTGATCTTGTTTAGCATGTATTGTATTAGCATCTATTTTACAGATGAAAATAGTGAGACTATGGGAATGAAGTAATGCTATGCCCAGGGTAGGCATGCTGGAGCACATCAGGAACATCAGCACTTAGGACATGGAAACAAGATGATTGGAGTTTATGGTCGTCATTGGCTACATATGTAATTTGGGGCCAGCCTGGGCTACAATGAGATTCTGTCTTTTAAAAAAATCAAAATGATGATGATGATGATAACGATGATGATGATGACACATGCTCGGCATCACAGATTAAGAAATGACAGTAGTTGAGATTGTGATTCAGGTGTGAGTTCAGAACTGGTGCTTTCATTACTCTTGGCTTTTTCTGACAGTTTTGCAGCCATCACAGAGATGAAATGGATGCTTGAGGAAATGTATCTTTTTTCTCCTCTTCTGATTATTACTGTGGTAGTTTTCTGGTTCTTACTGTCATGGTGGATAGAAGAAGAAACGTGGCCTTGTTTTTGTATTTAAGCTGGGTTTCCAGAAGGGATATTTTTTCCTAAGATAGATCTCACCATGTTGCCTAGACTGATCTCTACCTCAGGTTCCCCCTCTCCCAGCCTGACTTTCTGGGATTATAGACACCTGGCTCTCCACAGAGGAATTTCTGGGTTGAAGAGTTGTTTAACTAGTGAATACCATATGTTGAAAAGCATGTTATGATGGAGAATAATATCAGGATTACATAGAAAAGTAGCAAGACTTTTTCTAGAAAAAGTCTTACTACAATTATGCAGCTCCCTTTGAGATTTTACTTGTATTCTGATTTCTATTTTGTTCTAAGAATCCCTTACTGTCTAAGCCCAAGAATTAATTCATTAATGTGATGCTCAGGACTGAACTCGGAGTTCTGGCTAAGGCAAGTGCTCTATCAGTGAGCTACGTCCCAGGGTCCCAGGAATTTTTCACCTTGTCCTTGATAGCCTGTGTGTCTTTTCTACCATGAAATAAGCGTCTCTCACCAATTCTACAAGACGTGTACTCCTTTACCTTCTTTTTGCATCTCCACAATTGCAGAGCTAGCTTTTAAATTCCCATCCAGGTCTTGGTAGATCCATGAGAAATGACTGCTATGATTTTAGATGGAGTCCAGTGGTCTCTTAATCACACCTGATCTGTCTTGATCTTTATGTAAAACAATGGTTCTCTGTCTGTCTATCTCTCTCTATTTCTGTCTCTCTCTCTCATATATATATATATATATATATATATATATATATATATGTGTGTGTGTGTGTGTGTGTGTGTGTGTGTGTGTGTGTGTGTGTGTATGCATGTGTGTCTATGCCTGGGTGCACTGACAGGAGAGTGTCAGGTGTCTTCCTCTTCCTATATCATTTTCTGCCTTGTCCCTTCTTTCGAGGCAGGGTCTCTTCCTGAACCTAGAGGTCCTCCTGTCTTTAAGTTAGGCTGATATTCAGCAAGTCCAGAGAGTGTTCTGTCTCCATCCCCAACAACTCTGGGCTTATAGGCATGGGAAACCATGCCTGACTTGTTACATGAGTTCTGGGATCCAAACAGGGTTACAACAAAAAATACTGTTAATCACTGAGCCACCTCTCCAGGCTGTCCTCACACTCAATATGAATCTGAAGATGCCCTTGAACTTCTGATCCTCCTGCTTCCATTTTCCAGGTGCTGGGATTCCAGGCATGTGCCACCACGTTCAGTTCATGCGGTGCTGGGGACTGAGCGCTAGGTCTTCAGGCAGACTAGCAAACACTGTACTAACTGAACTGCACTCCCAGCCCTACCATGCTTTCTTGAGTATGCTTTGTGGGCTCAACAGAAGACACAAAGATGCTACAGTTCTGGGTCCCACTGCATCTCTCCCAATCAGAACATCTTTGTGTTTGTTTGATTCACAATACTATAACTTGGGGGATGTATTTTCTTTCTAAATCAGTTTTTGCTATTCAAACAATAGGTGCTGCCAGGCTTAGAGGTGAATGCCTGTAGTCCCAGACTCAGGAGGCAAAGGCAGGTGGATCTCTATGACATTGAGGCTAGTCTGGTCTACATTGTGAGTTCCAGGCCAACTGGGGCTAAAGGGAGATCCTGTCTGAAAAAAAAGAAATAAGCAAAAACAAACAAAAAAAAAGATTCTAAATTTATACAGAAATAGAAACATGGGAACATTCATCTAAAAGTTAGAGCCATATTTTATGAAAGCAATGTAAAAATTTAATAGTAACATTAATAGGATCCTAAAGAATACAGAAAAATCTTCTGGCCCTCCCCCAGAATGACCTAGAATTCATACCCTCCTCCCCCCACACACACAAGATCACAAAAACTTTGGATTGCCTATTACTCTCCAATTACTGCTGGGACCAAAAAGGAAAATTTGGTACTTCAGGGAATTGAAATTAATTGAAAGCAGACTTCAGTTAATTTCCATTGCAGTGTCCTTTATTGAATGGGTCTTTAGTGCATATTTCTAATTTAGTAGAAGGAGAACTTTTCATGTTGGAGGAAGGTTGATGAAGAAATGTCTCCCCTGAAACTAAAGTAATTCATCAGGATAAATCCTTCCAAACATTTTCAGAAAGGAGAATCTATGTAACCTTTGTGATGTCCAAAAATGGCTGAAAACAATTATGAAAAGGACTGTGTGACTTTTTCCTGTACAGTCTAAAACCAATCTTATTCTGTGACAATAACATCTGCTTATACACATTTCATAGTTTTCAAAGCAGACTCACTGACATTACATTTGGTCACCAGTGGGCACAAGGTCTGCCCACCAATTTATGCGGAAGAAAATTCCAAGTAACTGAGAGTTTGCCCTAAGCTATGCAGGACACACCAAGCATGACCATTAATTTTTCTATTATCTGATATGTTCAAATGTTTCATGCTGCATTATTTCAAAGCACGGGTCATATCACCTTTACTGCCATTTAAAAACATGTGTGGCTAGCACTGCACAGTCAGTCAAATAAAGCATTGATCCCTTCGTAGGCCCTGTAGCTATTTAGTATCCTGTTGTTGTTGTTTTGAGAGGGTCTTGCTACATAGTTCTGTCTGGCCTGGTACTCAAAAGTACTTTGTAGCTATTGGAATAAACAGACTGAATAGAATGACAAAATGAAAAAAGTCTAACAAGTGTGATGAGTGAAAGATATTTAGGGAAAAAAAAAAGAATCTGAAAGAAGATTAAAGAGGGGGCACTGGGGCCAGCGAGATGGCTCAGCTGATAAGGGCACTTGCCACCAAACCTGAAGACCTGTGTTCAATTCCCAGAACTTACACAGTGGAAGGAGATAATGAACTCCTGCAAGCTGTTCTCTGATTTTCACATACTGTGCAGTGCCACATGTACCCCTCCCCCGCTCCACACAAAAGGACTGTAACCACCAGCTCAGAGAATGCAAAATACTTCTGGTAAAATGCTATGTGCAACTTATTGCCAATAATTGCTTTTGTTTTCTTTTGTTGGTTTAGTCTGAGACGGTTTCACTGCACAGCCTGGACTGGCTTCAAGCTTGCCAGATCCTGCCTCTGCCTGGAGCTCTGGGGTCAGAGGAATACACCACCAGCCCGCCTGGCGCTATTGTCAATACATTTTAAAGGCTAGGTGAAACGGACTATCTTCTAGGCATTTGTAGATCTGTTCTTTAAAAAGCTGTAGGAAAGTTCAGTAGAATCTTATCTATAAAAGACTGAAAAGGAAGGTCAAGCCGGGCATAGGAATTCATGCCTGTTAGCTCAACATTCCTGAGGCTGACCAGCAGGAGGATTTTGTGTTAAGTTCTCCTGGGCAGCATAGCAAGATCCCATCTAAAGGAAGAAGAAGAGAGGAGAGGAAATAAGGGTCAACTATCTCCTCTTTCACTGGAAGGTTATAACAGGAAATTTCTTTAATCTATTCCAATGAATAGGATATATGTAAATTATCAAATACATTTTAGGGATTCTGGTATTAAATCTACTCCAAGATAGATGAATTTGCAAATGTTCCAAATAAAATACCATAAAACAAAAAGTAGAACACTGTTAACAAGTACAGCTTATTCTAGAACATTAGGATATCCTTGTGTCCATCCAGATAATTTATTAATCAACGTAACAGAAGAAAACTAAAAAATGTAATGTGACCCTTGGAAATCAAATGATGAGGAGAGAAGATGAATTTCATACTATATAGGTACACAGTGTTTAAAATGAGGATATCTCAGAGATAATGTAGCTTTTTATGCCTACTTACAAATAAAATTCATCATTGAACATATAGTAATTTAAAGTGGCAAAGGCAACCAATTAAAGAAAAAGAAGACAGGTGTGATGGAGCCCATGCATAATCCCAGCAACTGTGGGGTAGAGGCAGGAGAATCTCGAATTCAAGGCCAGTTTGGGCTATATAGTGAGTTCCAGGCCGGCCTGGGGTACAGTTTGAGACTAATTTATTAATTAAAATAGGATTCTGCACCAGATAGGTCAACTAATAAACAGCCTGATCTTGAAGATGGTCTGTGTCTTCAAGTGAGCTTATTACTTGATCCTTTCTTAAGTATGTGTGCTGCTAAGCCTTCAGGTGACCTTGCCCCTGAATCAGGAGGATGGAATGCTGGCTTCCTCCACAGCCTGCAAGAAACCAAAGAACAGGGGCAATCGCTCCTCTCCAACTCCACCTCCAGCACCACTCTCCTAACAATGTCCTCAGGTGCTCTCAAACAATGTCTGTCATAAAATACATTTTAAAAAGAGGAGCAGGACTGGAGAGATGGCTCAGTGGATAAGAGCACTGGCTGCACCTACAGAAGACCCGGGTTTAGTTCCCAGCACACACATGGTGGCTCATAACTGTTTCTAACTCCAGTTCCAGGGGATCTGAAGCTCTCTTCTGACCTCCGCAGGATCCCACACAGTGGTACACATACATACATGCAGGCACACATATATACACATAAAAAATGCCTGCAAAAGTGATCTGAATTCTCACCCAGTAGACTCAGAGAAACTTGTTATTTGTTACAACTTGATTCAAATGAACAAAAGGTTAGATCAGTCGTATAGTGGCACACGACTTTAATCCCAGCACTCAGGAGGCAGGGGAAGGTGAATCTCTGTGAGGTTGAGGCCAGCCTGATCTATATATCAAGTTCTGGGCCAGCTGAGGCTACAGAAAAACCCTGTCTCAAAAAACCAAAACCAATAATTAAAAAAAAAAAAAGAGTTAATTAGCATAGCAGTAGAATGCATTCCTAGAATGTGTAAGCTCCTGGGTTCGATCCCTAATATCAAAGGGGGAAAGAAACAAATTAATATACAAATATATGGGAAAATGGCCTTGAGGTGATTCTTGTTAGAAAGGAAAAAAAATTATTCCATTAAGCAACATTGTATTTCTCCAACAGAAATATACTCACTCACTGTGCCCACCAGCAGGTTGACTAAGCAAGGGTAACGGATTCCTAAAAAATACTCCCCGCCAAAGCAACTCTGAAACTCCACCACACAGTCCATCGGGGTCCACAGCCAGTGAGAACCAGGGAAAAGCACACATTGCAGACAATCCCTGAGCTCAGAAGCATGTAGCAGCTTCTTTTATCCATTGTGGAAAATCACTGATCCTCCAACACTATGCCATTGTTATTGTTTTGTTTAGTCGGGTTAGAGAAGTTTGGTTGAGCTAATGTGTACCAACATCAGCCAGGGAAAAAGAAGTGTGGCAGCCTGTCTCACACTGAGTTTAAGCCTCACTTGAGGTACCCAAGCTTAGCAAAGGTTGCAGGTCCCATTCCTTCCGGGGGCTCTTCTGCCTCATTTTATTACTTGGCACACATGAATGTGTCAAACTGACTTTTGTGAGCCTGAAATTTTCCTGAATTGTGGATCTGTTCAGGAAGGTTGCTCTGTCTCTTCCTATCCTGGTTTGATTTCATTTCTCTCTTTCAGATGATTCAGTCTCTGGGTGAATTCATTTGAGCTGTTAAGGGCCTCTCAAAGTCTCTCCAAGGAAGAGGAAAACCTCAGCTTAAAAAGAATAGAAACTATCATTCACTACACCTAGGTAAGTCCACACGGAGGAGAGAGGAGAGGAGGGACTCAGAGCGCAGGAGAGGTACCTTGCAGACGTGGAGGGAGAGTCCTGGGCTCCAGAGGAAGTTCCCTCCAGTTGGAAAAAGCTTGATTTGCAGAGGGTAATATCATAGGAGAAGCTAGCTAGTCCTGGGGAAATCGCCCTCTGCCACAGCAGAGAAGTCATAGGACTCAGGTTCCAAATGAGGTGGCCAAGTTAGTGGCACTGTGTGAAATAGATCATCAGTCACCAAAGCCTATTTTAGGTGAGAGGGGAAACCAGGTTACTGCTGCCTCTCCTGGGAGAGTGAGTGTTTTTCATAGTTCAGATGAAATGACATCCGATTTGGATCTGTCTTTGGCGCTCTGAGGACTGCTAGAAAGAGAGTAAAATCCAATCTTCAGAATGACTGTAATCTCCCATCACTTCCCAGTAAGCGATGACTCCAGAAGCTGGGAATCATGGACAAAGTTTTGAGAGTCTATGACCTTGGAAACATGCACAGACTCTGCACCCCAGGGCCGGGCAAGGCGAGTGAGGCTCTCTAGCCACAGCATCCTCCTTCAGAGCTGCCATCTATAAGCCATGTGCATTCCAACCTGAGGATCTCAGGTCCTGCCTGAAGCACCCCAACCCAAGTCCTGTCCACCTTCAAAGGGCAGTTGTGTGTGTGTGTGTGTGTGTGTGCGTGTGTGTGCGTGTGTGTGTGTGTGTGTAAGATTTATTTTAATTCTGTGTATGGGGGAGGTGCTGAGTAAATCTGGTGGCATTGGATTCTCTGGACCGGAGTTACAGGCACTTGTAAAGCACCCAATGTGGGTGCTGGGAAATAAATTTGGTCTTCTGCAAGAGCAGTGCATGCTCTTAACTGCTAAGACATCTCACCAGCCCTCGTTTTTGGTTTTTGAGACACAGTCTCATATAGCCCAAACTCCGTAGAGCTGAGGCTCCTGATCCTCCTGCTTGCACCTCCAGAGTGCTTGGATGCTTCAATTATAGGCGTGCACCACCAGCTCTCCTTTTATGCAGTGCTGGGGATCAAACCCTGGGCTTAGTGCATGCTGGGCAAGCACTCTACAAGCTCTACCTCAGACTTGCCTTGGCTATTTTCAATGCTCATCTATCCTCATCAAGTCAAGTATCATCTTATAAACCATTATTGTTAAGGTCTACTAGCTCAAACCTAAATATGAAAAATGTTCGTTCTATCTATCATCTATCATCTATCTGTTATGTTAGGCAGTCTCATGTAACTCAAACTTGTTATATACCAAAAAATAACCTTGAACTTCTGCTCTTCTCGCTCTACCTCCTGAACGCTGAGATTATAGGTGTGTACCATCACACCTGCCTGACAATGTATTGCTCAATGATCAACTGTAATGATCAATCAAGTGTGTACATTCTTCATTAGTTTAATTATTTTGTATTATCATCTTATTTCATGTATGACTTCCCTAGAATTAAGCCATACTGAACCCAACCTTTTCTTCCTCCTCCTCCTCCTCCTCCTCTTCTTCTTCCTTCTTGGAAAAAGGGCCTCACTATATAGTCCAGGGTGGTCTTGAACTGTCAACAATATCCCTCTTAAGAACAGGTATTATAGGCATATGCTACCACACCAGACTTTAATATATATATATATATATATATATATATATATATATATACACACATATATATTTGATTTGGGGATAAAGAGAAAAGGGAGAGACATTACATCAGAAGTCCAGAACTAAGAGCACTGGGATGGCTCAGAGGATAAAGGCACGTACCTAACAACCAATTCCCAAGTCCCACCTGGTGGAAGGAAAGATCAACTCCTGCAAGTTGTTCTCTGGCCTCCGCAAGTGTGCCATGTGCATGTCTCATCCTACACAGGGTCTCCCCAGCTGACCTGGTACTCACTATGTAGACCAGGCTGGTCTTGATCACACAGAGATCTACCTGTCTCTGTCTCCCAAGTGCTGAGACTAAAGGCATGTGCCACCATGCCCAACATCCCAGGCTTTCTTAAAAAGGTAAATAAATGAAGTCAAAATGCATCATGACTAGATATGTTCAGATTTCTAAATTTCTTATTTCTTATTTTAATTTCTTTTTTCAAAACAAGCTGGGACAGGATAACAACAGAATAGCTGAACACAATGGCACATAACCTGTAACCTGACCAAGATGAGAGAATAATTTGAGCCCAGAAATTCAAGACCAACCTAGGCAATATAGTAAGACCCTGTCTCTAAAAATAAATAAATAAACAAGTAAATGAATAAAGTGTGCCACCTTCTACTTCCACACTGAATTATATATCTCTTCTATCTCAGATAGTTGTACAGAAATCCTATTCTTAGCTGGGTTTGGTGGTGCATACCTAGGACTGGGGTGACTGAGAGGCAGGCAGATGTGAGTTTGAAGCCAGCCTGGTCCGGTGCTACATAGTAAGATTCAGTCTCAAAAAAAGGAAGGAAGGAAGGGAGGAAAGAAGGAAGGAAGGAAGGAAGGAAGGAAGGAAGGAAGGAAGGAAGGAAGGAAGGAAAGAAGGAAGGAAGCAATAGAAATCCAATCATACTCTTTAGAACTTTTCAAAGTATGTGTAGAAAGACAGAATGCCCCCACTTGGAAACTCTCCTGAGGGTCACCCAAACATGCTATAAGGAAATCACTTCTCCATAGACTATGCGCATCCACCTTGTTCATGTGACATTGGAAAAAGGCACACCACACTGTTCCATGTCATTTCCTACCTGTCAATACTATGCATGCTTTTCGAAGCCTTCCATTTTGCTTGTGATAATGTAGTCTCTGAGCATTTTCCTCAGGTTCCTGCTATAAAATTAAACAAAAATGTTCCCCCAAAAGGCCAGAAGTAGGAGATCATACCTGTAATCCCAACACTTACGCGGCAGAGACAGGAGGACCATTGCAAATCTGAAGCTAGCCTGGGCTGCACACAGAGTTCCAGGTGAGCCAAAGCTAAATAGGGAAATCTTTTCTCACAAAATAAAATCTTTCCCAGAGTCAACAAGGCAGCATGAGGCTGGAGAGATGGCTCAGCAGTTAAGAGCACAGGCTGCTCTTGCAGAGAATCTGGGTTCACAGTGCCCACAGGGTGACTAACAACTGTCTATAACTCCAGTTCTAGAGGATCCAACACCCTGTTCTGACTTCCATGGGTTTGCATGCGTGAGGTGCACTTACATGTATGCAGGCAAAACGTTCATACACATAAAAACAAATAGCTTTTTTTTGAAAGGCAGTGTATCAGCTGTAGTCTCCCCTCCCCTCCCCATGCAGTGTCAGGCAGTGGGAAGTGCACTAGACTGAAATCAGACCCTGAATTCTCAGTCCCTGTGGAGCCTTCTCTGGTTTTCCATGTCCACATCTGTAGCATGAGAAGACTCTTGAAGCCCTTGTGACTCTAAACTGCTGAGGCTAAAGTTCAGCAGAGTACCTCCAAATTTTACTCAGTGACATGAAGACGTGGTAATACAGCCACCAATGGTCTTCCTTCCCAGCCCGGAAGTCCTCAGAGCCCCATTACTCTCTCATTCAATGACACTGCCCCAAACTGAACTCATGCTAAGCAGTTCACAGCTGTGCTCGTCCCTAGGTCTCTCTCTCAGGACTTTAAGCTACTTTTTAGTGTTCAGGTCTTTAAGAGAAAGAGAAACTGGTTTTTCTTCTGACTTTTTTCTAATAACTGAATATCCTAGATATACTTATGCTTCTTTTCAATGACCTTTCCCACCCTCGATACCCCCATTACGAAACCTTTATGGGTCTTCCTTTTAAGTTTTCTTCTTCCTTTATTGCTGCTGCCTCTTGGGTTCACCTGACCGTCCTGGACTCAAGCACCTGTTGGAACATCCTAATTGATCTATCACCCCCTTCGTTCCTACTAATTTCTTGTAAATATAACTTTATCTCTCGCTCAAAACCTTCCATGTCTTTTCTTCCTTATAGTTAAAATATGGACCCGAAGGCCCCCCACGTCGCCCCTCTCTTCCCTGACCTTGTTTCCGCTGTGGAGGAGATCCTCAGCCTCCTCTGTGTGTTCGCCACTTGCGTTCTGACTTTCTCTCACCCTTTCGTCCACTGCCTGGTCTGCCCGCCTCACCCTTCTCCAATTTTCATTTCTTTACTCAATCCCCAAAGTCCAACTCAGAATTCTAGAGCTTTCTCCTTCGATTGGATATGAAGTGATCCTTCCTGTAGAAGTCAGTTGCTATAAAAACCATGACTTTCTGCCAGTATTTATTCAATGCAGCAATCTCGTTTTCTTAGCTGATCCTAAACTTCTTGAATAAAGAGGCCATTTTTTTCACCTCCTGCTATTGTTGGTACCAATGCTATATTCTCACAGAGTAGAAACATGATAAAAATGTGTTGACAGGGGCTAGACAGATGGCTCAATGGTTAAGAGCACTGACTGTTCTTAAAGAAGACCCAGGTTCAAATCCTAGCACCCACATAGTGGCCAACAACTATCTGTAACTTCAGTTCCAGGGGATCCGAAGCCCTTTTCTGTTCTCCAAGGGCACTGAACAACATGGGTGCACTTATATACATGTAAGCATAACACTCATACACACAAAATACAAATAAATAAATAACACATTTTAAATATGTTGACAACAAACCTGTCCAAAAACTATCACCAGTATTTAGCACTTAATCCTCCCCAATTTCATTAATTGCTAATAATTAATTCAGTTCTCGATTATCTAACCATTTGATAATCAGCAACCAGGTGTAGAAACTAAGGGAGAAAGAATTGGGATTTAATATTCTCAAAGGTCATTTTCAGAGTTAGAGAGTCATAAAATAGGATGATGTGCAATAACATGACTCTTACTGTATACAGCAGTTTCCAGTGTTTTAATTCAGAGTCAAAATCAGCCTTTTCTTCTTTTGCCCATTTTGGAATGCACTCTAGAAACCTCGATGCCTGAGCTTCACTGTTTCTTTCCTTTTAACACCTGGATGGCTTGTTTTTGACCCCCTAGCATCTACTCTGCAGCTGCTGGGGATCGATGATTCTGGCCTGTTCCTGGTCTCCAAAACAAATTGTGTTTTAAGCAGTGAATAAGCCAGTAGGTACAGGGCACGTCTAAAAGCACAAAACCAGAAACACCAAGCATTTGAAGCAGCATTCCGGTCTAGCCTGTGACCCTTATCTCCTTTCTGTACACAGTTCAGCTCAGTGCCTTCCTCTGGCCTGTTATGTACAAATGGAACGCTTTGTAAATTTGAATGTAAAGTTTACATGATAAACAGATTCTTACTTACTAAACTTCTGTAAATTCAATTATAATCTTTAATACTTTTTTATGTGTATGAGTGTTTGCTTGAATGTATATATGTGTACCACATGTGTGCCTAGTGACCTCAGAGGTCAGAAGAAGATGTCCAATCTCCTGGAACTGGGGTTATATGGTTATGAGCCACCATATGGATGCCAGGAAACCAAACCTCAGTTCTCTGCAAGAGCAGCAAATGCTCTTAACTGCTGGGTCATTTTTTTTTTCCAGCCCTATGACTTTTTAAAATGGTATTAATTGAATAATAAAGAATTCCCATTCATTAAAAAAAGACATATACAATACACTTGGAAAATCATTACAACGTTAAAATGGAATATTTGGAATCATTGAAACAGCAAAGCTTGTCCCTTGAGAATTCGGGAGCGTGCAGAATTCGGGAGGAAGGACTAAGGTAACGCTCGAGCCCTTTTTTACCTCCATCCAGGCCCACGTCTTCTGCCCTGATAAGTTCAGAATGCTTTCAGGTTGATAATATCTTACACTGTGAACATCATGCTACACATTAAAGATTAAGAAGACCTCAGGTTTCTGCATAAATGTCACTTTATAAGAAATGTCTCCTGTTTATTGCTTTATTTTTCTCCATGGTCTTTACTACTAAGTAGCGATGTCACATTCTGATTTCCCATTGCCCACCTCGGCCTACTAGTTCCACATCATGTGGGTTTAAACATTTCATTTACTCTGCATTCTGCAAGGCCTAAACCAAGGTCTAGCACATATCCTGGAATGAATAAGTAATGAAAAACTGAATGCATGAACTAATCTTATAGTCTGGAAAGACTAAGCCAAACAAAATCTCACCCACCAGAACTACTTATGATATAAACTAAGGATTCAGCATAGAAAGGTAAAGAAACTCAACTGAAAGATTAGAGAAGTATTGGTCAAACTTGTCACCTACTAAACCAAGAAAAAGATGTCCAGAGAAGTTAGCATAACTTGGCTAAACCTATTTTGACAGAAAATAATGAAATGGATTGCTACAGAGTGACAGTTCCTTCTACAAATACAGCAATTAGGAATCTGAAACCTCCGCTTTGGTCTCAGAGAGGTGGGAGAATCTGAGCTTTGAAGTATAGAAGATCTGGATTAAAATCCTAGGTCCCCCACCATTTCTCCACCTTTTGACTCGAGTGGAGTGTAAAATCACAGGTCCATAATTTAAATAGCTGCTTGACCTTGGGAAAATTATTTAACATCTCTAAGTGTCTAATCTCAGTCTCTGCTGGAAGTCTCTAGTCGTGCTGAATTCTGTACTTTGCAGTTTTGCCTAGCACAAAGTTGAAAGGTCAGCCCCAGCACAGACCAACAGAAATGAAACAAAAAGCAAAGGTTGGATTATCCTGAAGGGCTATGTAAACGCCTTCAAGATTAGAGACCACACATTGTACTTTTGTGAACCAAAGCACGTGGCTCAGAAATGAGCCTCCATCAGGCACCGGTCTCCACAGCAAGAGCACGAGTGGGGAGGTTCAGACTCTGCCCAGTTGAAGTAGGAAAGGAAGCAACCAGCAACCAACCGGGTGCTCGGCAGCCTTCGGCCTATACGGGATTAGAGCTGGTTTAGAAGCCGCCAGGCACCGGTCTCTCAGAGGTACTAAAGCATCCCTGAAAATGTGAGAGGTGTGTGTGTGTGTGTGTGTGTGTGTGTGTGTGTGTGTGTGTGTGTGGTATGTGTATGTGTCTGGTTTCCTTATGGGATTTGGGTTGTGCTGAGCGGTATGGCCAGTGGGAACTAGAGCTGGATGACTATTGGTCCAAACCAGGAAGCTGAGCACTGCCCAGGGGAAAGGCCTGGGAGGTCCTTCTTGTCTTTCCTCCATGCAGGTTGGTCTGTCTTCATTTAAATGCTGAATATTAGTGGGTGAAGGGTGGGGATTTGTTTAAACAAGTGCCAGGGCCTTGGCCTGCCTTTAGGAAGCAGGTTCCAACCCTGTCCAGGAGCTTATTCTACCAGCTCAGTGGTTCTTTAACCCACCCATCAGCTCTGTAAGTGGCTATCTCACTGTGCCCTCTGGACCACTGTTCTAGTCAGACTCCCACGTGTCACTGCAGCCAGGTGCTCATTAGCTGTTATAATTTTACTCTGTGGTTTTTCAAAAATTGTTTTCATTTTGTGTGTATGAGTGCTTTGCCTGTATGTAAGTGCACTCATGTTGTGCAAAGCCCACAAAGGCCAGAATAGGGTGATGGAACTGGAGTTACAGATGGTTGCTAACTACCATGTGTGTACTGGGAACCCAAACCTGGTCCTCTGTGAGAGCAGCCAGTATTGTTCAATACATGCAAAGCTCAACTCATGCACCCCCTTTTTTCCGTAAAGCCTGCCTGATGCTCTAAGTCATAGGTAGTTAGTCTGTCTTCCATTGTGATCTCACACTGCTACAGTGCTGGAAGTCCTGCTGGGCAGGACCAGTTCTTATGTGTATGTACTGGACCCACTAGAGACTTGGTTCTTTTGTTTTTGTGTTTGAAACAAGGTCTGGCTATGAGTATTAGTGACCTTGAACTCACAATGCTTCTGTTTCAGCCTCCCCAGTGAGGGATTACAGGTACCTGTTATCACATCACAAAATTATTTTAAAAGATTTTGCCTTTTTAGTATTAAAAAATATTTTCCTTATTCTTTGACAATTTCATACAATTATATACTGTATACACTATACTTGATCATATTTACCCACATTACTAATTTTTAAAATTTTTAATTGGCCAGTTACAGTGTGTAATTGTAATTACACATACTTTGTGGTACAGTGTAATGTTATGATATATACACACAATGTGGGCAGATTAAATAAGCTAATTAGCATGTCCATCGTCTCATATACTTGTCATCTATAATGGTAAGAACATTTGAAATTACTTTCTTAATAATTCTGAGGCATCCAGTTTTATTATTAACTGCTATCACTTTGCTGTGCAATAGATCTTTCTTTTAAAAAACAATCACTCGCTCCTCCTGTAGAAGTGGGTACCTTGCGACCGACCTTGTACTTCCTCACCGCCCCCCACCACCCTGATCCCCTGCTAAGCTCTGTTCTCTCCATGAGTCTGACTTCGTAGATTCCAGCTGTGTGAGAGATTACGCAGTGCTCTTTGGGGCCTGGCATACTTCACTTGGCTCAAGGTCTTGTAGTCCTGCAGTGCTAGACTTGACCTTGCAATGCTAGTGCTTGAAGATAAATCATCGTAGCAATTCACCCAATTAAAAATTATATACTTTAAATGCTCTAGTATTTGTGTTTGTGTACATGTTCAGATGTGATTGCATGTGTGTGGATGCATGTACATGTGGATGCAGATGCCTGTGGAGGCCAGGCATCTTCCTCAGTTGCCCTCCAAATTATTCTTTGAGACAGGGTTTCTCACCAAACCAGAGTTCACTGGTTGTGAGGCCTGAGGCCCACCCCTGCCCCAGCCCTGGGATTTTAAGTATGCACTGCTTCGCTTGGCTGTCACCATGGCTTCTGGGGATCCAAACTCAGGTACTTGTGCTTGCATGGCAAGCACATTACCCACTGAGCTATCTCTCTAGCCTGAAATGTTCAGCTATTGTAAAGAATACAAATAAGCTTCTGGCATGAAGACCATCTCTCAACGGATACTCACTACAAGTTTGAATTTAATTCTGAGAATGCTTATGGTTAATCATTTCTTTCCCTAAAGACAACTACACAGAATGTTATTTGTTCATATTAACAGCAAGGAGATCTGTTTTTATTCTTTAATTAATGAATTGGGAAAGAAAATACTGGGGGGCTATCAGTGGTTTTTTACCTAAATAGTATATTTTGCTAAAAAAAAAATGTTCACTGGCCAAACATGTAGATGGAAAATCTTACAAAACCACTCTTCGGGTTTTTTGTATTAAAACAATTATAAGATATATAATATAGAGCCAGATGTGGTAGCACACACTTGTAATAACAGGACTCAGGAGGCTAAGGCAAGATCAAAGCAAGTCTGGGCTACATGACACCCTGTCTTAAATAAACAGAAAACCCAACAAAACAAAGAAAAAAAGTTGCATGATATACAGTATACACAAATCAGCATATACAATATATACAAGCTTCCTCTTTGAAGTCTTTATAAAATCTAAGAAAGCATTTTAATTAATAATATTTATTCAATGAAGTGTCATTGGAACTTTGTAAAGCCATTAGCAAGAATTAGTTAGGTATATAAGGTTAAGTACAGCCAAATAGAAATGAGGCAGAGGCAGGCAGATCTCTGTGAGTTCTCAGGCCAACTTAGTCTACATAGTGAGCTAGGGGTGAAAACAGTCAAACAACAGAGACCAGGGCAGGCAAGATGGCTCAGTAGATATAAATAAGATACCCACCAACAAGCCTGATGAGGGATTTGCAAGGCAGAAGGAGAGAACTGACTTCCACCAACTTGGCTTTTCACCCCACACCCCTTATTGCATGCACTACTGCACGCTTGCTGCAGCCCCCTTCCCCCGTAAATGTAGTTTAAAAATAAATGCAATTTTAAAATAATGCAATTTAATACAATTTAAAACCAACTAAACAAAGACAGCCATGAATCCCGTCCTTCCTAATCTCTAGGCTTTGTGAATGTTGTTCCGTCGCTGGAAACTCTTCCCCTACACCGGGCTAGCCCTCGAACCTCTAGAGCCCTTCAAGATCCTGTGTATCAGTCACTCTTTCCTGCTTTCCATTACTTGTTCCGGCAGAGCTAAGCCTACTTCTGTTGTTGTTGCTTGTTCTGTTTTTTTGAGACAGGTCTCATGTAGCTTAGGTCGGCCTCAAACTCCTGATTCTCCTGCCTCCTCTTCCCACGTGCTGGGATTCAGGCATGTACCGCAACACCTGGCCCCAAAGCCGGCTTTTCTGGTTCCTCATAGCACCCGGACACATTCTTATGATGGTCCTTAAGTCAAATCATTAACTTAAAGCCTTCAGTTCTCTAAGATTAGGACGTCACGTAAATCAAGGGGCCCATAAATCCTCTGAATTATAGGCCCACTTTTACATAGCTTCCTTTCTTCTGGATAAAGGATTTAAGCTCACATCAGTCTCTCAAGGAGTCCATAATTACTCCCTCAAAAATAGATTAGGAACCACCGCACTAGATTGTGAGTCCCCAGAAAACACAGCGGGTTCTATGCTTTGTAGAGCTTCTATTTGAACATGTCCCATATTTGCCTAATGAGCAAATGTTTAAATTTAATGTTTGTTTATTCTAGTGAGGCTATGTAGTAAATTCAGCCTCCTCCATTTTTTTCGATTTTCCTCAAACTCATGGCAATCCCCCTTCCTTAGCTTCCCAAGCATGTTTTTTATTGATGTTTTTAAAAATATTTTCTACGTATGAGTTTATTGCCTGCATGTGTGTAAGTGCACATGTGTTGTGCCAGCACCCCTTGGGAATCAGAAGAGAGTATCAGATCCTCTGGAACTGGAGTTGAGGATGCTTACTAGCCGCCATGTGGACACTGGGAACCAAACCCGGGTCCTCTGCGAGAGCAGTCAGTACCCTTAACTGCTTAGTTGCCTTCTCCAGTCCTAAAATGAGGTTTTAAATTATGGTTTTAAACTTTTTTTGAGACAGGATCTCACTCTGTAGCTCAGGCTGATCCAGAATCCTCTGTACTCTAGGCTGTCCCCGAGCTCTCAGTAGTCCCTCTGCCCCAGTCTCCTGAGTGCTGGGCTTACAGACGTAAGCCTAGACCCTTGGCAGCACTTTTTCCCAAGTATATCAGACATCTAGCTTCAAATCCTAGCTCTGCTGCCTATTAGTTTTGTGTTCCTGGGATAGTTATCTAATGTTCAGACTGGGGAGATGGGTCAGCTAGTAAAGCATGGGGACCTACGTTCAGATCCCTTCCACCCACATCAAAGCCATCCATAACCTCAAGGCTAGCAGGGAAGAGACAGGCAGATCCTCGAGGCTTGCTGGCCAGCCAACCTAGCTGCAACTTTGAGCTCCAGGTTCAGTGAAAGACTCGGTCTCAAAAAAAATAAGATGACAGCTATAGAGGAAGACTGTCCCGAGGCTGCCTGCCCTCTGGCTTCCTCACGCATGCTCTGGCAAGTGCACTTTCATACTCCTCTGCATATACATGCATATAGCTCTCACACACAAAATAAAAGTAAAAAGGAAAGTTGAAGAATCTCAATAAGCTATTTCCTCAACTGTAAAATGAGCATTATCGTAGCTGGCTATTCCATGTGGTTATTCTGTGACAAAGCCAGCACAAATACGGACTCAGTAAATGTCATCTGTCTAGAGGGTTTTTTTCCAATCTTCAATGGCATCCGAAATAGACTTCATTAACACAGTTCATTCTTGGTCAATATTGTGGGCAAGCATTCGTACTCGCTGTAAATCTGAAGCAACATGGCTGTTTTCTTCTGTTATTTCTGACTGCTACCTAAGGAAATCTTACCGTATTTTCTTCTTTGATGGTTTTCAAACAAAGAGGCTTAAAAAATTCTTCCAAGCAATTTATAATACTTCTCTTTCAAGGATCGCTGGTTAACACTAAACTCTCAGTAATCTGTGCCACGACTAGAAACAAGTTCATTGTAATTTCCACTCACCTCGTGCCTCGTCTCCAGCAGGAGACATCACATCAAGTCTCAGAAGTCTTCTTCCTGATTACTCTAGGGGTTCTATAAAAGACAAAATGCCGTTGACAGTGACAACTACCTTACATTCTGTACCATCCTTCTCACGGATCATTCTGTAATGAAAACTTATATTTGTAATTTTTTGTTAGAATTCTCTAATTATTCAAAATGACATCAAGTAAAAAGAACAAGTTCTTTCTTCCCTCCCCTTCAGAGTTTATATCTTTGGAATGATTAATAAATCCTATGCACTTAGAGTATTAGAACATGAATTAGGGGCTTTCTTCCTCAAGTTTTCAGACTCTAAAATACTGAAAGCCAGAAGTCCGGAGTTGTTTCCTCAGCGTCCGGCAGGGGAGGAAGCATCCTACTTTAACCCCACCTCCACCCGACTGCTTCCAGTGACAAATGAAATGGGTTTGTAAGCAGGTTTTCTGTAAAGGGATAACTGAGCTGATCTGCAATCAGAATTTAGTTCAAATCAACTTGGAAAATAGTCTGTGGATCCTACGGTCGTTTTGTTTTCTTTTCCCCATTGTTATCGTGGGCAGTGCGTCAGGCCCCGGATCAGCTGTATCTTGTTTTGTTTTGTTTCTAGGGTTTGTTACGCAAAGCCTTTCCAGTAGTCTAGCCAGCTCACTCAATCCAGACCTATGTAATCAGCAGGCTACTACTGTACATATCTTCATGAGGTTTAGAGACATGAAGGCCGGTGGAGGGGGATGGGGACAGGGACAGCATGGCTTACCAAGTCATCGTTGTCATTTTGTCAAGGGCTCTGTTCTTTATCTTCAATGAATCTGTTTATTACCTTTAAATTTTTTCCCTTTAACTTTACTAAAAAATCTTTCTTTGAAGAGTGCCTTCACTGCGATGTTGTACTTTGTTCTGAAGGCACAAGATGCCAGCGTAAAGATTCTGTATCTCTCAACTGCTGCCAGTTACCACCCAGGATTGACACATCATCCTTAAACCCACATTTTCCAGTCCATAACCACATTAAATATTACATTCACACACACCCAGTGAGGTGCAACTTTAAGTCTAGATTTCTATCCATGGATGAAGTAGAAATTGTGTGGCATCTCCTTAAAAGAGAAAACATTTCTTTCTTCCCATTTCTCCTTCCCGATGTGCCCATGAGATTGAATGAAGACTTGAGTGAAGCTATCCCTAGGATAATTAAGACGAAGGTACCTGGGCCCCACTCTCCAAATAACTGATTCGATAGCTCTAGACTGTGTATCTCTCCATTTTGATTGTTTTTTAATAAGAGAGAGACATTTCTTCTTGTGAGAGCCTCTAGTTGTAAGGTTTTTTCCCATCATATACAAATGAACCCAATCCTTAGGGATATGTTGACCTTCTGCCTCCTGAGCACTGTGATTAAAGGCGTGTGCCATCACACTCCACAAGAACCATTTTTAATTCTGGAACATTCTCTGACATTTCCTTTGAGACTATGCTTTATACTTCTTCATGACAAATTCTTGACTCTCCAGTCATCTCTAGTGTGCCTCTCCAGCCCTGGTTTTTACCCTTTCCTTGGTCGTGTCCTATTTTCCAACTCTCTCATGAGCTCTTTGGCTAGGAACTTGGACCACTCTTTTAGCAAAAGGAAAGTTTTACCAAAATTAAGAGTTTAGGGTTTTTTTGCGGATGATAGGCAAAAAATGTAGTCCTTTTAATTCGACAAAATTTATCAAGCACATACTGGGTGAAGGGAAGGCATTCTGTTGGTGGTAAACGAAGCACAAGAATGGAGCTCCTGCTTCAAGGAGCTTACAGTCAAACAGGAAAGATGAGTCACAAAGAGCTCTAACTCATGATGGAGTGTGACAAATGAAACGTTCAGAGGACAAAAGATGATCTCGGTTTCAAGAAGACAGACGCTGAGCTGAGTGTGCAGGAAATGGTAAAAGCAAGATCAGCCAGGAAACCTAATCCCAGGCATATGTGGATTGAGGTATCCTAGGGACCCTGCAGGCAGAGTTGCAGGTAAGTGTGGACAGGAAGACTGGGGACAGATGGAGGGCCATACGTGTCTCCTGTGGATGTTGGTATGCAGTGAAGAGAGCAGAGTCTCTGGGAGTATTTAAGCAGGGGTGTAAAAGACCAGGCCTTGGGTGAATGACTCTTGTAGTACAGCAAGGAGAGCAGTCACAAAGAGGCCAGTGTGGAGGCCTCTTTAATAACCCAGGAAAAGATACTGATGGCCTGAATTTAAAAAGCTACGACTGGGAAAGGAGGTCACAGGCAGAAGCAGCATGTCAAAGGTTACTGCATGAGCTAAATGCCTGTTTTGCTCAAGAAAAAGATTTGGGCTGTAACTCTTAGATTCAGAAGTAGAAAACAGAGCCCTACAATAATTTATAAAAATAAACTGGTTTGAATTAAGAAACTATACAAGGTTGAATATTCTATAATAATGAATTTTCTGAATGTACGATATTAATAGAAACAACTGACTCTTGTCAAATGTCAATTGAAAATGCACTGACTGACTATGCTAAGAAATGGGACCGAGTATTGCAAAGACTCTCAGTAAGGAAACACAAATGAGAAGCTGGATGTGCTGATGGCATGCATGTAATCTGGGAAGATCCATACAACTTAGAGGCCTGCCTGGGCTATGTAGTAAGTCGAAGGCCAGACTGGAATATACAGCAAGATCCTGTCTCATCTCCTCTTCCCCAGTAAAACAAACAAACAAAAAATTACACACAGCCAGGGCTCAGGGTACAGCTCAGTGACAGATTATCTGCCTAGCATGTGCAGTGCCCTGGGTTTATTTCCCAGCACTGCAAAAGTGGGGGAGGGACTCCAAAGTGAAAGTGATATGACTATCACAGGCTAGCCTCAAATTCGTAATAATCCTGTCTCTGCGTTGGGATTATAGGCATGCATTACCACTCTGGTCTAGGTCCTTCCACCTCTCACAACTGTACTCACCACACACTCATAAGAAATCCAAAACAATGTAAGAGGGGAAAGCTTTCTAGAGAGCAGAAAAATTCTGTAGTATTGACCTCTTTGCTCTCTTTCTCCCTCACTAAAATCATGCCAGCATAGGCTGAGGCAAAAAGGTAAGGCTTGGCACGAACCCAGGTGAGGTACTGTATCCTTAAATAGCTTTGAGATAAGTAGGTCCCAAAGACAAATCCCAGACGGGCGCTCCTTTATCCTCAGGAAAAAAGTGCATACATGGCCTCAAAAGGGCAGATTTTAACTCTGATAAGCTACTAGTTCCTGTTTTTATTTGTTTAATTCGTCTAGGAAGAGAAACTCTTTATTAACAAGACAGGAAGAAACAAAACCTAAATCACTAGCCTACCAATCAGGAGAAAGCCCCATGTAATACTGAAAAAATAGTGATTTGTATAGTTCGTCTTATTTGGGTCGCTGAAAGTATCTTAAAAATAAAATAATGAGGATTTTCATTTTTTCTGCGACAGCCAAAGTGGTTTCTAGCACTTTATTGAGAGGTATGAGTGGTCAACCAAGTCCAAGGGGCCAAGTAGCAGTAATGTTATCACAGTACGAGTTAAACAGTATTTGTCATGAGCAAACTAGGTGGGTGGAAAGGCGAGAGGACAGAATTAACATTTTGACCTTGTCCCTGGGAGATTAGCAAGAATCATTATCTTCAAGATTTTTACATTTTGTAAAATCCCAGAAACTAAGAAAAGCATTGAATAAGTTGTTCTCGAGGTCTCAAAATCTAATGTTCTTTAAGCACCAGGTGTCCCACACCTGGAATTCCAGTCTTTGGGAGGTAGAGGCAGAACAATCAAAAGTTCAAGGTCATTTTGGCTCTACGAGAGTTAGAGACCAGCCTGGAGTACCTGAGACTCTGTCTTTAAAAAAAAAATATCAAATGTTCTTTATCTGGGGTTCCATGAATTGGGCTTCAAACTGCCTGCAAATCTGAAATTGAATACAAAAAGTTTGATCTTTTACTTTTAAAACAATGGTAGACTGCTTTTTGAAGATTCTTAAAGCAGTCCTTGAAACCTTCTTTCCCCCCAAAAGGTTAAGAATCACTGCCATTAAAAGGAAAGAAGGAGCATAGGAGGGAGAAGGACATTGACATCGCTCAGAACTAACTAGTGGCATGCCATATTGAGGCACACTCCTAGTCCTGGAGGAGGATAAGGAGGATCCCGTAGTCTCATCAGTTTTCTCCCAAATTGAATCAGGCAAATGCATGTGAAATCTGTGCTTAGCATGTCTCTGTTAACTTTTAGCTTCACAGCATATTATTTATATTTGTATTCAAAGTTAATAACAGGGGCTGGGAATACAGCTCAGTGGTATAGTGCTTGCCTAGCATGTGTAAGGCCCTAAGTTCAAGTCCCAGCACTTCAAAAAAAATTTTTTTAAGTTAGTAACAATATGATTATACTTTCAAAAGCCTGAGCTTTCAAGCAGGGTTAGCTTTGTCTCTTCAGAGTCATGATATTAACAAAATGTAGGTATTAATTAAATTTGGTAGAAACCATTTTGAAAAATATGTGCCAGAATCCCTGTTCTCTAATACTAAGTTCTGAACATTTATGTTGAATCCTTCAAAAGGAACTTTCAGTGAAGTAGAAATACTATGCGTCGATGCAGTTTTGTGTTGAAAGGACAAAAGGGTTGTCCAGATACAAAAGCCTACAGACCCAGAACACTTCTGCTTCAGCATCTAAAACTCAAAGAATTGCAAGTCTAAAGACAATAGAATCCTCTTCCAACTAAAGAACAGAAGGCATTCAAACAACACAGAAAGAGGATACTACTGGAATAGGAAAGTTTTAAGAAATCTAGTTCTTTTCATCACATCCCAAACCCCCATAGATTGGCTAGAATAATTAGGATTCATACTAACTGCTTCTGTATAATTAATTAATCCGCACACATTTTGCAATCAGTGCACTTGTTTTCTGTACACAGGGTAGTGAACTCTGACAAAAAAATCCTCTATCCTGTACAGTCATAAACCATCCACCTCCATCTCTAATCTTTTTCACGCTTTAATAATTTCTCTTTTTTTGCTTTAATTATTCTTAATCCAAAGAAGCATGTACATGTTGGATTAATGCTGCCTTGTAAGTCAAGAATCCTATCAGCCTTTCTTTAAATCTTTTTTTCAAAATTTAACCCAGCCTAATTAAATATATAAATGTGCAGGACAACCTTAGTCCCCAGACAGTTCATTTGCTGACAATCTGTAAAGCTAGGTTAAGGTATAATATAAAAATTAATCCAAGAAATCAATGAATGTTTTACAAATGGTCTCTTGAATAAAAAGTTATTTATTTAAATGTCCACCTTAAATAAATGTTACCACATTGTGAATTTAAATTAGTATATCACAGGTAAGGATGGATGGGTTTTGTTCTCTTATAAAAATGATTTTCTTTTCCATGGTTCTTAAAGCACATAAAAAACACACACTTACCCCATAGTGCTCGCTGTGGTTCGATCACTCTCAGATCAAGGCTTGTCTGGATTCTGAATGAACTTCAAGACTATAAAAAGCAGCAGAGAGGTTTGCCTTCCCTTGAAACGAGACTGTCATATGCTAACAGGCTTTTAAATGAGGAAAATTAGTGTCTCTACTAATTATATAAGCTCCAGGTCAACTTCCTGCATCAACTAATGAAACAGCAGTATGTGCGTTGCAAGTAGAAGGAAGAAAACTGATCAGTGGTCTGACTTTCCTCTGAGAAGACTAAAAACTTGTCTGTTGAAAAGTTCCTAGTACAGCAATAAAAGAGTAAACCATATATCTTGCTACCTTAAATTCTTTGAAGAAAAATATAAGGATATAGTTATTGCAAAGCACATTTTTTTATAGAGTGTTTTCCATGTTTTGAATTGGTATTTCATGTCCTGGTTCCTGACAGCATCCTTTCAAATCATCTTAATTTGTCCAATGGTTAGTTCCTTTAAAATTCTAGTACAATAATAATAATATTTAATTTAAAACAATACTTGTCAATGCTAAACAACAGACCCCAAAATGTGCAATTTTTAAAAACAAATCTTTGAACATTTATATTCTTTGGAAATTAAAAACAAAGCTATAATGAGAAATTCGTAAATGTCATTTTTAGCATTTCAAAAGATATTGAGCCCATATTTATATTAGTACAGCAAAACCTTAAAAAATAATTTATGCCAACGATGTATTGAGAAACACATTTACAAAAGTCTGAATAAGAAAATGTGACACAGAAGTTACCCATTGCAACGCTATTCTTTTTTCTTTTGAGTAAGTTTTGGAATAGAATTTCAGCCAAAATAAAATCTTTAGTGTAATTTTTTAAACGTCCACGGCCAGACATGTTGGTGTACCAATTTAATACCAGTACTCGCCTGCAGAGGCAGGCGAATCTCTGTGAGATGGAGTCCAGCCTGATTTACATAGTGAGTTCCAGGCTAGCTGGGCTACAGGGAGACCCAGTCTCAAAAATCCAAAATAGTAAAAAATTAAAAATGTGTAAATGACAAATTATTCTGGTACTTTTTCATTCAAATTATCATTTTTTAATTGTACATATTTAGGAGATACAGTGTAATAATTCAACAATGCAATTAAAATACTTTAAAAATTATTTTATACTGGGGCTAGAGAAATGGCTCAGAGATTAAGAGCACTGGCTGTTTTTGCAGAAGACGGGGATTCAAATCCCAGGACCCATCTAGCAGCTAACAACCATCATCGGTAACTTCAGTTCCAGGAGATTTGACACACTCTTCCGTCCTCCTCCGTCACTGCAGGACGACACAGGTGCGCTCACACATATGCAGGCATAACCCTCATACACATAAAATAAATTAAAAAAAATATTTTATCTGAAAAAGCAGTTTTCAGAGGCTGAGAATGTAGCTCAGTTAAGATTTCTGGGCATAAAGCCTGGTGTGGCAGTGCAGGCCTTTAATCCCAACTCTGGGGAGGCAGAGGCAGGCAGTTCAAGGTGAGTTCAAGGCCAGCCTGGTCTACATAGGTAGTTCCAGACCAGCTGGGACTACAGGAAGACCTTGTCGCAAAAAAAAAAAAATTCTAGGCTTAAAATATATAGTGACTACAGATCTAATTTTTTAAAAATTCGGGTATAATTCATATACTGTACGGAAAATTTGCCCCTTTGAATTGAGCAATTCAGTGGTTTTTTTACTCTATTTACAAGATTATTGTTTACTTTTATTGTTTGAGAATTTGAACAGGTATACAACGTGTTTGATAAAGCTCACGCACCGTCACTTTCCTTCTGTTTCCCACTGTCCCCCGGCCCCACCTTTCCCTTCCAATTGCGTGTGCTCTCCTTTTAAACCCACCGAGCCCACTCAGTGCGCTTGTACGGGCCGGGGTGTAGGATCGTCCACTGGAGCATGGGAATCCTCTCAGGGGCCACATCCTTACGAAAACTGACTCCCCACAGCACTCAGCAGTTGTCAAAAGTTCCTCAGCCAAGGGTGAGGCTTTATGAGACCCTCCCCCAACCACACCCTGAAAGGGATTCATATTCCCCTGGCTGGTCAAAAATGGCCTTCAACACCTGATCTTCCTGCCTCTACCTCCCAAATTCTGGGATTATAGTCATGTGCGACATCCACAACAGGCTTATTTACAAAATCATACAGTCATCACCACCATCCAACTCTAGAACACTTCCATCACCCCCTCAAATAAAAACCCTATCCCTCCAGTGTTGGGCTATTACAAATGTCCTAAATCTGTTTGGGCTGATATGAAAAGCTATTAGACCAATACTTTACAAATGGCAGAAACTTATTGCTCATAGCTCTGGAGGCTGAAAATATGAGCGGATTCAGAATCTGGTGAGGACTTGCTCTCTTCCTCTAAGACAGCACCTTGACGCAGCTCTCCTCTTGGCAGAAGCAAGCAAACGACCTTGCACCTCTTTCATTTTAAGTTTTAAAATTTATGCTTATTATTTTTAATTATAGGGGAGGGGGTGAGGAGTAGGCACATGTGACTGAGGTGCCTGCAGAGGCCAGAGGCATTTGATCCCCTGGAGCTGGGACACTTGTGAACCACCTGGTATAGATGTTGGGAACTGAACTCTGGTCCTCTGGAAGAGCAGCAAGGACTCTTAACCACAGATCCATCTTTCTAAGCCCTATCCACAAGTTTTAAAATTTTAAAAAAAAAAATAGAAGAACATTTTCTCACCTGATTTCATTTGTAAATTTGTGGTCACATCTTCAACACCTTATTTCTAGCAAGATTCTAGCTCGATGACTGCTAGAATCCAGTGGATTTCGAGGCTCTTGTCTCCAAACAACACATATACTATCTCCACGTCTTCCGTGATACATTTCAGTCTTAGTTCCAGTAGTCTTTGTTTACTTCTCCATCAGCCCCGTGGATGAGAAGATGGCAGTTATCAGGATCAGCTACTTCAATTCTAATCCTTCAGTTATACCACTCATTTAGTGTAAATCATACAAATTATATTACACTTGAACTTTTCCTTGGTATGTCTTATATTCAACTTTCGTATTCCCTATTTTAATTTGTGTGTGTGTGTGTGTGTGTTCACGTATGTGCAAGGGCACCTGTGTAGTGGAATGCATGCTCATGTGGGTATAGAGCCAGAAGACAACTTTGGGAGTCATTCCTCAGGCAGTGTCCATCTTTCCTTTTGAGAGTCTCTCACTGACCTGCAACTCTCCAGGTAGTCTTCTGGGACTGGACCTTGGTTCCTCATTCTTGTGCGGCAAACACTTTACCAAATGAGCTATCTCCGAAGCCCTCATACTCTTTTATGCACCCACAGGACCTAAACGCTCTACCTAATTCCCATCACCATGGGGATGAGATGATCAAGGTTCAATGGGAATTTTGGAGGAACACAGTCATTCAGACCACAGAAGCAAATAACGATGGTGTGACAGTCAGTTCTCTTGGGTACATGAGTGTTGCTAAGCCATTCCTTTTATCTTACTTTCTGAGGGAATGTTTCCCATGGGGCTGTGCCATTTTTATGTCGCCACCAGAAATGTTTAAGGGTTCTATTTTCTCCATATCCTTTTCAACACTTATTTTTTTTGTCTGATTCATTTATTTAACATAGTTACCCTACTGTTTGTAAAGTGGTACATCATTCTGCATTTGATTTGCATTTCCCTTAAATTAATGATATTCAGGATTTCTGATTTACTAGCTAGTTACATCTTATTGAAAGAAAAGATATATTTAAGTTCCTTCCATATTTTTATTTTGGGTTGTCTCCCGCCCCCATGGTACTGAGGATCAAACTCCAACTCTCACATGCTACCAAAGATCTCTACTGCTGAGCTATACCAAGCCCCCAAGATCTGGTCAACTATTTTCTTTCTTCCTTCCTTTCTTCTTTCTTTCTTAGGAGAAGGGGAATTGTCTTTTTATGATTCAACTGCTAAGTGTTCTTTATACATTGTGAAAACTAGGTGCTTATCAATGTTGTGATTTTTATTGTTATAGCTTATTTCTGATCTGGTTTTGAGGTCTGTTCAGGGTCATCATAAGCCAAGATAGACACCGTCAAGGAGAGCTCTGAAGGGTAAAGTCAGGGTGGTCTGCTGATCAGATAAAGTACAATACAAAGCGAAACCAACATGCATAAAACAAGACATTTATCTATCAGAACCCACAGAAGTTAAGAAAGCCCAGAGATGGCAGAGAGCTCAACCTAAGAGGTGGGAAGTTAAAGAGGACCTGGGGGGTCCATTCCTTTCTGAATTCATGAGTATTATCCTTCAGGCTTTCACCAAATCATCATTAACCACCTGAATTTTTAAAAAGATTTTATGTGTATGACTGTATTGGCTGCATGTATGTAAGTGCATGCATGTCATACAATTCCCCTGGAGGTCAGAAGAGGGAGTCGATCCCCTGGAACTGAAGTTATGGACAGTTGTTAGCCTCCATGTAAGTGTTGGAAACCAAATCCAGGTCTTCTGCCAGAGCAGCCAATGCTCTTAACCACTGAGCTATTTCTCCAGCCCCAAGATTTTACTTTTAATTATGTCTATGTGTGTGTGTGTGTGTGTGTGTGTGTGTGTGTGTGTGTGTGTTTATGCTTGTGGTGCAATGACCTTGGAGGTCAGAAGAGGGCATTGGATTCCCCTGGAGCTGCTTGTATGCTGCCTGACATGGTGCTGGAAACCAAACTCCTGCCCTCTGCAAATCAGTTCTTTTTGTTAATGGCTGAGCCATCTCTCCAGCCCTGATAACTAGTTTTTAAAAAGAAAATTTCAGAGGCCATGCATGATGGCAAACACCTTTAATCCTAGTACTAAGAAGGCAGAGTATGTGAGTATGAGGCTACCTGGTCTATATAGCAAGTTCCACGCCAGCCAGGCCTACACAGACAACAACACTTTGAAAAGGCTGGCTCTTACTCAGGTGACCGTTAGATTTGAACATGCACAGCAGCTGTTGGATACTGTATAGAACAGTGAGAAGAGGAACAAGCAGCCTGTATCACAACTACACAGGAATGGACAGTTTATCTAGATCAAAGGTAATGGGGTGTGCCTAGGCTTCAATCAACTTCTGTCAGGTCTAAATATAGGTGCTAAGGCAGTAACTGTGTTAAACAAATTTGTGACAATCAGATGTACAGATATTTTCTTCTGTTCTGTAGTTTGTATTTTTACTTTCTTGATAATGTCCTTAAAACAAATTAATATACTTTTTGAATACAAAGTGGTAAGAATGGACATTCTTGATTTGTTTCTGATCTTGAGTAAACACTTTCATTTTTCATTATTGAAAATAATCCCTGCCTAATACACCCTGTTAGCTGTAGGGTGTATTTATACACAATCTTTATTTTGCTAAAATGTTTTCCTTCTATTCCTGATTCATGAAGGTTTTTCTAAGTCATGAAAGGGTGCTGAATTCTGTCAAATTTTCTTCTGCATCTATTGAGATGATTATGTGATTTTTAAAAATTTATGTGTATGCTTTGCTTATGGACATGTAAGTTCACCATGTGCATGCAGTTCCCATATAGGCCAGAAGAGGGCATAGGATCCCCTGGTTACAGATGGTTGTGAGCCTCTACATAGGTACTGAGAATCAAACCTGGGTCCTCTGCAGAAGCATCCAGTACTCTTTAACTGCTGTGATTATTGTATCCTTTTTAATCTTCACATGGTATATCACGTTGCCTGATTTTCATACATTGAAGCATCTTTGCCACCCAGAGGCAAATCCCACTTGGTATATGGGCATGACCTTGGTTTTGGTGATGAGTTCATAGATATGACAGCAAAATCACAGGCAACTTAGTAAAATAGACAAGTGGGTCTAGCTCACACTAGAATCTTCTGAATAGCAAAGCAAACAATCAACTGATTGAAAAAGACAATCTATGGAACAGGAGAAAATATTTGCAAAGCACATATCTCAAAAAGTTAATCTGGGATTGGAGGGCTTAAGAATACTTGCTGTTCAATCATGAGGACTGGAATTCAGATCCCAGCACCCACATGTCTGTAGCTCTAGCTTGAAGGAATCTCATACCCTCTCCTGGCCTCCATCAGCACCCACATGTGCACATACTCACACATTCATTAAATTAACCTTTTAATTTTTAAAACTAGTTAGTCTGAAAAATGTATAGGGAATTCATAATAACTCAAGAGTGAAAAAATAATAATAATAGCCCAAAACTGGGTGTGATAGTGCAACCTGTAACCCCAGAACTCAGGAGGCTAAGGCAATGGACTGTGAGTTTGAGGCCAACCTGGGCTACATAGAACGACAGTTCAGCTTGTACCATAGAGTACCTGTCTCGCCGAGATCAAAAAAGAAAAGCAGGGGCAGCAGGATGGCTCCGCAGGTAAGGAGAGAACCAAGACCAGCTCCCACCTCTGACCTCCGCTGTGCTGCGCTATGCATATGCGCACACACACAGGCACACACAAGCGTGCACATACAAAGGCATAAATAAATAAATAATAAATAAACAAGGAAAAAGAAGAGGCTACCATGGTAGCACGCGTCTTCAATCCCAGCACCTGGGAGGTGGAGACAGGCAGATCTCTGTGAGTTGGGAGGCCAGCCTGGTCTATAGAGTGCGTTCCAGACCTGGCAGGGCAACAAACATAGTGAGACTTTGTCAAAAAAGAAAGAAAGAAAGAAAGAAAGAAAGAAAGAAAGAAAGAAAGAAAGAAAGAAAGAAAGAAAGAAAGTGAAGGAAAGAAGGAAGAAGAGAGAGAAGAAGAGCAGGAAGGGAGGAGGGGAGGAAACAAGAAAGAATTATGACCCGAATCTTAAAATAGACTAGGAGGAACCTGAGTAGGTATTTTTCTAAAGAATAAATAAAAGTGGCCCTGGGACTACATGAAAGATGCTCAGTTTCACAAATCATTGGGGAAATGAAAGCCAAAATCACAGTATAATCCCACCTTACCCGTGTCAGGATAGCTAGCGTAAAAACACAAAACTGTTTTGTATGCTAACAAAGCTAAAACCAAACGAAACAAACCCACAAGACTGCCTGTAATCTTAGCACTCAGGAGGCATGAAGATTGTGAGTCTGAGGCCAGGCTGGGCTACATGGGAGTGTCAAGTCAGCCTGGGCTACGTAACAAGAAACTCTCTCAAAAAACTAACTGTGCTGAAGAGATGGCTCGGCAGTTGGGGCACTGGTTGTTCTTGCAAAGGACCTGGGTTTGGTTCCCAGCACCCACATGTGGCTAACAACCATGTATAACTCCAGTTTCAGGGAATCTGACACCTTCTTCTGGTCTTGTAGATGCACGCACAGGTGCACTCACATGCAGGCAAAACGGTCATATGTGTAAGACATAATAAGAAAGAAAGAAAGAGAGAGAGAGAGAGAGAGAGAGAGAGAGAGAGGAAGGAAGGAAGGAAGGAAGGAAGGAAGGAAGGAAGGAAGGAAGGAAGGAAGGAAGGAAGGATTACAAATTCCAGCAATGCTTAATCTGTGTATTTATCAACAAGAACTGAAGTCAGCTTCTCAAAGAGGCATTCTCATTTCTATATTCATTGCAGCACATTCACAATAGCCAAGGTGAAGAAACAACCTGAGCACCCAGTAAGAAAGAGAAAATGTATGTATATAATGGAATACTAAGCTTTTAAAAATATATATTTTATTTAGTATTTTTAGTTTGTGTATGAGTGTATTGCCTGCACGTATGTAAGTGCAATGCCGATGGAGGTTAGAGGAAGCATTGGATCCTCCAGAACTGGAGTTAGGGACGGTTGTTGGTTGCCATGTGGGTTCTCGGAACCAAACCCAGATCCTCTGCAAGAGCAGTCTGGGCTCTTAACCACTAACCCATCTCTCCAGCTCCATAAGCATTTTAAAGGAAGAAAATTTTGTAATCTATAACAACATAGCCAAATCTTGAAGACATTATACTAAGTAGACTAGCCAGCCATAACAAGACACATGTTGCATGATCCTATTTGCATAATATATTTGAAATATTCAAATTCATAGAACCCAAAGAGTACAATGGTGGTTGCCAGGGACTGAGGCAGAGGGAAATCGGGAGTTACTACTCAATGGGTATCACGTTTTAGTTGAGCATTAGCTCTGGGGATTTGCCATATGAAATGATAGCTAGAGTCAGCAATAATGTATTGCACTTAGATGTTTACCAAAAGAGATTTCACCAAGCACCCTCCTTGGGCAGCTTCCTACACAACGTCTTGTGATTCCAATTGCTCTCTTTGACTCGCAATGGATCCCTGCGCCACAGATGGACTCTGTTCCTGCTCTTGCAGGTGAAAAAGTGCAGCTGTATCTCCTACAAGAAGAGCTGATGCGTCTACCCTGTAGTAAGCTGTATGAAGTTCACCCAGCGTTGTGTCTGCAAAGAGGCTTCTGACAAAAGCAACTGCTGCGCCTGATGTGGGCACATCCCCCAAACCACATGTAAATAGAGCTCTGTGAACAAACCTGGATATTTTTTTCAACACTGATTCATTCTCAAAACCTCTTTCTATGTAACTGATAATAAATAAAAGTCATTGACTTCATTAACTCAAGAAAATGGAGGGGGGATTTCATAGTAAGATTTATCTCAGCAGTAAAACAATTCAGTGAGGACCAAATGTTTGCATGTTTATAAAGGATAACTCATGCTTTTCTTTCAAAATAAACATGAAAATCTAAACTAGGAAAAAAATGTTGACAGAACTGAGGTACAGGATTAGAAATTGACTTAGCCAAGATCTAGATAGTTCTGCTCTATTAAAATGTGCAAACTCCGAGTGAATCATACAATTCAAGCTTTTTGATAATGAAAACAAAGCAATTCAGATGGCTTGGTGGGCAAAGTGCTTGTCTTGCAGGCATAAGGACCCTGACTTCAGTCTCTGGACATAGTGATGCATCCCTATAACCACCCTGGGCAGGGGAGCAGAGACAGGAGCATCCTGAGGGCTCGGTGGCCAGCCAGTCTAGCTGAAACTGTGAGCTCCAGGTTTAGTGAGAGACATTGTCTCAAAAAATAAGGTAGAATGGTGCCTGAGGGGAACATCTCAACATCTGGCCTCCACATGCACCCACCTGGGCAAGTGCTCCTCCACAGGCAATACATGCAATACACACAAATTCAAAAGGGCACAAGTGACTGATAGTTTTATTGGCAAACACAGAGGCAGTGTGGGAGGTCACTTCAGATGACAGATTTAGCCGTTTACAGGTAAGTGTCCATTGCCACATCTAAGTGTTAACACAGACTGTCTACATGTAGAGCTTTAGTCGCAGACCCGGAGCAGCTGTGAAATGGAAGTTGCCACTCCATTGCAGTCCTTGGATATCAGTGTATTCACCTTCACCTTCCACCCTACAAAAGTGAGAAGAAACAGGTAGCTCATTAATCAGTATTAATAATCTACAGTCCAGATAAAAGATTATCTAGTGTATTATACACTGTATTTGAAACATGTTATCTTTATACTTTCAATTTTTGATGAAGGCAGAGCATCCTGCTATATCTTTTTTGTTTCTGTGTATGAGTGTTTTGCGGGCATGTAGGAAGGTATCCCTACATATGTACAGTGCCCACAGAGGCCAGAAGAGAGCACTGGATACCCTAGAACTGGAGTTACAGATGGTTGTTAGCTACCATGTGGGTGCTGGGAACTGAACCTGGGTCCTCTGCAAGAGTAGACAGTGCTCTTAACCACTGAGCCATCTCTCCAGCCTCTGTAATATCTTATTTTTAAAAAATACTATTCTAAAACACCATCATTATGAAAATTTTGGTGTCTAAGATTTTCAGGTCACATAAATTAGTTTTATGTAAAACAAAAACAAACAACTACAAACTGAAAGGTATATATCGATTATCTGGCTTAATTCATTTAGTCAACAAATGTTCATCATCATCTGCTCTGCTGTGATGTTATGCTCTGGGGTGGTGTTTTCTTGACCCCTTTGGTGTGATGAAAATGCACTCATATATGCAAACAGGCCTTACCTCACTGGTTAGTCTTTTCTCCTTTTTAAAAAAATGTTTTTATTTCTTATGTGTATGAATATATTGCTTGTATGTGTATAAATGCACCTGTGTCATGCAATGCCCATGAAGGTCAGAAGAGAGAATCAGATCCCTGGAACTAGAATTTCAGATGGTTGTTAGTCAACATCTGGGTATTGGAAACTGAACCTGAGTCCTCTTCAAGAGCAGCCAGTACTCTTAACCACGGAGCCATCTCTCTAGCCCCTTTTCTCCTTTTTAAGAGCAATGGAAAAAGTTTATTGTCATCCTTACAAATTTGGAGTCAAAATAGGTGAATACTGTTCTGCCTTTCTCAACAAGTATTTACAATGATTTCACAATATGATTGCATTTTCATTCTAGATGAAAGGATATTTATAAATAAATTGGTTGTTTTTATTTTTTTGAGACAGAGTCTCACATAATCCAGAATGAATTCAAACTCCTCTTGTAGCCAAGGATGACCTTGAACTTATGATCCCCTACCTTCACCTCCCAGGCACTAGGATTACAGGCCTACACAACTGTGCCTAGCTTTTTGTGGTGCTAGGGACTGAACCTACGGTTTCCTCCATGATAAACAAGCACTCTACCAACCAAGCTACATCTGCAGCACCACAAGTGAATTCCTGGATGGCGGGCATGGCGTTCAGTGAAATAATAAAAGTAATAGTCATAGTCATGCTTCATTTCACTTTTTTTTCAATCATGAGCTCAGAAAGAACAACAGTGGGCACATTTCTATACTGAAAGTTAGCTAATTCTGCTTTTTTTTTTGGTCTTTGTGATACAGGGTCTACCTGTAGCCATAGCTGACCTGGAACTTGCTATATAGACCAAGTTGGCCTCGATCTCACACAGATCCACCTAAGTATGGGATTAAAGACGTATTCCACCACACTGGGCTTTTATTTACATTTAATTTTAGTCTAACAGAAACGATCGTATATGTCAGGACAGAATGAAATTAAGTCATTATGAAATTACCCACAGATCTGTTTTTTTTTTTATTTTTATTTTATATGTATGAATGTATTGCCTGTATGTGTGTAAGTGCACCTATGTCTTGCAATGCCCTTGGAGATCAGAAGAGGGCATCTGATCCCCTGGAACTGGAGATATGGATGCTTGTTAGCTGCCATGTGGGTGCTGGGAATCAAACCTGGGTCCTTTGTAAGAGCAGCCAGTGCTCTTAACCAATGAACCATCTCTCCAGTCCCTGAGGCCTGCTTTTTCAAAAAAGTATATCAAGATATTTTAAATGAGAATTATTTTTAGCTTAAATTTGCTCAGAAATTGCAGTAAGTTTTCCACTTCCAAGATAACTGAAAATCATTCTATAATAACAGGAAGTAAAGAAGGTAAATGAAAAGTCTAATAGGTCATTTCCAAGAATGATATTCCCTTTTGGCAGATTATGGTGATCATAGCCTCACCTCTTACATTCTCAAACACTAAATAACTCAGCCATTTGTGGACTAAGCACATTATAAAGAACATTTAGAATTAACTAAATATAATATTTAAGCAAACATGACTGAGATCGGCCTGCCTCTGCCTCCTGAGTGCTGGGATTAAAGGTGTGTGCCACCATACCCGGCAGGACTGTTTTGATTTTTAAAATTTAAGATTACCTATTTTCGTTGAAATTTCCAGTGTACTTTGCCCCACTTGGGAATGTGTAAGTCCCCAGTCCATGAAACATATTGTCTTTAAACTGCCCTTCATACACTGCTCCTGAAAAATGCTCAAGTCTTCCAAAGCCATTCATCTGTAACAAAGGAAATGAGTTCAGAAACTAACCTTCATAGTTTCCCCAGAACCTTCCAGAATATATAATTCAAGTCAATCAGTAGCTTGTTTATTATAGTCATCAACTTTGTATCACTCTCAGTTTCCACAAAAACAATATTTGTACCTTTGTCCCTATGTTCTGGATCTGGGACATTTGAACATACAGGGGACTGAGTTGATGATAATTAGGGTTCACAAGATACCCTGAATATATCAGTAATCTTGAGCAGTCATTGTAGCTGCTTCAGGAAACTGTACAGTAGGGGTTAAGAATGTGAATTTGGCTGGGGAGATGACTCATTTTGTGGAGTGCCTGCCTCACAAGAATGAGGATCTGAGTTTGGATCTCAGCATCAGTAAAAAGTTGGGTGTAGAGGTGGCAAGATGGTTCAAGCTTGCTGTCAAGTCTGACAACCTGAGTTTGCTCCAGGGACCCATATGGTAGAAGGAGAAAAGCAATTCCAGCAAGCTGTCCTCTGACCACCATGGGGATGCTGTGGCACATGCACATCCACCCCCAATAAATAAATGTAATAAAAAATTTTAAATACAAATTTTTGTTCAGGTAGACTTGGGTACACATTCTTGCTTTATCACTTACCATCTGGACAAGAAACCTGAGCCTGATTTGTCTTATCTATAAAGTGGTAGTGTTAATGATAGAGAAACAAATATTAAATAAAATCATTTGTTTTATTATATAGTTTATTCATATGGCTTGAGGTGGGTATTGTTTTTGCTTTTGTTGTTGTTTGAGACAAGGTTTCCCTGAAGCTACAGCTGGTTTGGAATTTGTTATGTAGACTGGGTTGGCTTTGATCTCAGACAGGTCTGTCTGCCTATTGAATGCTGGGATTAAAGGTGGTATGGGCCACCATGCTCAGCCTTGTTTGGGTTTTGTTTCATATGTCTTTGAAACTGGCTTTGCTATATAGCCCAGAATAGCCTAAAACTTGAGATCTTTCCTCCTCTGCCTCCTAAATAATATGATTACAGCTGTGAGTCACTACACTGTCTTTATTATATGTGTTTTTGATTAATAATGAAGTGCTTAGAATCATTTAACCCAGGGGGTTATTTATCCACCATCAGCATTAAAACCAAAAATAACACCTTGTCATCTTTCCAGCTTCCTGTGTAGACAATCCCATCAGGAGTGGTGTGAATGCCTGTTCCATTTCTCTCATAGATTCCAGAAGACGTTCTTGTACAGTCACCATCTAAACAAGGAAAACTAGAGCTTTAACTGGGAACTGCATTTGACTAAGCAATACAGTATTTATGTCTCAATCTATTCACAACTACACTCCTAGAGGTAGGCCTTGTTTTGTATTTTGTTTTTCTTTTCTAGCTTCTTAGGATTGAAACCTATGAGACTAGGAATAAGGAGATCCATAGCCCAAGATCATCTACAACTACTGAGACCTAAGGACCACAAAGAGTAGCAGATTCCATAGCTTTCTAAAGCATACTCTCTAGACTTAATAGTAGAGTTTTGATTGAAAACCTACTTCATCCACTAGGATTGCTACATAATTTTATTTAAGTGAGGTAATATACCAGTAGTGGCTTATAAAATGTCAAGATCTCATACTTTAAATTCTAAACTATTTAATTTCTTGTATAAAAATTAAAACACATGCTTACCATACTTGTCTCCATTGGGAAATATAAACTTTATCTTATACACTTCAGAAGATGCTTTAAAAGATTGAAGAAAATCAATGTCAGTTTAAATGCTTTAATGTCATAAGACCTATAATAAATGTGCTTTCAGCACTATCCAAATAAACTCTCTTCACACAGTCACAAGCATATCGTGATCACTAGGCATTTCCACTGTTTGATATAGAGTCCTAAGGAAATAAATAATTTTCCCTAGATCATCTATTTTTACTTACTTGTCTAACAACTTTATTAGTATATATAATTTACATAAAGTTTACCCTTTGAATTATAACTCAAGGGCCAGTAAGATGACTCAGTAGATAGGAGCTGGAGAGATGGCTCAGCGGTTAAAAGTACTGTCTGCTCTTGCAGAGAACCCCAGTTTGATTCCTCGCACTCACATGGCAGTTAACAATCATATAACTCCAGATCCAGAATATCTGACACCCTCTTCTGACTTCTTTGGGCATTGTATGACATGGGTACACTTATATACATGCAGGCAATACACTCATACACATAACATTTAAAAATAAAATATACTTTTAAAAAAAGATGACTTAGTAGGTAAAGACACTTGCTGCCAAGCCTGATTGACCTGCATTTGGTCCCTGGGCCCCACATGGTGGATTGAGAGAACTGATTCCCAAAAGCTGTCCTCTGACTTCCATGTGCATGCCATGGCATGTGCCCCAAAATAAATAAATGTACATTTAAATTGCCAAACAATCGTTAACAAATCATTTTAATTTATTCACAGTTTGTACCATCATAACTCTAATTTCAGAATATTTTAGTCACCCAAAAGAAACCCTATACCCATCAGTAATTACTTCCCAATCTGTTCAAGACTCTACATCCCTGTGCCTGTGATAACTATTAATCTACTTTCTGTCTTAATTAATTTGCTTATCTTGGACATTTCTTATAAAGGAAATCATATGCTATGTGGTCCTTTGTGCCCAGATTTCATCACTTAGTAGATTTTGAAAGCTCCCCAGTGCCGCATCATGCATCAGTGCTTCATTTCTCCATGCTACTGGATATTTTATACAGAGAGAGCACCTTTTGTTTATCAGTTGATAGACATTTAACTTGTTTCCAGTTTGGAGCCTTTATTAATAATGATTCATAGGACATGTTTTATTCTTGGATGACATATATGATCTACTGACTGTCCCACAGAAGTAAGATCAGGGGAGGAATCTCTGAGTCGGCAATAGGAGGAACAGAAAAGACATTAAGTACGGAAGCAGAGAAGTCTAAGCAGAATAAGATGAGAATAGAAAGGCCAGGAGGAAGGCCACAAGGCCGGAGGATATCTTTGTCTTAGAGTGCTGGGGCACTTAGAGGACCAAAACATTAGAACTTCTTCCCAGGACTGAAGAAAATACATAGAAGTAAACTCTTAACTGCTACAACAGTAGAATGTTATTCAAACTGCGGCCTACACCTCAAAACCACCTTACAATATTTCTAAGTTCCCTGCCTGTACCTCACACCCATTTAATCAGAATTTCTTGGTGCAGGACAAGGAAACTGGTAGTTCTAATTTTAACATTAAATGCCACCTGAGAAGGGATAGCAGGTTATCTCTTTTAAAAAATATTTATTTTTTTATGTTTATTTCTTTTATGAGTGTTTACCTCCATGTATCTAAGTGCATCCATGTGTACAATACCTGCAAAGGCCAAAAGAGGGAGTCAGTGCTTCTGGAACTGGAGTTAAGAATGGTTGTTAGCTGCCATGTAGGTGCTGGGAACTGAACCCAAGTTCTCTGCAAGAGCAGCCAGTGCTCTTAATCTCTGAGCCTCCCAAGTCCCAAGGAGGGTTCTCGCTAAGAAAGCAGAGTTACTAATACAACAGGTAGGAAATGGTATCAACATCTTCAGAGAGAAAAGATATGGTGTCTTTGAAACAGAAATAGACAGTTCCAAACCAATGAGCAATCCATAAAGCTAATAACTGATGAAATGAAATAGGAGGGTTGGATAGTAGATTAATGGGCTAGAAGATAAAACTGAAAATGTTTTCAGAAAGTCACACAAAGAAAAATTTTAGGATAATGGAAAATGAACTCTAAATGTTAATGCCAGTTTAATAAGAATTCCAGAGAGATAGAATAAAGGAAGAAAACAATCTTTGAATAAATAGCCAAAATTTTCTCAGAATGGAAGAAAATGAGTGTTCACAATTCAAATGGATACTGAGCAAAATCCCACCCCAGGACAGTTGTAATTAAATTTCACAACATAGAGTTGTAAATGCCAGTTAAGTTAGCCTTAAAAAAATAAAGGTAAGTATGGAGCAGTCAGGCATGGGGACATATGCCTTCAATCCCAGCACTGGGGAGGCAGAGACAAGAGGATTTTTCTGAGTTCACAGGCCAGTTTGGTCTACACAAGGAGTTCCCGGGTAGTTGGGACTACAGGGAGACCCTGTCTCAAAAAGGTGGGAGGGTGGAACCAAAGAAAAATCAAATTATCTACCCTCCCCCAAAAGAATGAGGATCAGACTGGCATCGGTGACAGTGAAGATTTTTTAAAATATTTTATTTTACTTCCATTTTTATGTGTATGAGTGTATTGCCTGCATGCATGTAAGTGAACCCATGCCATGTAATACCCATGGAGGTCTGAAAAGGGCATCAGATCCCCTGCTACTGCAGTTTTGCATGGTCGTTAGCCTCCATGTGGGTGCTGGGAATCAATCCTGGGTTCTCTGCAAGAGCAACCATGCTCTTAATCACTTAAACACCTCTCCAGGCCAGCAACGGAGAATATTAAAAAAAAACAAAATAGGTTAGCAAGATGGCTCAGTGGGTAAAAGCCCTTGACCACGGAGGTAAGAAGAAGGCATCCGATCCCCTGGAACTGGAGTTACGCACAATTGTTAGCTGCCATGTGGGTGCTAGGAACCGAATCCAGATCCTCTACAAGAGCATTCAGTGCTCTTAACTACTGAGCCATTTCTCCAGCCCCTTTACTTACTTATTTTTTAATGGTAGTCCAAAAGCTGTTGTTGCTACTGGTGTACAGCATACTGCTATTATTGGCCTTTATATAAATTTATAATTTGATTTTGGAAACTAGGTATCCTGTCAACTTTGGAAAAGTATCCGAGTTGAGTTGGCACTGTACAAAAACTAATAGCAATATTGGTCTAGAAACGTTAACTTATTTTTTTAAATATTCGTACCGAGGTAAGCACTGCATTAAACATATAAGATCTTATCTACGTGAGTATGATTACAGAAACTAATAAAGTACTCTGTACATGAAGAAGGAAAAAAAGAAGTTTCCACATTCGAAACTCGAGTATGGGAGTGAACCGCCGGGATTGGTATAAAGGAAACAAGTTGAGAAAGTGGCACAGAGAAGCAGCCACTGACTAGGAGGGCGCCCCCAGACCTCCTGATCCCCAGTTCCCCGGCTCTGCGCGGCCCAGCCCGCCCGTGTGTGGACGCTGCGAAGTCACAGCCGGTCCTCGGCTGAGCCCACGTTCACCCTGTTTAAAGCCGCCCTTCCCGCCGGGGTGTCAGAGGAAGGGCACTCACCGGATGGAGAAGTGAAGAAGGGACTGTCGCGACTCTGTGATTCCCCATTGCTCGCCAGCTCCGCGGCCTGGAGCGAAACTGGGCTAGGACAGACCGCCACTCGGTTGCTAGGGCGACCGGGCCGCCTCTCACCCGGAAGCAAACATGCAACGGGCCAATCAGAAGGCGCCTTGGCGGGGCGGCTGCGGCCGGGTGAGGTCCGAGAGGGAGGCCGAGCCCGGTGGGGACCCAGACCCGAGTGCCGCCTCCCGACGGTCGCGAGGAGCGACGCTGACAGCCAGGTACGGCCAGACGTGGCGGGGGGCGGGGCCGCGGTCGGGCGCGGGAGGCGGGCCGGCCTGTCGCCCCTGCTCCGGAGGGACCACGTCCGAGGACCCTCCTGCCCAGTGTGTCTTGTCCCCCTGGGGTCGGTGAATCAGAACCACCGGCATCCTAGGGACCCCGGACGTGCAGCCGATCTGGTCCACGCCTAGGCTCCGAGCAGGGTTGGATTGGAGCGGCTTGAGGGCCGTTTCCTGTCGGAGGCTCCATTGCGACCTGAGGGGCGATTCCGGGAAAGGGCTGGTGACGGTGTACATTAAAAAAAGGTACCTGTCATGCCTGGATATCTGAATGGAGCTGGGTAATGTTCAGTGGTCAGAGGTTTGCCTGGGAGGCGAGTGGGGTGGGTCCTTTTTTCATCATCCCCGTTTAGTAAGGTGTACGTGGGAGTCAAACTTGGTTGTGAAACAAAGGATCCTCTTAGAGCCAAACTTAGGTCCCAGAGTTCATGGTGAAGAAAGATGAAATCTCCCGAAACTAGAAGGAGAACGGTGAAATATATCCCTGTGGATTGTAGAACCTAATTTTTATTTCCTGGAAGACATCTGAGAAGCTTCTTGATTGCTATTCTGGTCAACAAGTCTTCGTTCACATTTTTGTGTGAAAAAATCCCAGGTTGGAAAGGCCGCCTTTTCTAGGTTGGTGTGAGACACCTTGTTTTAAATCAGCACAGAGTCGTCTTGTTTTTTTCCTACTGTTTCTCAAGGCATGAATTGACCTGGGCTGGGTGGTTTTTGAGACAAAATGGTTTGATTTGTATATTTTTTCCTTTCTTCCTGAATTTTAAAAGAGATAGGCAGTCATTGATGTACAGTGTTACAGAACTCAACCTGTGCCATTGTTTGGTCACTTGTTAAGTGTTTAAGGACTTCCTTTTTATGAGATTTTAAATGTGTTAAAGTACTGGTGTTTTAGAGAACTTATAGTTTTGACTTTGGGTTTTAAAACCTAGGTTGAGGGCTGGAGAGATGTTTCAACTGTTAAGAGCACTGACTGTTCTTACAGAGGACAGGATTTGGTTCTCAGCACCCACATGGCAGCTAATAATCATCCATAACTCCACTTCCAGGGGATCTGATGTCCTCTTCTGGCCTCAGCAGGCATTGCATGCACTGGTCCAGGCAAAACACTCACACATAAATAAAAATTAATTGATTAAAACTTAGAAAGTACTAATCATGTTTTTTTACTTTTCTATATTTATGATGTTTTGGAATATGGGGGTCCTGTCCATCTAGGAGAAACTGACTTTCCAGAGTTAGCTAATGAACCACTCACCTGTGAACATGGCTTTCATATGTCAACTAAACAATTGTGAGTCAGAACTCCAAACCACTTCCCTTAAGGCTCATATTCCAGCTAATCCCTAACCTAAATCTGAGGCCAGGGTGCCAGACTACTAGAACGAGAAGATGGAGGAAGAGCAGAAATAAGGTGTCAGTTACCAAAAAGATTATGTTGCAACCTTGATGTAATCCTGCGCACAGTATACCACCAAGGCCAGTTTATCCTGTTAAATATAAACCTCCTGCACCATCAGCCCAAATCAATCCAGAAATAACAGTAACTTCGTAGGAGCTACCATCTGATCCCAAAGTCTCCCTCTGCTCCTACACTTGTGCATGGTCCTTCCTCTCATATCCACAGCCAGTGGAGTTTCAGCATAAACAGCGCTCTCTCTCTCTCTCTCTCTCTCTCTCTCTCTCTCTCTCTCTCTCTTTCACACACACACACACACACACACACACACCCCAACTTTTTATTTGTCGAATCGCCGTTAAAGTAATTAAAAAATATTCACCTCAAGATTTTGCTCCAGCTCTCCAGTGACTATCCAAAAAAATCCAGAGTCCTTTCTGGGCCTTCATAGCCTTCTCTACTTTCTGGCTTTCCCTTCTCACATCCAGCCCAGCACACTGATTGATGTTCTGGACTTGAAGTCTTTACATCTGTCATTGCTGCTATTCCAGATGTTCTTTTCACAAATATTTCATGGCTCATATGGCTTGTTCAAGTATTCATTCACAGGTAGCCTTTGAAAGGCATTCAACAACTACTTGATTTTATAACATTGCTGTGGTCTGGAGATTATTTTCTCATTGAATTTGAATGCCAGTATTAGAAGGTAGAGCCTTTAAGGATAAGTAGATAATTAAATGAGATAAAGGGAGAGAGCATGTTCACAATACATTATAAAGCAAGGTGGTCCTTTCTGTTTTATCTCTTCCTTAAGCCTCCTGCTCTTCTGTCTGCTAAGATCCAGTAAAAGCCTCTGATCAGCATCTGCTCAGATGCAATGTGCTTTTGTACTTCCTACCCTTCAAAACTGTAAGCCAAAAGAAACCTTTATTCTTTATAAATCACTCAGTCTTAAGTATTCTGTTATAGCTGCAAAGAACGGACAAAGACAGTGCTTACTGGATTACACATCTGTTTGTTTATTGTCAGTTTTATCCTCTAGAAGGTAAGCTTCATAAGGGAGGAATTTTGTCTTAACTGTTATATCCCCAGGATCTGGCACATAAATGCTTGATAAGTATTTGTAGAGTAGATAAATGAGTGAATATTTATTCTCACATAAGTTATTCATTCAACCTTCAGTAATTCATACTCTCTTACATGTTTAATTCTTATTATCTTCCAGGTATTACATGTGCTAGAGGTATAGTGGTAATCAAAGTAGACAGTTGTCTTCAAAAAGCTTTCTATGCATAGAAGGGGAGCGACAAAATAAACACTCACTACATATGTAAAACCATGAAGGAGTTTGAAGAAAATACCAAGAGATCTAGTTTTGATTTCCATGTATTTGTGGAATTTTTCTGCTTTTAATTTCTAATCTCTCTTCTTTTTTAGTTGCAGAGTATGTTTGATATTATTTCTGTCTTTTAAAAATGTATTGAGGTTTGCTTTACAGACTAGCATATAGCTTATTATGGAAAATATTTCATATATATTTGAGTAGAAAACATATTCTGTTGTTTCAAGGTAGAATGTCCTATAACTATCCCTTAGGTCTAGTTGGTGTATACTACTACTTAAGACTTCTCTTTAGGGGCTGGAGCGATGGCTCAGAAGTTAAGAGCACCTGCTGCTCTTGCAGAGGATCTGGGTTCAAATCCCAGCACCCACATGACAGCTCACAACCTCCATAACTCCAGTTCCAGAGATTCCAACACCCTCTTCTGACCTCCACAAGCATTGCACAACAATGTAACAAGCAGGCAATACACTCATACACATAAAATAAAAATAAAATACTTTCAAAAATTAAAAAATAAAAATAATTTTTAAAAGGCCTCTTTTTCCTTGTATTTCCTCTGACTGCTCTACCATTATTGAAATGGGTGCTACTGTTATTAAACTGTTTATTTCTCCATTTCTGAAACGTGAATTTTAGTGCTTCATTATTAGGTATATATGTTTATAATTGTTTTATCTGCCTGCTGAATAGATCCTTTTTTATTATAAAGCATCCCTTTTTGTTTCAAGCAGCATTTCTTTGCTCTAAAGTCTATTTTGTCCTGTATTTGCATAGTCACTCCACCTTTCTTATGTTTTCTAATTGCATGACTCATCTTTTTCATTTATTTATTTATTGTTCTTTTTGAGACAGGGTCTCCCTGTAGCACCAGCTGACCTGGAACTTGTTACATAGACTAGGCTGAGATCTGTTATGTAGATCACAGAGATCTCCCTGTCTCTTTGCCTCCTGAGCGCTGGAATTAAAGGCGTGTGCCACCATGCCTGGCCATCCTTTTTTTTTTTAATATTTATTATTTTTTGTTTTATGTGTATAAGTGTATTGCCTGCATGTATATATGTGTATCCGTGTCGTGCAGTGCCTGCAGAGAGCATCGTATTCCTTGGAACTGGAGTTAAGATTATTGTTGGCCACCATGTGGGTGCTGGGAACTGATGAACCCAGTTCCTCTGCAAGAGCAGCCAGTGCTCTCAACCTCGGAGCCACCTCTCCAGCCCCTCCATCCTTTTACTCATGTCTTTGGATTTATGGTCCTGACCACATTAACTTGTGAGTGGATTGTTTAATCACAACAGTCCACTCACATTTGTTATTATTGAGATGTATCATCACATTTTTACCTGTATACCTCAGGTGTATTTGTTCTTTTGTTCCTAGTTTATTTTGTACTGCTTTCTTTTGAATTTAATCTCTGAGTATTTCGTAGTGTTTTATGATGGTTGTTCTATAGTCTATTGTGTACATCTTAATTTATCAGAGTCAATTTCAGGTTTGAATTGGTGTGATTCTAGCAATGAATATAAAGAAGCATTGTTTGTATCATTCTCTTTTTTGTGATCTCTTTCTCTGTCTCTGTCTGTCTGTCTCTCTCATGTGTATGTGTGTGTTCGTGTACCTAATAAGCATATATAAATTTTTATTTTGATTATGAAATCATAAAATATACCAAATATACTAGTTATCTCAACTACAGTTTTTAAAGTCTTAGCCTAGACCTAACCAAACCATAGTGCTAATTGGGGCTTTGTGTGTTTTGAACTCCCTCATCTGTTTCTTACATACATTCTTTGTTGAGAAACCTATACCAGAGAAACCCACTAAACATTGATACTAAGGAGTATGTATTTTGCAATTTTTTTTGTAAAGCAGTTTAGACAGTCTGTTCCTTTTTAGACCTGTGTTTTTCTTTACTTCTTTAAAGTAGGGTTTATCTATAACTTTAATAAATGAAAGACTATTATATTGTGTGGTTCTGAGGCATCTGGATTTATTTCTTGTCTTTCAGGTAAAAATGAGTTCTTCAGTAAGAAGAAAAGGCAAGCCAGGCAAAGGAGGTGGGAAAGGATCTTCCAGAGGAGGAAGAGGCGGCAGGAGTCACTCTAGTAAACCCCATGGCGGCGGCGGCGGCGGCAATCGAAAGGCCTCAAGTAGAATGTGGGATGATGGAGACGACTTTTGTATCTTTACTGAATCAAGGCACTCATCTAGGTCATTATATACTTTTTGATATATTTTATTTATTTATTTATTTATTTGCTTATTTGTTTATTACTGTGGATGTGTGTGGATGTGCATGCCACAGTGTGCATCTGGAGGTCAGAGGACAACTTGTGGGAGTCAGTTCTTTCCTTCTACTATGTGGGCGCCACGGATTGAACTCAGGTCGTCAGACTTAGCATCAGGTACCTTTACCCACTGAGCCATCTTGCTAGCCTATCATTATACTTTAGGATGTTTGGATATGGAAATAGTTTCAATCCCTAATATATGGGACAACAAATGACCAAGAAGCAGAGGGCAGAGAAGAGGCTAAGTAATTCTGGTTCAATTCATTGTTCTTATCTAAAATCCTACCAGTCTCTTTCTTTGTGACCTAAAAAATTTTTTAATTGAAATTTTGTGCATTTTATACAGAACATCTTAATCAACTTTACACCCTCTTCCCCACTGGCACCTGTCCATAGTCCCCTCCACACACTGGATTTCATACATTCTGTCATTTGTGTTAAGGCCTGTCACATCAGCTTAGTGTTCCCAGACATCCCTCATTGCAGGTTCATCCACTGAGATCTAGTCAGCCTATCTAGAGTCCCTCCCTTTAAGAAGATCAGCTCTTCCTCACCCAGCAGTAATCAGCTGCCAGTAGTTCTTCAACTAAGATTGGGGCCTGCTGCCCATTTCCACAGTTTCTTTCTAACTTTTTGTAATGCACAATGGTAAAACACGAACTTTTTTCCTTTCTTTTAAGTGGGTTGAATTCTGAACTTAACTACCATGTGACACTGAACTGGACATAATTCAACTCTTGAGTTCAAGGGTTTCTGGGAAAGTAAATACTGGAAAAGATAAATGTGATAAAAAAAATTGAAAATGTATAGACACAATAGATAACATAGGTTGATGTTAAAATCAACAGCCTAAGATGCAATGGGATTCTTTCTAGTTGATGAGTTACATATTATCCAGCTACATCAGTCATCACCTGATGGTATTTCATGTGGTGACTGGTAACAAGTGTCCTAGTTAGCCTCTTCCTCTTGAGTGCTAAGATTAAAGGTCTGTGTCATTATGCCAGACTTTCTATCCAACTTTTAACGAGTAGACAGTAGGAATTCTTGTAAGTCTAGTAAGTACCTGAAAGTAAATGTAGCTAGTACGTGTTATGCAATATAAATGTAAAATCTTCATAGTCTCTCAGACTGCACTGTTTTGTGCATGGATTCTTAGAGATGGAGAGACTTCATTAGAGCCATATATAAACACACACATAGGAATAGCTTATCTAAATATTAATTAGAAACAAATATAAGTGAATGCTAAGTTTAGTTGCATCTTAAATCATGCATTCTTTTAAGTGAATTCAACTGTATGCACTCAGAGAAGATCAAGAGAAGCAGGTAGCATTTGAGTAGCTTAAACTACATACTAAATGGACTGCTGCACTGAGTCAGTGATTGTAGGATCTAAGTATGTATTCTTCATACAGGATTGCTAAAGTAAACGAATCATCAGGTATTCAGTCAGAGACTCCACATGTTCTTCCATCTTAAAATAAAAATGGTCATTTGAGACGTACAGATGTATTAAGAAGAATGTATATCTCAAATGTACCATATTTAAGGAGTGATTGTCATTTCATTTTCGGGAGGTAGGCGTTCGACAAGGTCTCACTGGCCCAGGCTGGCCTAAACTCAGGAATCCTTTGGTCTTTCTGCTTCAGCACCTATTTGATTAGTCATGAACCACTGTATCCCACATTTTCAGAGTAATTTCCAAGTGGGTTTCACCGTACCTGCTGGCTTAAAACCTAAATTAAATGCAGGTCTTGGGGATGGAGTGATGACTTAGCAGTTAAACTCACTGGCTGCTCTTGAAGAGGACCTGGGTTCAGTTCCTAGCACTCACAGTGGCTAACAATTATCCATAACTCCAGTTTCAGGAGGCTCTGACGCCCTCTTCTGACTTCCGTGGGCATTGCACGACATAGGTACACTTACATACAGGCAGGCAATATACTCATATACATTAAAAAAAAAAAGATTCCTTTAAATGCAGCTCTTTTGTTTTTCTTAAAAACACATACACATTATAAGTCTTAGAATATTAAATGTTTTATCATTTAGTAAATATTTACTGGATGCCTTCTATGTTTTGGGCAGTATTTTACAGACTAGAATTTTAGCAATGAGTAAATCTTGTAGTTATTGCCACAAAAATTTTTTCAGCTAGAAGGACCATAACTATGTAACATATCAGGTAGTAAATGCTGTGAAGAAAAACAAAGGAGGGTAAAGTGCATACAAAATACCAGAACAAACTGCTATTTTATACAGAGGTCCTCTCTAAAATGGTAGCATTTGAACAAGGACAGAAGAAAATTCGAGTAAGCCTCAAGGCAGACAGGATAAAGCAAGTGCAAAGTTCCTAAGTCAGGACCTCGAGAAGCTTAGGAAACAGCAAAGAAGCCACATGACAGGAATAAGCCAGTGGGGTCAGGTCGAGCAAAGAGGCTGGACCTCCAACAACCTTGTGGGCCATTAGGACTTCGGCTTTTGCTCTGAGCAAGGTGGGAAGACACTGGAAGGTTTGAACCAAGAATGTATGACATCTTCAGTCACTCCAGCCTCCAGTTGCTACTCTTCAGTGTGACTAAAAATGGTCTCTTCCTTCGGGCAGTTATAGCCCCTTGCCAGGATAAAGAGGTAAGTGAGGAGCTCAGCGAGGTCAGGGTACACTGTCCACATGGAGGGGTGGACTTTATGATCAAGCATGGAAATTGTGCATGGTGGCCCACACCTGTTACCCAGCGCTTGCGAGGTGGAGGCAGGCCAAAAGGACCAGGAGCTCCAGTGATCCTTGGCTACATATCAAGTTGATCCCAGCCTATGCTACTGAGACCTAGTCTTTTAAAAAAAATTAATAATAAGGATGGTTCGTCCTTAGAGACAGGAAGGAAGGCAAAGTACAGAGATAAGTAAATAAGTGATGGATGAGATAGGAGCAGGTGACTCCCCCACCCCCAAACTAACTACAAGAAAATGACCAGAGAAACTCAAGTTATGAGAATTTGTACAAGTCAGCTAGCCTGAACTCTTCAAAAATATCAATGTCAAGACTGGAGAGATGACACAGTGGTTAAAGAGCACTTACTGCTGGTCCAGAGGACCTGAGGTGGTTCCCAACACCCACATTATGTGACTCACAGCACCTGCAACTCCAGGTCGAGGGGATCCAATACCTCTGGCCTCTGCAGGACTTGCACTCATGTGCACATACCTACACAGAGACACACTTATAAACATAACTTAAAATAATAAAAAAATGTAAATGTTAATGTCAGAGAAAAAATACTATCTAGGGGCTGGAAATATCCAGTAAATATTGTAGAAGATGGATTCTGTCTGTGTATTTAGTGTCATCTGTTATCAGTTTGTTTTGTGAATTTTTGGAAACTCTGAGATTATAGAAGTTTTTGTTTTTTGAATATTTCATTATTTTCATTTCATGTCTATGAATGTATTGCCTGCATGGATGTAAGTGTAATTATGTCCTGCAACGCCCAGGGAGGTCAATAAAGGGTGACGTTTCTCCTATACCTGGAGTTAGGATGGTTGTTAGCCCCAACATGAGTCCTGGGATCAAACCAGGGTCCTCTGGATGAGCAGCTGGTGCTCTTAACCACTGAGCCATGTCTCCAGCTCCAGAAATTGTAGAAATTTTGATCATGAACATACAATTTTAATCTTGTCTTTTGCAGGTCCAGTAACAGTAACACAAGTAAAGGAGAGACATGCCCTAAATGGAAGCCCAAAGCCAAATTGCCCCTTCAGACTCTTCATATGACCTGGGAAAATCAAGAGAAAGTAAAAGCTCTTCTGAGAGATCTGCAAGAACAAGACGAAGACGCTGGATCTGAGTAAAGTATTTTATTTGAATGTGTTTGTATACTAAGGAAGGTATACTAGCAGTGTGAAGGCCCTGTGCATCTTTGGAGTACTGTATCAATACAGATTCATTTGTATCTGTATAATTAGTTGAAAATGAGCCAAGATAAATACAAGAATAATTTTTCAGCCACAATTTTAGATTGGGCTTGTTCTGTATCACCCGAACAATAATATGGATTGCCTTATCTTTCTTTTTCTCTGCAACTGAAGAGTAGTCAGGATCCTATGTCCTTAGCTCCTTGAATGAAATTCTTAGACCCCTGCATACTTTTTCTCTGAAATAAGTAGAAATTTAACATCTAATACATTAAAATGTTCTGTTCACTAGGAGAGACATTTCTGGGGAGGAGGAAGATGAACCGGATTGTGCTGATAGTGAGCAGTACTGGCCAGCCGGACAAGAGCCTGCCCTTGTTCGTGACTCTGACCCTTGGGAGTATACTGGCTCAGGCACTCAGCCTCCTATTCCAGAATTTACAGTCTCACCATTTGCAGTGCAAAAGCTTTCCAGGTGGTTACTTTTATCTGTTATGGGAGCTGGGGCTGGGGGGAGTGGCAGGATTCAAGGCAACCAAGTCATTTCATAACCTCAATTACCTTCCTTGAGGGTTGTTCTGTTATGAGAGTTCCAGCAGACCCTGATAAGGCTAATAGTCTGTCTTTTACGATGGAAGGATTAGCATTATCAGAGATGGTTTATCAAAACACAGACTATGGCTATTTATAGTTATAACTTCATATATGTATATTTAAGTGAAATTTACTTAAATGATATAAGGCTTTTCATGAGACCTTTTTGTCCCATTTTGCCATTGCCAGGTATGGTTTCAACACTGAGCGCTGTCAGTTGGCCTTGAGGATTTGTGATGGGGATTTGGGGGCAGCACTAGAGCATCTTCTCCGCCAGTGTTTTTCAGAGGCATTTGGAGAGAGGATGAGGATGTCTGAGGCAGCTGGCCAAATAAGCTTACCTGAGTGTGTGGAACAGAGACAGGAAGAGGCACTTGCTCTCAAGTCTATCTGTGGAGAAAAATTTATAGAAAGAATTCAGAACAGAGTTTGGACCATTGGATTGGAATTGGAATACTTGACAAATAAATTCTGCAAATCCAAGCAAAAGGAAAGTACCAAAAATGTACAGGACACTTCTCCTGAAACCTGCAAATTTTACCTCAAAGGAAATTGTAAATTTGGATCAAGATGTAAATTCAAACATGAAGTGCCCCCAAATCAGATTGTTGGAAGAGCAGAAAGACTCGTAGATGATTCTCATCTGAATGTTGATGACGATGCATCTTTTTTATATGAGCTTGAAATTCGGTTTTCTAAAGACCACAAATACCCCTATCAAGCTCCTCTTGTGGCATTTTATTCCACCAATGAGAATCTACCTCTGGCTTGTCGTTTACATATTTCTGAGTTCCTTTATGGCAAGGCCTTGACATTTGCACAAACTTCAGAACCTGTTGTTTATTCTTTGATAACCCTTTTAGAAGAAGAGTCAGAAATTGTCAAGTTACTATCAAACACCCATCACAAGTATAGCGTCCCTCCTCTGAGCTTCCTTCCAGTAACTTCTGGCATGAGACTAAGTAATCCTGCCTGTCATAAACCGGGAATTCCAAATAATGCTTTTGTTTCTAATCAAATTCCAGAAGGTATGTAAAGTGTTGATCTTAGGGACAGGAGGGAATGAACATTCCGAATGAGAATTCTTAAAAACTTAGGAGGCTGGACTATTTCCCAGTGATCTGCAGCAAGTCGTTTAGTCCCATGGACAAAAAAGAAAAGAATTCCTGAACAATCAGTGTACCTGCCTTCAACTCTGAATCCTAGCTGTGTCACTATGGTTGAGCTCTCTAAACTGAAATTCTGGGTGATGTATACATTTATTTTACCTATATAGAATCTGAGGTCAGAGAGGCCATAAAGCATTTTCTCGGAAACTCCATTTAATTTGGTTTCATAGGTTTGTTTATTTTATATGCTATCTCTTCCCTCCTGTTCTCAGTATTCTAGGCTGGCAAAAATTGATCTAAATAGGGCTGTCGTTATGAATCTAAATAGAATTCTTTGTAGTCTTCTGGCCTTTTCCAGAGCCAGGTTTGTTATATAGATTCTCATACTGCAAACAAGCTCCTCTTCATCTTTCACAAGAACTTACTGTTATTTACTGTTATTTTTTTTCTTCCAGGTAGAATGAAACTTTTGCTCTTGGCTGAGAATTTCCTGGTTACAGGCTAGAAATATGGCTAGCGGCAGCGAGTTTGCCTAGCATGCACGAAGTCCTGGGTTTAACTCCCAGCAGTGCAGCTAGGGCATGAGGCTGGGGGTGTGGGGGACTGGGACTGTGAAAAAGACAGAAAGTTTCCTGACAAGTGTCAGTAAGCAGAGAACAGTGAGGCTGAGATACGGCTGCTGGGTAGCTAGCTAGGTGCACTTGTTAGCTCCTGACTGAACATCAGTGTCTAGTACATGCTGTTCACACGTGGCTCTTGGACCTGTGTGTGTGTGTGTGTGTGTGTGTGTGTGTTGGGATCTACTGAGTTACATCCCTAGTCTGACTTTTTAAATAACAGCTTTACTGAGATAAAATTTATATGCCATAAAATTCATCTACTTAAGAGGTTATAATCCATTGGTTTTTATTACAGAGTTGTGTAGTCTTGAACACTATCTAATTATAGAACATTGTCATCTACCCTAAATAAACCCTCTACCCATCAGCGGTCCCCTATTCTCAGCCCCTGCCAACCACTATTCTGTAGTCTGTCTTTACAAATTTGTTTTATACATTTCATTGAAATGGACTATGTATGTGACTTTTGGAGGCTGGGTTCTTTCACTTAGCAAAATGTTTTCAAAGTCCATGCATGTCATAGTATGTATTAGTCCATGTATGTCTTGGTATGTAGTGAGTCCTTTTATCATTGAGTGATTTTTTCCATTGCCTGGATATACCACATTTTGTTGATCATTTGGTAAACATTTGGTTGTTTTATATCATTGATTTTAGGGACACTTGCAAGTAGCTGAAAAAGTCTGTTAATTCTTTGAATGTTAATTCTTATCTTTAATTTGATTTAGTAGTACCACTTATTCTTACATGAAGTTTATTGGAAGAAGTATTTTAAGTTCTTTAGTAGTAGAAGTAGTATTGAATGAATGACCCATTCTTGTCAAGTTTGAGTTTTTTTCTCCATCTTAGGATTTTTATGGTTGTTACTTTGGTAGTGACTTACTTTCTTTGCTAAAGAAAGGGTAAATTGAAACAACAGAAAAAGAAAGTAATGCCTGGCGTGGGGGTGCGTGCCTTTAATCCCAACACTTGGGAGGCAGAGGCAGGGGGATCTCTGTGAGTCCAAGGCCAGCCTGGTTCACATAGAGAGTTCCAGACCAGCTGGGGCTACAGAGAGACTCTGTCTCAAAAGGCCAATAAAAAAAAGAATGGGTAGGTTGAAAACGTTTCCTTCTGCTCTGTTCAAGTTGAAAAATTATCAGAACCTGAGGAGGATGCAGATGAAGATGAAAGTCCTGCACCAGTTATAGTGGAGAATGAAAGCTATGTGAACCTCAGGAAAAAGATTAACAAAAGATATGACTGGCAGGCAAAGTCAGTACATGCTGAAAACAGTAAGATCTGCAAGCAGTTCCGAATAAAACAGGTATGGTATAGTCAGGGCTAACATCACCCTTGCTGCCTGAATGAGGGAATTCAGAGTTAGGAGGCTTTGGCTGCCCTCCCTCTTAGCATTTTGGTTCTCTCTGAAAGCTTAGAATTATAACCCCTCTCCCTTCCCTTCCCTTCCCTTCCCGTCTGGCTTTTGGGGAAAGGATCTTGCTCTGTAGGCACTGTGTAGGATCTTGCTCTGTAGGCACTGTGTAGGCACTGTGTAGGATCTTGCTCTGTAGGCACTGTGTAGGATCTTGCTCTGTAGGCACTGTGTAGGCACTGTGTAGGCACTGTGTAGGATCTTGCTCTGTAGGCACTGTGTAGGCACTGTGTAGGATCTTGCTCTGTGTAGGCACTGTGTAGGATCTTGCTCTGTAGGCACTGTGTAGGCACTGTGTAGGATCTTGCTCTGTAGGCACTGTGTAGGATCTTGCTCTGTAGGCACTGTGTAGGCACTGTGTAGGATCTTGCTCTGTAGGCACTGTGTAGGCACTGTGTAGGATCTTGCTCTGTAGGCACTGTGTAGGATCTTGCTCTGTAGGCACTGTGTAGGATCTTGCTGTGTAGGCACTGTGTAGGATCTTGCTGTGTAGGCACTGTGTAGGATCTTGCTGTGTAGGCACTGTGTAGGATCTTGCTCTGTAGGCACTGTGTAGGCACTGTGTAGGATCTTGCTCTGTAGGCACTGTGTAGGATCTTGCTCTGTAGGCACTGTGTAGGCACTGTGTAGGATCTTGCTCTGTAGGCACTGTGTAGGATCTTGCTCTGTAGGCACTGTGTAGGCACTGTGTAGGATCTTGCTCTGTAGGCACTGTGTAGGCACTGTGTAGGATCTTACTCTGTAGGCACTGTGTAGGCACTGTGTAGGCACTGTGTAGGCACTGTGTAGGCACAGGTTTGCACCACTACTCTCTGCCCGAGTTTTTAGACTTCTCTATATGCCACAGCAAATTTAGGTGCGTTTGCTTAGTGGTTTGGGGACAGTCTTATATAAGACAAAGGTGACTTATTTAACGAGTCTGTGGAGTACATTAAATAATGTCTAATATTAGAGTTCAGTGATTCTTATTTTTTTGTATAATATAATGCTATAAGTTATACCCATATATAATACCCATAAACCATTAAAATGTATATAATCATATCATAAAGAAAATGATAGGGACCAAAAATTATTTAGTCAATTTTATTAGCATTTCAAATACGTATGGTTAGATTATATGCAGGAACTTACACATTAGTATAAATTCTTATATTGTTCGAAAATACAGCCATATAAATTTTAATTTAAAATTTTTTATTTTTAATTAACATATAACTTCATCCTTATGTGCAAACACGACACTTCATTGTGTATATGATACAATTAGTCCTTCGCATATCTGTCATTGGAGACATTTCTAAATTCTTTGGGAACATTCCCCCCCCCAAAAGTCCTTTCTCCCAGCTATCTTGATGTATGCAAAACACATTTTGTTTGACATGGGGTCTTTAGCCTAGGCTGGCCTGGCACCTGTAATGTAGCAGAGAATGTGCCTGGATGCCTGCTTCTGCCAGTCTCCAGTGCACTGGGATTACAGGTGTGTGCCAACGCTATGGGTACTCTGCCCTGCTGTAGAACGTTAGAAGTTATTCCTCCTGTCCAGCTTCACTCCTGTGCCACTGACCATCCACACTCCGTCTCTTCTTCCCCCGTAATTTTAACATACACGCGATATTTGTAGAGTATTGTCCATTAATTGAGAAACTGATTTACATACTATGGTGCATGACCAAAAAGAACCCTTTGGCAAGTGCTCTTATTAGGGAAAATCTGATATGGTTTAGAGCTTAGTTATGTGCTCTAGTCGCACTTAACCAGCTTTTGTATTTACATATAAATTGACTCATTAGGACAAGTTCAGTTCTTCAGAAGCACTTTTCATATTTTAAGGGTGCCAGTAGCTACTTTCAACCAGAAGTTTCTGTATTGGTCAGGGCGCAAATGAATTGTTACTATGGACATAGAAATTTTTATTGTAGTATTGACATATTCTTATTAATGTGGTGGTGTATCCTATCATTTGAGAGGCAGAGGCAGGTGGATCTCTGTCAGATTGAGGCCAGCCTGGTCTACATAGTGAGCCCTAGGCCAGCTGGGGCTCTGGGTGATCCTTCTTGGGAAAACTGGATAGATGGTAAGCAAGATGGGTTTATTTCACTTACAAGATCTTTCAGTTTATTTAGCTACAAGAATGTTGTAGGAATTCCACAGCTCACTGTGTGGATTCGACAGCCAGCCCTCTGACTATAAAGCCATCAGTATCCAATCCTGACAGATCTCACCTTGATTTTATTAGGCTTCCAGACAGTTCCACTCAAGTCTGCAAGAAAGACAATCATTACCTGCTTGGGAAGAAAGAGAAAACATTCTCAAATTGTTGAGCAAGCACCAGGTGGTTGTCGTAAGTGGTATGACTGGGTAAGAAATTCATTTACTTGAGAGACAGCTTTCACATCTAAACAGGACAGGCACATTGGTTACTATGACTGGTTCTGCTTTGAAAACACTTGTAGCTGGTGTTATTTGCATGTTTTTATCTGTCAGATATTAAATGATATTCCATGTAAGTGGTTGTACCACTTCTGTAGCCTCAGAGCCACATTACAAAACTTTAAAGCAAAGCTCAGAAATTCATTTAAGAATTTATAGATGTGTACATCTACCTTGGCAGGGTGTGATGACAGATGCCTTTAATCGTTATGCTCAGGAGGCAGAGGTAGGCAGTCTTCTGTGAGATCTAGGACAGCCGAGTCTACATAACAAGTTCCAGACCAGCTTGGGCTACAGGAACACCTTGTCTCAAAAGCCAAAAACTAAAAATAAATATTCAGTAAAAAAAATGTATTTGTTATTTTTATTTTTACGTTTTCTCCTGTGCCGATTTATGTATATCACGTGTGTCCACCGTGGCCAGAGGGCATCAGATTCTCTGGAACTTCAAAGTTAAGGTTGTGAGCCATCTCTTCAGCCTTCTTTGATACTCTTTTTTTAGGCTGACCTTGAACTTTAGCCTCTGGAGTGCTGGGATTAAAGTTGTGTACTACCATACCAGACTAGCTACAGACTTGTGACAAGGCAACAAGACACAGTTTTCAACTAAAAGGGTAGTTACCAAATTATAGAGCAGTCATCTTGAAAGCTGCTTATCTTTCAAATATGGTCTAGTTTCTTTAAAGTTTGTTTCTTAACTACTACTTGTTACTTTTCCCTCCTGTTTTATACTCTTCTTGATAAGCAGCCCTGCTTAACAGGGACAACTGGTGGGCTTATTTAATTCAGGTCTTTATTCAGGAGTACATAATGAATAATAACATTTTTGCTCGGGCTCACTATGATGGTAGTAATTTTGTATCTTCTAAGTTTCTTATGGGTTTTAGTTTCAGTCCATTTATAGCCAAGTAAATCCACATCAAATAGAAATATAGAAAAGGTGTGTTGTGTGTGTGTGTGTGTGTGTGTGTGAGAGAGAGAGAGAGAGAGAGAGAGAAGAGAATCAGAGATAGAGAGTTGAATGCACACTTGTGTGCAGAGGCCACAGGGGGACATCTGATGTCTGGCCCTCTCACACCTCACCTTTTCCCTTGAGACAAGGTCTCTTCCTGAACCTAGAGCTAAGTTGAAGGCCACTAAGATCCCTCGATCATTGTGTCTCTGCCCCTCTCCCACAGCACTATTAGAGGAGCTTGCCCAGCCATGGCCAGCTTTCTGCATAGGTGCTGTAGATTTAGGCTCTGGTGCTCATGTTTGTATGGCAAGTGCTTTTACCCACTGAGCCATCTCCCCAGCTCCCTAAAATATTTGAGTCATAAGCTAACACTTTTTCTTTAGGATTCATTTGTAGAGTTCAACATTGCTAAAGATATTTGCAGATCTTAATCTTTTGTCTTTACAGTAGTCCGTACTTTGTAAGTGATCATAAACTTTCACTTAATTGCCCTGTTAATGAGTACAAATCCCTAACACATATTAGGCCTGGGTACTGAGTCAGTGGGCAGTTTTAGAAGGTAGCTGGAGCTGAGCAGCTTGCATTCTAACTAGCTTTAGCATCCCTCATTGTCTGTGATTGCTTTGTTAACTAGCCCTTGAAAACTTCATTTTAGGACTCCTTTGTTTTGACATACAGATGTGGGAAAACCACACAGATTCCACAGTTTATTCTGGATGATTCTCTGAATGGACCACCTGAGAAGGTGGCAAACATCATCTGTACTCAACCCCGACGAATCTCTGCCATCTCTGTTGCTGAACGTGTTGCTAAAGAAAGAGCAGAGAGGGTGGGTCTGACCGTGGGGTACCAGATTCGGCTGGAGAGTGTCAAGGTTTGTATGCTCTGCTTATTTCCCGGGGATAGGAGTTGATAGTTCTCACATACTAAGAATTTGGGGCACTTGGAGAGTCACAGACAATTGGGGATATATACTTACAGTTTACTTTAGTAACTACCACCTTTGGTAGGCCTGAAGGAGTCCCTTTAGAAATATTTGGTATAAGAACTCTTGTGATTGCATCAAGTTTACTTTATATAGGCCTTTTGTTCTTTATTAGCAAAAGTGATCTTCCTGTTAAACCTGAGGTGAATATAGAATTGATTTAATCACCCACTTCGCTTTTTGTATCATTTTTTTGTTTTTGTTTTTGTTTTGTTTGAGAAGGGTTTCACTATGTGGCACTGGCTGGCCTGGAACTTATGTCAACCAGGCTAGCCTCAGACTCACAGAGATCCACCTGCCTCTGCCTCATGAGTGCAAAGATTAAACGTGCCACCGCACCTGGCTACTTAAATACTTTTTATGAGAATCTTAAATTTAAATTTTTTAAAATTTATTTTTATTTTATGTGTATAAATGTTTTACTTTCATGTATGTAAATGCACCCGTGTCGTACAATGCCTAAAGAGCCAAAAGAGGGTGTCGGATCCCCTGGAACTGGAGTTTAGGGACACTTGTTAGCCACCATGTGGGTGCTGGGAACAGAACCAAGAGCAGCCGGTGCTCTTAACCGATGAGCCATCTTCATGGAACTGATAGCATTTGTAATAGTCTTTACCCATATCTATGCAGGTTGGTTTGCTAATAAATGTTTTTTAAAAGTCTCATTAATGTCTGATGTTGTTGCCCTGTTCTGTGTAAGTCCTCAGCCACCAGACTGCTATACTGTACCACAGGCGTGGTCCTCAGAAGACTAGAAGGAGATACGACTTTACAAGGAGTCACCCACGTCATTGTGGATGAAGTTCATGAGAGGACAGAAGAAAGGTAAAATGACGGCTTTCCAGCGAACCCCCACTCCTGTAAAATGAAGACGCAGCTGAAAATATGGTTACTGCGCTTCCAGCTGAGCGAGCTCATAAAGATAATTTGCTATAGAAAAAGCTAAACTAGTAGAGAGGAGCCGTTTCTTGATCTCCAAGGCCTGTAACACTGACAGGAGAGGGCATGTTCACACTAGGAGAGCCATCCTGTTGATTAGAAGGGTACTTCACACCCTCCTGGGCCTCACACTGAACGTACACTGTGCTTCCAGAAGGAGCAGAGGTGATGCACACTGTCAGTGGCAGATTGGTCAGCACGTGCATCCTTCTTTGTTCTTTGCACATTCTTTAACCCTTCCTTCAGAAATGTATTGAGCCCTTAACTAGTACCCAGTGATACAATGGTTGCTGTGAACACAAGAATATGAGGTTCCCTCATCTCTTACAGTCTGATAGGAAAGCAAATGAGGAACAAGCAAACAAGTGTGTACACACTGGAGTAAGTACTGGAAGGAATAAACAGGAATCCGTCAGAGACCATCTGAAGAGATGACATTTAATCATAAACTCAGCTGTGAAAGGGAATCCCACGAGACAGATGGGGACAAGGACAGTGTGGATAAAGATTCTGCAGTGGGAATAGGGCACTGAATCCAGAATTGAAGGAACACCAGTGTGGCTAGGGTCGTGGACGAGAGGGAGGGCAGCAGGGGGAGGAAGCAGGTCTTCAGGGCTTACAAACCATGAATATGGCCTTCGTGTTTTATTTCAAGGAATTAGAAATCATTAGAGTCAGTATTTGAAAAACTGAGCAAGGGCCACGTAGATACATGACATCAATCATAGTTTGTCATGTGGATCATGCCCTAGAAGAGTGACAAACCAGTGAGAAAGAGGCAGGGGCCTGCCATATCTCCTAAGTTTTATATATTCCTTGCCCCAAGTACATCAAAAGTTACCAATTTTCATATACTTTTTGTTTGGTCATTGGTGTTTTGATTTTCTCTAGTGACTTCTTACTGCTAGTTTTGAAGGATATTTTGCAGCAGAGACCAACTCTCCAAGTCATTCTAATGAGTGCAACCTTAGATGCTGAGCTCTTTTCAGAATATTTCAACTCCTGCCCAGTTATTACCATACCAGGTAATTAAAATGTATCATTAAATTGTATACTTCTAATATGCAAATATGGCTAAAGTTCATTTGAAAAGTTAATAGATCTTTTACCTCTCTAGAGTAGAAGTGATTTATTTATAATTGTCACTATGTAATAAAATTACTCAGGAGGTAATTTGCCAGATCTGACTTGGCTCTTAGGATTTCTAGCTTTCTACATCAAAATGTGTTTCTAGGAAAAAGGTATCATAAAGAGGGAAATTTGCCTATTTACTGCGTACGCGCTCATTTCTAGGTTATGTTAAATTCCACACACTGGTCCATTCTGAGAAGATGAAGTTCAGTAGTCTGTTTTCTTTGGGTCTTTCACAACCTCCTCATGGGACAACTGCTGCTCTAGGCTTGGGCCTTTTCTTCAGTTGATTGTTTACCAAAAGGACAATTTGGAAACACTGACTTTAAAGTGAAAGCACTGTTCATTCAAGTTAGGAGGATGGCTGTAGATAGAAAGAAGAAAGTATATGCTTGACCTTGAACACAAGTGTTGAGCACTTAAAGCATAGGGAATAAAAGAATGTAGAAGAGATGTAATGGGTTAAAAAAGTCCAGAGGGATGGAACTCAGCCGTTAAGAGCACATACTACCCTGAGAGGACCCTAGTTCAGTTCCCAACATGTATGTTAGGCAATTCACAACCACCTGTAACTCCAGCAGATCTGATGCCTCTGACATCTGCAGAGACCTGTGCCCCATTAACATATCCACACAGACACTCACATACAAATAATCTGTAAGTCCCATTGAGAAATTATCATTTCCTGTATGTATGCTTCTGTTCTCTCTACTTACTAGAAGTTACCCCTTCCAGTTTCAGTGATCAGAACTTTTTAAGAACACTTGTTTTGTTTTGTTTGTTTTGTTTTGTTTTGAGACAAGGTCCCCTGTATCCCCAGCTAGCCTAGAACAGGCAAGCTTCAGTCTTACAGATACCCACCTGCCTCTGCCTCCTAATTGCTTGAACTAAAGGTGTGTTCCACTCTGCCAGGCAAAAATACTTTTAAGAACACAGAATAAATAGTACTTTATTGTGCAAAATATTGTTTTTTTTTAAGATTTTATTTTATGTGTATGAATGTTTCACTTGCATGTATGAAAGTGCACCATATGTGTGCATTGTGCCTGTGAGGGCCAGAAGACATGAGATCCCTGGAACTGAACTTAGGACAGCTGTTAGCTGCCATGTGGGTGTTGGGATTGAAACCAGGTCCTCTGCAAGAGTAACCAGTGTTTTTAACCACTGAGCCATCTCTCCAGCCCCTCAAATATTGTTTTAAGATATACAGTGTATTTTCTTAAGTTATATATAGTGTACACATACACACACACACATACACACACACACACACACACACACACACACACACACACACATGCACACACACAGTTTCAAGCTAACTTAATGGGAATTCTGAGGCTTTTCTATTTTATTTTCTGGTTTCTCTAGGTCGTACCTTTCCTGTTGATCAGTTTTTTTTGGAGGATGCAATTGCTGTGACAAGGTAAGGAAAACGTCAATGTTCAGCAAAAATCTTTGAAAATACAGTTATTTTATATCTTCAGTGTGTCCAGATACAAACCTATCTTTTATGATCATCTTTACTTGTCCTTTTGACTTTTCCACTCAAGCATTTTGCTTTCCTTTTCCTCTCAGCAAGCACACTCATAGTCTTTAAACCCTCTACTTACTGACTGTAACTGACAAGTAGCTTAACCTCTCTGTGTCTCAGTTTCATTGGGTGTAAAATGGGTGTATTCATCTTAGCTACTTTACTGGATTATGAGGACCAATTGAGGACTTAGTCATTGAAAGTCCTCTGAACTGTGCCTGACACAGTACGTGTGTTGTAAATGTTTGCTTTTATCATCCTGCTCTCAGGAAATTTCCAGTATAGACTGGGTATTAAGATGTCTGCTTGGGGGCTGTGAGATGGCTCAGTGGGTAAAGGCACTTTCTGCCAAGTTTGATGACTTGAGTTTGATCCCTGAATCTACATGGTAGAAAAAGAGAATCAACTCCACAAGTTGTCCCTAGACCCTCACATGTGCGCTCTGACCTGCACTTGCCTAACACGCACATGTGTTCACATAATAAAAACAAATGTTTTCAAGATGTCTATATGGCTTCAGAACTGGTAGAAAATGGTATACCTGTTGTATACAAATACCTTTCTCTCCTACTTCCTACTTTTCGGTCGTGGGAATTACCCAAGGATTGGCCCTGGCCATGTCTCTTCTCACTGTTGAGCTCCTTGTCAGCTATCTCAGACGCAGAGCATTTCAGTGACACCTCAGTGACAAAAATTCCCACAGCAGTATCTTTATTTCTAACCCTAAAGATGTCTGCCACTTTAAACAGTTCAGAAGTTTTCTCTTTCTCGCTCTTTCTGTCCTGATAAAGTCTATTCTGTGATTATTGATGGTATAGTGTCCTTAAGCTAGAAACCCCAAACCCGAGGCGACCCAGCTTCAGTGTGTGTTAAGCGTACATAAGGAGCTTGTTGCTGATCTCTGGGTCTTGGCCCCTCCCCCTGAATGAGTTTCTAGGGATGTGATCGTTGAGAAGTTTACCTCTCTTTTTTTCTCACTTTTCCTAACGCATTGCCTCCAGTGTTGTCTTTAAACAGAATGAGTCGTGCCCTTCTTCATCTTAAAAGCTTTCATGGACTCCCTATTCCCCATTCTCTGCAGATGCTCAAGGCCCACATCAGGTGACCTCAGCCTGTGTTCAGCCTCCCTTCCTATTCTATCCCTTCCTGTAGAAACCTTAACAACATCAGACTGCTTGCGTGCTTCTCAGATCATCATACTGTTGGATCATTATTCTTTATGTCTTCCTCAATCTTTCCTTTTTTAAAATTTGTTTTATTTTTATTTGTGACATATGTATGTATGAATGTGTGCCACATGTGTAGGGGTGCCTGCGGAGGCTACCAGGCTTGAGATTCCCCCGGAGCTAGAGTTACAGATGGTTCTGAGATGTTTGATGTGGATGCTGGGACCCGAACTCGAGTCCTCTGAAAAAGCAGTACTTGTTCATAACTACTGAGCCATCTGTTCCGAGCTTCCTTCCCACCCTCCCTCAGCTTTCCACTACCCTGCCCCAGCCTCTTTCTTATCCAATTATTCCTATTTATTTATTTATTTATATTTTTATTTTATGTATATGAGTGTTTTACCTGCATGTATGTAAGTATACCCATGTCATTGCAGTGCCTGTGGTGGTCAGAAAAGGGCTTCGGATCCCCTGGAACTGATGTTAGGGAGTGTTGTTAGCTGCCATGTGGGTTCTGAGAACCAAACCCAGGTCCTCTGCAAGAGCAGCCAGTGGTCTTAACCACTGAATCATCTCTCCAACCCGACTGCCCAGTCATTTTTGACCCCCGACTTGAATACCATCTTGATGAAATCTCCTTCTTCTATAAATTAATTACTTTTTCTTAGAGGTCCTAGGTGCTTTTGTTAGACTTCCCATGATATTTCTTCCATCTGTCTGGCAGAATAATGAGTTGTTTTGGTCTATTCCTACTAGTTTGCAAGTTTCTTGATTCTTTATTTCTATATATCACATCCCACTAACATGGCCCCTGCATAAAATTGACATTTGGTAAATGTTAACAAATGAATCTTGAATATAAAAAGCGAGTATGACATTTGGTGAAGGGAAGGGGCTGGAAGAAGTCAGAGATTATAGAATCATGGAGTTTTAGAACTTCATTAACCGTAGGATACTTTCTGCAAATAAAGTCTTGTAGGAAATCATAGGCTAGGTGCCTGCCAGCCAAGCTTATGACCTGAATTCAGTCCCCAGGATCTACTTAGTAGAAGAAGATTCTCTCAAGTTGTTCTCTGACCTCCACAAGAGGACTGTGGCACACACCCTCCCCAAATAAATAAATTTTTAAAAAATTCTTTTAAAGAGAATTAAAATGGGAATTACCTGGATAACCATGGTAGACAGAAAGGACAAAGCCCCATTGTTCAGCGTACTCCTAACCCTTACCTTTGCAGGGCCTCTGAGAAACCTTAGCCCTCCGGGAAAAACAATTTTAAACCAGCTATGTACATCAGTTCTCCCAAATGATGCCTTTTGAAATTGATTCACAGAAGCTTTGTGGCATGATGGTTTAGTGGCAGACCTAGAACTCAAACCCCGAGCTTCTGGGTTCGGTGCTAGTCTATCTCTTTTACCATGTCTAACAGCACTGTCACTAACGGGTTCTAAAGTCTAGTGTGAGGCTTGAAATGTTTTTGAAGACAGTCTTATAGAAATGGCTAGCCAAGAACTGAGACTTGAGGTCTAAATTTGGTGTCAGCAAGGTGGAATTAGCTGCCTTAGAATTATGGCTGGAACTTTAAGAAGTAGATAAGATTCTCAAAGAAGAAATTGAAAAAGGAGAGGTATAACAGAGTACATCTCAGATGTTTTCTGAATAGCCATGCCATTCATCCTGGGTAGAACTTTTCAAAATTCCTATCTGATCTCCTAGACAGAACCGAAGGCATTCATTCCTCCCATTCATTCTGGTTGAAGTGTGTCCTCAACCAGAAACAGGGCACAGCCAGCAGAATCAGGTTGCTGGATGGATGACCTACGAGCTGAGCAGAAACAAAGCAACATTCTGCTGATGACAGAGAGCATAAAATAGGTAAATAGTTTTGTTCCTCACCAACAGGACCACATCCACAGACACATCTTTGTTTCTCTCAGATATGTGTTACAGGATGGGAGCCCATATATGCGCTCCATGAAACAGATTGCATGGGAAAAGCTTAAAGCAAGACGAAACAGAACTGCATTTGAAGAAGTGGAGGAAGACCTGAGGCTGTCCCTTCAACTCCAGGACGAGGATTCTGTCAATGGAGATGCAGTGCCAGATCAACAGTTAGATTTTAAACAGCTTCTGGCCCGCTACAAAGGTAATGTGCTTACTTTGGGAAGGTTGAAACTATGCCCAAACTTTCTAGTTTTTTTCCTACCATGATCCAAAAGAAGAAAAATAGAACCGTTATTTGATAGTTATATTGCCTTTAATTTACCAGAACAACCCTAAATTTAGAAAAACATTTCTCTTACATACTTAGGTTATAGCATTACTATACTTGTGGGTAGTTGGTTTTATTTGTTTTTTTCTGATTATAATAGACTTTGATGGGAGAAAAAGGAAAACTAACTGACACTACAAGAAGCAATAACAGAGGTCAGAGGCACTTACAAAAGATATACATCCTGTTTTTGAAGGACTCAGGAACAGGAAGAGAGGTCTAGGGGAAAGAAAGGAGGGTGTGGAAGCGGGCATGGCAGTGCACGCCAGTAGGCACAGCACGCGGAGGCAGAGGCAGGCAGGTTCTACAATCTCAGCTTTAAGGACGAAAGCAAAGTTATAATCTTCGATTTCTCCCTAGGAGTTCTTCCCAGATTATGCGTATAGCAGGCCACACAGGAGCAAGCATCAGCGAGGCGGGAACGCCTGACGTAACCAGAAAGGTCTGAGAGGAGGATTCTTAAAGATGTCATTTTATTTATTTTGAGTTTTTGAGACAGGAGCCTCACTATGTTGCTTAGGCTGACTTTAAACTCCTGTGTTCAACAGATCCGCCTGCTTCAGCCTCAAGAAGCTGGATCTATAGGCTAATGCTACTGTACTCAGCTAAAATGTGTTGTTTTAAAAGTCCATTTATAATGCTAAAACCAGTGGGTAAAGTTAGAGGATACATAAGTGGTCTCAGATAGCTCTTTACAAGTGACCTAACTGCAAAGATAATTAACAGTAATTATGCGCAGTAGACTCTTAAGTAAATGATTGAGTTAGCCACTAAAAACGGGGCACATCAAAAGTACATGCCTCCTCACTTATACATTGAGAATTCAACATTGTTTTATAATATTTGAGTCAAAAATGCATAACTTAATTTGACCAAGGGCAATATCAGGTAAAACCAAATAGAGGAACGCTCTACAGAATAATTTTTTTAAATGTCAAGATTAAACTGAGTGTGGTGGTGCATGCTTTTAATTTCCTAGTACTTGGGAGACAGAAGTAAGTGGATCTCTGTAAGATCTAGGCCAGCTAGGGCTACAAGAAGATCCTGTCTCATAAAAAAAAAAAAGTCAAGATTGGACTTGGGAGCCAGCTCAGTGTTTGCTGCATAAGCATGAGGACCCAAGTTCAGATCTCCAGAACTCACATAAAATCTGGGCAAGGCAGTGAGTGCCTCAAACCTCAGCACTGGAGTACAGACAAGAGGATCTCAGGGGTTTGCTAGCCTGTTAGTCTAGCCAGAACTTCAGCTTCAAGTTAATAAATAAGTAAATAAATGAATGAGTGAATGAATAAAAGTGGAAAACAGTTGAGGAAAGACATCTCAGTGTCAGCCTTTGGCCTCCAGACATGCTCGTGTGGATGAATGCACCAGCATACACAAGCAGCACATAAACATCAACACATTAACATATATACACACATACATGGGCATGCAGACACATACACCACACAGACGCAACTAATACACAGACACTTACCAATAAAGATTGAGCCAGGTATGGGTGGCCTGTAATCCCAGCACTTGCGGGGTGGAGGCAGGAGGATCAGGAATTCAAGATCATCATTGGCTACATAGAAAGTTCCAAGTCTGGGCTACATGAGACCCTGTCTCAAAAGAAAAAAAAAAAATTCATAAAATACAAAGGCTAAGGATCTGTTTCATGTCTCAGGAAACTAAAGATACACGATGACTGCATGCAATACAGATCCTGGGATTAATTGTTTTTAATTGCACTAATAGACCTAATGCAGATAATTGACAAGATACAAACATGAACTCTGGGTTGAATGAAAGTATTAGTGTTAAATGTGTTCATTTACTTTTATGTATGTCCTTGTTCTTAGGCAGGACATGCCAAAGAATTAGGAGTCCTGGGGCACCACATCACACATGAAACTCAGAGAAAGAACTAGGGATGTAGTTCTCTGGTAGAATGCTTGCCTAGCATACCTGGGTTCAATCCTCAGCACTGACAGAGGGGGATGGGGAAAAAATCAAGAATTCAAGGAGAAAAATACATTCATAAACATAAAACAAAGGAAGTAAAAATATTACTTGGCAAATTGAGGTAAAAGGCGTAGAGTTTATTGTAGAGTTTTGACTTCTGTGCACTTGAAATCATAAAAAATGAAAAGCTGGGACCAGCAAGATAGCTCAGCAGGTTAAGATGTTCGCTGTGAAGTCTGACAACCAGAGTTCAGTCCCTTGGACCCACAGGGTGGAAGGCTGTAACACCCATAAGTTGTCCTCTGACCTCCACACACATGCTGTGGCCTACATATGCCCATAAATATACACATTCTAGGGAAAGGAAACCTAGGAATTACCAAGGAAGAATCATTAAGGGCACTAGCCATTGCTCTGTTGTTTAGGAAGATGCACGAGGAGTTCCCAACATTATTTCATTTAACTGTTCCCATATCCTAAGATGCAAGGCTTGAGAATAGACTTGTTTCTTGTAGACCTTGATTCAACTCTCAGATTTCTAAAATGAGCTATATAATACTGAATCATAAGCAAGTTACTTAGACTATTTAGTGCTTCAGCTTTGAGACAGTCTTATATATATTCTTTCTAGCCTTTAGCTCATAATCCTTCTGCACAGTCTCCCAAGTGCTAGGATTATAGGTGTGAGCCACCAAGCCAGCTTCTGCCATGGCTTCATTCTCTAAAAAAATGGAGTTCTTTGGAGGAGAAAATAAGCTAATATAAATCCACAAGAATACTACCAGCTGGTAGATACTGTTAGATTTTAGGAGAGGAAAAAGAAATGAAATTTAGAGTGAGAAAAACCAGAGCCAGACCTGCAACAGGCAAGGAATGCATATTTCTATGCAGTGAGGACAGAGACATTTCTCCACAGATAGAAGTCTCTCTGCATCCTAGTGAGGAAGGTGGCAGTTTTTATTTCCCACCCCCTGGAATGTGTTTGGTGCCAAGATTTGGTGTCCTTGAATCCCTGAAGTCCCTCTTTCAAGATCCCCTTTCCAGGGGAGCAGGCTGGTATCCTAAGGCCCTAAAGGAGACAGGTCGGCTTCACAGCCTCCCTTAGTTCAGGGAGTGACCTGTTGATAAGACTTTGAGTGAGGCCAGACTTGCCAATTTAGGGCTAATTGGTTACTTTAAAGAACTTAGGACTTTATGGCCTCTTCTAGTGGAGTTCTTAGCTCTTTTGCAATTTACAAATTCTATCAAATACAGCTGTGATTCTATTTAAAATATGAGTGGCTCCAAAATTCATTTTCTTTTTGTAAATTACATCATCTGATAATTCCTATTTCCTTATGCTACCAAATTACAGAAAGATTCCTTTGAGTTTTCTTTTAAATTTTCAGAATTTTCCTTAAGAATTTTGAGTAACTTTAAGCCATGCATTTCTAATTGTAAGCACAAAGATTACCAAAGTGGAAAAAAATAGCTCTTACAACCTTCTTTCTAAGGAAAGACAGTGATGGCTTTGTGCCTAGCTTCTATGTGCTGACTGCTGAGCCCGCCCCCTCTCTTTTCCTCCCTCCTCTCATTTTTTTAGTGTGTGTGTGTCTGTATGTGCACACATGTGAGGGATAACCTCCACCATGTGGGTCCTGGGGATCACACTTAGGTGGTTAGACTTCCAACAAGTGCCTTTACCCACTGAGCCATCTTGCTGGCATATTCTGTCTGTCTCTGTCTGTCTGTCTGTCTCTCCCCCCTCCCTTCCCTCCCTCTCCCTTTTCCCTCTCCTGCCCCTCCCCCTCTCAAAAATGTAAGATAGCTGAGAATGTGGGTGTGAACTTTTCAAGGAGATTTGCTTGTCTTTTCTTTTTCTGAGATGTGCTCTCACTGTGGTCTCTAGCTGGTCTCAAACTCCTGGGCTCAAAGAGAGCTTCCTGCCTCAGTGTCCCCAGCAACTAAGACTGTGTCGCATACCCCACACACAGTTTGTTTAATTCTCTACTTCTGTTTTCCTGTTTAAAAACAAGCCAACCCTTAGATCTAGTTGATTTCTGCCCTCATCTTTCATAAATTCAATGTTCTTTTGCTCAGTTTTTTTACTTTTTATTTTTTTGCAGTTTTTAAAAAATAAATTGAAGTACATTTGATTAGTTAAAACAAAATTTAAAAACCAAAAACAACTATTTTTACTTTTCTTCCTTTTTTTAGTTTGCTGGTCCTTTCTCCTGCTGAAAAAGCTGGCCATTTGGATCTGGACAAAGGAGAACCGAGTCCTGTTCTGCCCTCCTTGTCTCGCCGCCTGCTTCTTGTGCAGCCTTTCTCTACCTTTCTCTCTTTTTGCCCAGCTTGAGATTCACTCCCATGAACAGCATCATGGCCTTCTTTAGACTTCCCAGCATCATATGGGAAGCCTCCTGCTACTGACAGTGTAGTTACTTTTTTCCACTTAGACTTTGGTTAGGATGATGAGCTATTAGGAAGACCCAAGAAGAAAGGGCTGAAGTCTTTGGTGAGCTAGTCATCCCAGGAATGCAGTTTTAAGAGCTGAGGGTTACAGTGACTGTGGCTTTTACTGAGGCTCAGTGGATTAGGAAGAGATTCTTGATCCTTACCCTGAGGGTCTATGGATAGATTTCAGAAGTGTTAAGGAAGCCCTAAAATTCACAGATGTCCTTCAAGGAAGGGCCATAATTTCTGTCATTATCTCAGAGGAACCTAAAAGTTTAACACTGTTATAGAGATGCGCATCGAAAGCTGTGCTCTCTGTTTGTGTCTTTCCCCAAGCAACTGTTACCTGGACTTAAAGATGATCCAGCTCGTCATTTGATTGAATCTGGAAGGAGTTTCTAAAATGTAACTGACAAAATTTTGTTCTAGATCTTCAATAAATGTGTGATGGTGAAAAAGAGGAAAGATGGGAAAGAGTTTCAAGCTCTAATAGGGCAAGAGCGTGCTCTTTAGCTCATTGCTTAAGAACAACAGTCCTGGGCTGGGTACAGTGCTTCTCTAGCTTGAACAAAGCCTTGAGTTTGATCTGGAGCAACATATAAATTGGGTGTGATGTTACATATCTATAATCCCAGCCCTTGAAGTAGAAGCAGGAGGATCAAAAGTTTAGGTCAATCAAGCATGATGCTGCCTGCCATTAACCCCAGCACTCAAGAAGCAGAGGCAGTCAGATCTCTGAGACTGAGGCCAACCTGGTCTACATAGGGAGTTCCAGGCCAGCTGGGGCTACAGAGAGACCTTTTTTTCAAAAAAAGGAAAGGAAGGAAGGAAAGTATTTCTAGAAAACCTATATTTTCTGAGGGATGAAAAGAAAAAGTCTTACTTTAGTAATTAGGAGTCTGCGTTATTAAACCAGCCCCTAGTTTACAAGCAGCTTGTCTCAATAGGGAATAATTATCCTTCTGATTTTTAACTTTCTTTCAGGGGTGAGCAAATCAGTCATCAAGACAATGTCTGTTATGGATTTTGAAAAGGTTAACCTCGAATTAATAGAGGCCTTGTTAGAGTGGATTGTAGACGGCAAGCACTCCTACCCTCCAGGTAACTGCTTCTTATTCTGGCCTTGAATGAGCCACGTATGAAACCTTTCATCCCTGGTGAAGTGGGAATCTAGACCTGAGTGTCTGAACCCCATGCAAACTCTGCACACAAAGGCCACAGGGCAGGGGAGCTGCAATCTCAGACTTTAGAGTGCACTATGTTTCCCAGTTCTGCCATTCGGAATCTTGTACCTTTGGATAAAATCCTTTTCTTTTCTATGCTTCAGTTTGTGTGTAAAATATAGACAGTAATAAATCATCTTATGTAAAACTTCTTCAACTATTAAATCATATAGGGACTGGGGGTGTAGCTCCATGATAGATCCCCTGCTCAGCATGTACAGAAGCAAGAAGCAAGACTTCAGTCCCAGCATCATACATATAAAAGTTATGATATAAAAATAAGGAACTGGCCTTCAGTCCCAGCACCCAGGAGGCAGAAGCAGGCAGATCTTTGTGAGATCAAGGTCATTTCTACATAGCAAGTTCCAGGCCAGCCCTCTGAGACAGGAAACCCTGTCTCAAAAAAAAAAAAAAAGGCACTGGAGATGTAGGACTCTATAGAAAGCTAGCCAAGGACACCAGAGGCCCGGGTTTCAATCCCCAGTGCCACCTAAAATCAGTGGTACAAGCACATAGGCCTTTAATCCCAGACACTCCAGTTGGAGACTCATACTTCAAGCTCATGCTAGGTTTTTGCCAACTACAGGCTCACCTTGGCTACATTAGACTCTGTCTCAGAACAAATGTTGGATCCTTCCTTTCTTGGGGCTGGAGAGATAGCTCCTTGGTTAAAAGGCTTGCCGCTCTTCCGGAGGACCTGAGTTCAGTTCATAGCACCCACATCTGTCTACTAATAACTACTTACAAATTCTGCTCCAGGGGATCCAAGTATGACTTCTGCTCCAAGGGATCCAACACTTTTCTGGCCTCCACAGACACCTGCTCACATAGGACATATACACACATAGACACAAACTCACATACACATAAGTGAAAATAAACCTTTTAAGAAAAACAAGTAAAAAATAAGGCTGGGTATGTGACTCACCTGGTGGAGTGCTTGCCTGGCATGCGCGAAGCCCTGGGCAGGAGAGTCCAAAGTTCAAGGTCATCCTCAGCTATACAGGGAATTCTAAAGTGGTCAGGGCTACATCAGACCCTGTCTCAAGCATCAAAATGAGGAAGGAAAGAAAGAGACCATCGGTTCCTTTGGTTTCTGGGTAGTACTTACGTGGTATTTGCTGTGTGGTGTTGTCATTCACTAGTAGGCACTACTGCTAATAATGATCATATTGCTGCAATATGCTTATTGTTGTCATTGCTATAAATCCTGCTGCTACTGTGACACATGACAGTCACTACTTTCTCTTTACTCCCTGGCCCCTCATTGTGCTATCCATCTTCACCTCACTGCAGTTCCTCATCCCCAGAGTGAATACTTCAGATCTCCTCCATCTGAACCCTTCACATCATTTAAGTTCCCGCTATGTGTTCCCTTTTTAGGCCAGCCTATCTGTGATATTCTCTCCTCTCTCACTCTGTCATAACATCCAAAGTAACTGTAGTATTTAACACTGTTTGAATTTAGAGTTTTGTTTACTGGCCATCTCCTTAAGCAGAATATAAACTCCTTAAGACCAGGGATTTCTGTTCACTCTGTACTTCTCAGACCTTACAAAAGAGCTTGGAACATTCAACCATAGAACAAATATGTGTGGAAGGGCAGCCAACATAATGTGATCACTGATGTAATAATAAATCAACAAAAGACTCTATGTGTTCATTACACAATACTTAAGAGAAATGGGAACGGCAGCTCTCTTCATTTTAGATCTTATCATTGTGATATTTTCTAATGAGATCAGTAAGTCATATAAATCATTAAAATTCCTTATTTCTTTTCTCTTGGCAAGTAGTCAGGTGTGGCTAATACATTACCAATGAACTGGCTGTTTGGCTTTTTTCCAAAGGAAAAGACCATTACTGAAAACAAAAACATATTAGTTAAAAAGAAATTTTTAAAAATTACTAAAAATCAAATCAGAATAAATATAATTAAGAATCAGAGGCCTTGGGGCTACAGAGATGGCTCAGTAGTTAAGAGCACTGGCTATTCTTGCAGAGGACCCAGGTTTTGTTCCCAGCACCCACATGGCAGCTAACAACCATCCATAACTTCAGGTCCAGGAGACCTGACGCTCTCTTCTGTCCTGCACAGGCCCTGCACGCATGTGACGCACTTACAGACACGCAGGCAGAACATTCATACACAAAATATTTTTTAAAAATTCAGAGGTTGGAGCTAGAGAGATAGCTCAGCAGTTAAGAGCACTTGCTGTCCTTACAGAAGACCCTGGTTTGAATCCCAGCACCATGAGGTGGCTAACAGTTATGCATAACTCCAGTTCCAAGAGATCCAATGCCCTCTTCTGTCCTCCGTTTGCACTGCACAACACTGGTACTCTTGCATACATGTACATATTCATATACATAAAATAAAAATTAATTAATTAATTAAAAAGTCAAAGGCCAAGAATAATGGTGCATGCCTTTAATTCCCAGCACTCAGGAGGCAGAGGCGGGTGGTTCTCTGTGAGTTTGAGGCCAGCCTGATCTATATTGTGAGTTCCAGACCAAGCAGAGCTTGGTAGGAAAACCCTGTCTCACACAAAACAAACAAAACAGACAAAAAAAGAATCAGTATCTGTGAATATCAAAGCTATTCCTGACAGGTGTGACCATACCCTGAGAGAGGAGTAGATCATAAGACAGATAAAAATATAGACAATTTTTCCCATGTATATAGATTATTTTACTGCTCTTAAATTTTGTGGCATATTCAGCAAACAGGAACATGGGATATATAATGGAAAGAACATGGATCTGGGGCACCATGCTTATCAACTCTGACCTGTCTAAATCACTGAATCATGTGTCAGATACCAATATCTTTCTTAATTAAGGATGTCTAGGAGGATCAAAGGTAATATATGTGAAGTATTTTTTTTAAAAATCCTGCAGAATCATTTTTTGGTCCTCTTCAGACTTCCTTTTTTTTTTTTTTTTTTTTTTTTTAATGTATTTTGCCTGCACATATTAAGTGCAATGCACATGAAAGGCCAGAAGAGGGTGTCAGATTCCCTGAGTTGGAGTTATGGACAGTTGTTATGTGGGCTCTGGAAACTGAATCCAGGTCCTCTGGAAGAGCAACCAGGGCTCTTAACCACTGAGCCACAACTCTCCAGCCTGAGACTTCTGATTTTGTAATAATTTATATCCCTGGGGGCTGGAGAGATGGCTCAGAGGTTAAAGAACACTTACTGTTCTTCCAGAGGACCTGGGTTCCATTCCTAGCACTCACATGGTGGCCAACAACCTTCTATAACTCCAATTCCAGGGGATTTGACTGACTCTTCTGACCTCTACTGGCATTGCACGATACAAGTGCACTTATACACATGTAGGCAATACACTCATACACATAAAATAAAAAAAATAATAAAGGATTTAAAAATAATATTTTTATGACTTATCTTTTTCATGGGGAGAATAACTATGGCTAAGTGAATAGGTGATTAAGTTCTCTTTGTTTTATATCCTGTTGTACCTAGCACAGAGCTGACATAGACATCCAGTAAAAATATGTGAATTAAAGAAGGGTTTATGGAAGAGGCTATTAGAAGCATGGTGGCTTGTGCTTATAATTGCAGCAACTGGGAGACTCAGGCAGGAGGATCACTGTGGGTTCAAGGCCAGCCTGGACTACATAGTGAGTTCCAGGACAGCCTAAACTACAGAGTGAGATTCTATCTAAGTAAATAAATAGGGGAAAAATAAATAGTAAACACAAAAGAAGGTAACTATTGCTGAGGGACTGCCCTTGGGATAGAAATAAACTATAATCTGTTATTTCTTATTTTCTTTATGATTTGAAGTCCTGTGAATAGTTAATAAGACATGGTTAGTTAATATACTATCTCTTTAAACTATATCTGAACTTAAATAACCAGATTAATCAATGAGTATATAGGGTTTTGTTTTGTTTTTTTATCATTTGCAGTAAAGTGTTTGGATATCATTAACAGAAGACTCTTTTCCCATCTTATAAGCTTAGAAGGATGACTTTTCTGTAGCAACAGAATGTCAGAGTCCAGAGTCCTAAGGGAGTGTGTTGATGTGTTGAAAATGCTTAGCTCAGGCTCCACTTGCCATTTGCCTGTGCAGTGTGTTGGTTTCAGTGCACAGACACACAGACACACACACACACACACACACACACACACACACACACACACACACACACAGGGATGGTTCTTGGCTAGTGATTCTTATATAAATTAAGGTGTGGTTTTCTTTTTTTAATGTATGTGAGTGTTTTGCCTGCATATACGTAAGTGTACCAGGTGCGTGCAAACCCACTGAAGCCAGAAGAGGGAGTCAGATCTCCTGAAACTGGAACTACAGACAATTGTTAGCTACCATGTGGGTGCTGGGAACTGAACCCAGGTCCTCTGAACAGTCAGTCCTCTTCACTACTGAGCCATCTCTCTGGCCCCATCACATGTTTTTTCTACATCTTTGTTTTTCTATTGTAGAGGGTAATATTACTATTTTTTTCTTATTAAATCAGTATAAATGTATAAAAGCATGAGTTAGTATTCATTTAAACCCTTTAGGTCTTTTTTTTTTTCTTCTTTTTTTCTTTTTTGGTCTTTTCAAGACGGTCTCCCTGTAAGTCCCTGCTGGCCTAGAACTGGCTTCATAGACTCCAGCTGGCCTGCTGGGATTAAAGGTGTGTGCCACCCACCCGGCAAATCCCTTGGATCTTTATAAAGAAAAAAGATAGTGAAATATTATCAGATTATTGATTTAAGATAGTTTTATAGTCTGTATTAGTTTTCTTTTACCTTAGTTTATGATTTTTTTTCATACCCAGGTGCCATACTTGTATTTTTACCAGGACTAGCAGAAATCAAAATGCTTTATGAGCAGCTGCAGTCTAATTCTCTTTTCAACAACAGACGTAGTCACCGGTAAGCTAACTGCTTTCTCTGCCCTTAGTCTCGAATTGCAATTATCCACAGGAGAGGAAGAGCGGGAGGGTCCCTGTGGTCTTCACACTCCTTAGACTGTGCTGTCTCCTCAAGCATGTGATCACTTGTGGCAGCTGGAAATAGGCAGGCCTGTTTGCTCCAGGAACTGGAGCATTCCACCAAGGAAAGATTTTCTCCTCACTTAGCATAGTGACTCAGCAAACTTGCATGTGATTTCAGTTGCCTGATTCCTGAGTAGGAGAGGAATATGGGAGGAAAGCCAACATTGTAATAACAAAGAAATATTGCCATTTTGAAAGAAAATAATTTTCCACAGAAGACTGGGTGTATCTTCACATATAACTGCAAAGCCAGCTAACAAGTGAACACTCCATAGAAATGTGACAGTGAAATTTCCTGGCTGATGTCATCATCTTTGCCTCTCTTTCTCTGGACTTAAAGGAAAGATTAGTCTTGGCTGGTTAGTTTCGTTTAGGTTTGTTACTTGTAGAATATCAGTCTTTATTTTATTACTCTTGATTGTTTATTACTGAATTTTATGCCAGAACTTTTCCCAAGTTAGTACAAGGTTTTTAGTTTCCAGACCTGTGTTTGTATTTTTTAAGAATCAGAAGGAACCTTCACAATAAGAAGATCTAGGCTTTGAGGGCTGGTTCAGGGAAGCTGCTGATGCCTGAAATAATCTTACTGATTTTAATAGAATTTCACCCACTCTAATCGAATTTAAATGCTTGGTGTCAGAATACTTAATGTGATTTTATTTCCTTTTAGATGTATCATTCACCCACTTCATTCATCTTTATCCAGTGAAGAGCAGCAGGCTGTATTTGTAAAACCTCCAGTAGGTATAACTAAGATTATCATTTCTACCAACATTGCTGAGACGTCCGTAACCATTGATGATGTTGTTTATGTCATCGACTCTGGGAAGATGAAAGAAAAGAGGTATTCTCCTTTGGTAGAATGACAGAGGGACTAAAGATGCCTCACTTAGGGTAAACGTAGCTGTTAACAGTAACGCTGATGCACATAGGTTACTCTTTAAAGGAATAATGTATGTGGCTGTGTAGTGATTCCATAGACTGCACCAGGAATCCCAAGTCAAACAGTATGAAAATTTTTAAGTTTTACCTTGGAAACAATGAATTTATTTCCTCTCGTGTGGTTTTATATGTGCCTGACTGAAAAAGAGCCAAATAAAGAAAATGTGTGTAGTGGTGCTTGGTAGCATTTAAATCAGCAGTGGCTTCCGAGCAGGAACTCCATGATCTTAGAGCACACGGAGCACTGTGCACCTCTGTAGGAGTAAGGTAATACTCGTCCATGCCCAGTAGTGTTGGTCACATTTTTTTATGTGTATGAATGTCTTGTCTGCATGTATGTGAGTGCACTGGTGTCGTACAGTGCCCATGGAGATCAGAAGAGGGCAGAGGATCCCCTGGAACTGGACTTATGGACACTTGTTAGCCACCATGAGTGCTGGGAATCAAACCCAGGTCTTCTGCAAGAGCAGCCAGTGCTCTTAACCATTGAGCCATCTCTTCAGCCCCTTGGCCACATTTTTTAAGTAAATCATTTGCAGGACCTAAGTTCAATCCCTAGAACCACATTAAAAATCAGTCAGTCAATCAGTCAATTAATCAATCAATCAAAAGCCAGATGTGGTGATGGCATACATTTGTCATATCAGCTCTGGAGAGGAGAGGCAGGAAGATCCCCCGGGCTCATTGACTAGCCAACCTAGCCTACTTATCAAATTCCAGGCCAATGAGAGATCTTGTCTCAAAAATAAAAATCAAGGTGGACAGTACCTGAGGAACAACAGCCAGTGTTGTCAGTTGGCCTCCATGTGTATACACACATGTGCATACATATGTAAATACAAAAATAACTTAATCCTTCTTTTTCCTTTGTAGATATGATGCCAGCAAAGGGATGGAAAGTCTAGAGGATACATTTGTATCTCAAGCCAATGCTCTGCAGAGAAAAGGTCGAGCAGGCCGTGTTGCATCTGGAGTCTGCTTCCATTTATTCACCAGCCACCACTACAATCATCAGCTTTTAAAGCAGCAGCTACCAGAAATACAAAGAGTGCCGTTGGAACAGCTGTGTCTAAGGTTACATCTTGACTTGTGTATTCTCCTTCCAGGAAGTCTTAAGGTTCCTCTCCTATTTCAGTTCCATGCTTTCTGTTTCCTCCTAGAAGACACTGCTGAGAATAGACATGGATGAACTTATTCACTTGCAAAGAAAGAGCTCTTCAGTTGTGGCCTCCTTTCCTTTTTACTTTCTGCACATAGAGATCTCTCACATTTGTAGATTATGGCCCTAAAATAAAACTCAAGAATACATTTGTAAGTTAGAAAAATAATGTAACTCTTTAGGGAATTTCTGCTGTGGGAAACATTATTATTACATTGTCCCAGGGGAAATTATAAAGCCTTGTTATCAGTTAGAAAAAAGTAAATAAGGGCCTGGAGAGTTGGCCAGTGGTTAAGTGCACTGGCTACATTTGCAGAGCACCAGAGTTTGATTCTCAGCACTCACATAGCAGCCAACAACTGTCTGTAACGCCAGTTCCAGGGAATCCAACACCCTCTTTTGACCTCCATAGGCATTGCACGACACGGGTGTTACATACATGCAGGCAATCCACTCATACACGTAAAATAAAATATTTAAATAAATAAAATATTTAAAAATTTTTTGAAAATTATTTATCTTTCTTACTCAAGGAAAAAATTAATCCTCTAATTCATCCTACCAGATACCAAATTTACAAGTTACTATTTTGTTTTCTTTTTTCAGAATTAAAATTTTAGAAATGTTTAATGCTCATAATCTCCAATCTGTGTTCTCTCGGCTCATTGAACCTCCACATTTTGATTCTCTTCGTGCCTCAAAAATGCGCTTGCGAGACTTGGGAGCCTTAACTCCAGATGAAAAATTGACCCCTCTAGGCTACCACCTGGCCTCTCTGCCCGTGGACGTGAGGATCGGCAAACTGATGCTGTTTGGGTCTATCTTCCGCTGCCTGGACCCCGCTCTCACCATTGCTGCCTGCTTGGCCTTTAAGTCTCCTTTTGTAAGTAAACAGCAGTTGTCTAAACCGGAGTTTAAGTCATAGGTCTTCAAGGAGATTTTGGGGCTTCAAAAGTGTGCAAGCCCCCTAAAATTTTGCTTGGATGTGGGATATGAATTTTTCATGGTATAAAATCCATCTTAGATGGAGACTTAAGAATTAGAGGTGTAACTTATTAAAATAATGTGCTTTCGGTTTGCTATTGCTTATTATAGAAAAAAACAAAAATAGCCTACATAATTTTAAAAGGCAATGAATACATTATCAACTTTAAAAAATAATTATTGAAATACAGTTCACACATACAGTTCACCCATTTAAAGTATATAATTCAGTAGCTTTTGGGAACTAAAGTATAATACTTCCTAGTATTTGTGAGACGCTGGGCTTAAGCTCCAGCACCAGTGGTAAAAAGAAAAGTTTTGGTATTGTGTGAACATCCCACTGTCATCAGTTTTTAGAGCATTTTGTCATCTTAAAGAAACCCCTTTGCAACTGTGTAGTAGTATGCACCTGAAATTCCAACTGTTTGAAGGGGCAAGGAAGGAGGATCACAAGTTCAAGACCAGCTTGGGTTACATAGTGAGCGCTCTTCTCAAAAACAGTGGAATCCCTTAGTATCTCAGTCCTACATCCTGCTGCAGAAGAAGAGGGAACATGCCCTTTGGGACCAGAGCACCAACACTGTGAATAGGATTCCCACTGCCTGCTCCTCAGATCATCTCAACAAGCCTCTCACGGTTTTACTGAGATGTGAAAGATTCATTGGAAATGTTGGTGTTGCCATGGCCAGGACTGAGCACCTGTCCCTGCTGGGCTCCGTAAACATGTATGGCCTCCCAGATACCACCCTTCCCATTGGCTTTTCTAAGAAGGGAGGAGTCTTCCCTTCAAATAGAAAAGAAAATTTTGTTTCTATTTTATCACCTATAAGGTTACTCAGTATACAAAAATAGACAAGCATTATAGTTGGCTTCAATTTTTTTTTTCTTGGCCTATGTGGTCAGGTCTCACTTGGTAAAGCAGGCTAGCCATGAACTCTCGATCCTCCTACCTCAGCCTCCTGAGTTCTAGGTCACGGGCATGTCCCATCAAGGACATCCTCATTTTAAATGGTGTTTCAGGGATTTTCTTTAGCTTGCCATGAGGAACTTGGGTCTTCAGAGCCTGGGAAAAGAAGAGGAACATCACTGAATGAGGGGGTAGCAGGAAGACACTGTGTCTGTGTGTGGAATTTTAATTATCTGCTCACCTTACAAATTTTTTGGGAAAAAAGAACCTATAAACATTATAAAGGAGGAAACTATTACTTATATGTATAAAACCAGAAGAAGCTAAAATAGCACTTACCTACCATGCCACAGCCCTGGGGTCACTTGTCGGGAGGGAGGGAGGGAGGGAAGGAGGAAGAGGAGAGAGAGAGAGAGAGAATATGAACATGAATGAGAATATGAGTCTATAGTGAGTTCCAGTGAGACCCTGTCTTTAAAAAAAAAAAAAAAAAAAAAAAAAAACAGCCAAAGAAATCCAAAAAACAAAATGAAAGTGATACAGAGATGATGTAGCTTTTAGACTGAGTGGCTCTCTGATGATCTCCCCGCCCCCCCACCTTTGGAACTAAATGACCAGAAGAGCTTGTCTTGGGCTCATTTGTGGCTCACAGAACAAAAAGGCCGTTAGCTTACCAGTTCCCATCATCCTTGCTTTAATCAGCCAATACACGGACACACGGGCGCTTTGTTCTACACAGTATGATTTCCCTAGGTAGCTAGAGCAGTAGGAAAGTGCCATTTGAACCCTCAGATAAAATGTGTCCTTCCAATCATTTTCCTCATTTAGGTTTCTCCCTGGGACAAAAAAAAAGAGGCTAATCAGAAAAAGCTGGAGTTTGCGTTTGCAAACAGCGATTACCTCGCTCTTCTGCGTGCTTATAAGGTTAGTTCGAAACCTCAAAGCTAGGTTTACTTCCAGAGTCGGCACCAATCAGAGTAAGTTCAGCTTGTTTTTTCTCCACATTTAGGGCTGGCAGCTGAGTACAAAAGAAGGCTCACGTGCAAGTTACAATTACTGCAGACAAAACTTCTTGTCAGGAAGAGCTCTGCAGGTGAGTTCTTCCTGTTTCATTGTTTCCACTGTAATAGCTCTCCAGAGGACATCCCAACTTCATCTCACTTGTCCTGTCTGGACAGTGAAAATGTTATTCTGTAATGTGCTTGGTCTTCCCATCTGTGAACAATGGATCCCTGAATGATGGCTTGAGGCCTTCAGTGTTGAGACTTTCATCTGACCTGGTTTTCTTTTTGGCAAATGTGTGCTTTCTTTATGTGGAAGACAGAGTAGAGCGTCAGTGTGGTAAGAGTTACTGCGTACTGGCAGTCTGTTTTCTCAGTGGTTCCACCAGGTATTCTTAACCTGGATCCATAAACCCCTGAAACTATATGCAAAATTGTGTCCTTATATATACATGCATTATTCTCAAGAGAATAGCTATAGTTTTCACCAGATTCTCGGTGGGGTCTGTGACCATCCCTAAATCCCTAATTTCTCTCCAAAACCAAAGAACTAATATTGAGCCAGATTTTCTTGGTTAATTTTTCTTATGCCAGTCACAACATATTGTTTATCATTAATGAGCCTAGAAGAGAAAGAAAGTTGTTGTCTTTTCATAACTACAGACAGAGCTTCTGTCCCCATTATGGTAGTATTTTAGACCACTTCCACAGTGGTCTGAGAAGCCAAAATAATGATGGGGCAGGTAGGTTTCTGCAAAGCATTTGTTTTTCTTATTAAAGAACTGGCAGCTGGAAGTGGGCAGGGACTATTGGGACATAGGATCAGGTTCTTAAAATACTTGTCATTACCTCACAACCATCTGTCTCCCTCTCCGTTCCATAAGTGGACCCGACTGGAGACCTGACCTGTTCAGTCTGTTCTTCAGACTGTGTCCCCATTGCCTAGAACAGTGCTTAACATGTAGGTGGCAGTTAGTAAAGACTCATTAAGCAGATGTATGAATGAGTAACTGTGGTTAGTGAAGAGACCTCTAGACCATCCCAGAACTTGCCTTTTTCGTTCTTGTCAGCCTGTAGTTATATGATGGTCATGTGGTTCAAGAAGACAGGGGCTGTGGCTCTTTTTCCAACTACTTCAAAAGCAGTAATTATTCAAAAGCAACTCTGCGTTAGACTTACCTAAGGAGACTATGGTGGCAGGTAAAAATTTCCAGCCCCTCAAGACCACTTAAATCTGTGCGTTGTTGACTGTCATCAATATAACATTGTCATGCAGTAATAAATATCTTCTCAAGACTTTAATATTTTTAAGCATAAAGTGACATTCAGAGACAGGGTTTCACCTCAAACTCTCTATATAACAAGGATGATCTTGAACTTCTGATCCTCCCCGCTCTGCTTCCAGAGTGCTAAGATTACAGGCATATGCCACCATTTTCAGCATATGCAGTGTGAGGGATTGAACCCAGGGCTCTGTGCATGCTAGGCTAGCACTCTACTAGTGAGCTGTATCCTCAGCCCTTGTTTGTTTTCTTGTTCAGCAAGGTCTTTATGTAGCTGGGACTAGCCTTGTACTCAAGGTACTCCTTCCTGAGCCTCCAGAGCTCTGAGATCACAAACATATACTATTGTGCCCAAGTGGTGCTTCTTTCAAATTACAGTTTTTACTTAATTTTATTATGATTTCATTAAAGCTTTGTCATGAAATAAACTGGTAGGTTTAATTCCTTTCTTTCTTTTGCTACTTTATCCATGTGTTCTTGTAGCATTATAAGAAAATACTTAATTATCAGTAAGAGATGGTGAAGCTGCTCAGCCACCATTCCATGCCTTAAATCACCATTTTCTCCTCTAGTGTCTAATATGTAGCCTCTTTTTTGTGTGTGGTCTTATGAATCCAATCCAGGTCTCTCAAATGTTAGGCGATCCCTTTACCACTGAGCCATACCCATAGTCCCCGCTCCTTTTAAAGAAATGGGATCTTCCTGTGTTGGCTAGGCCAGCCTCATAGCCTTGGCTCAAACAGTTATCTCATTTCTGCCTTCCAAGTAATAGGGCTGTAAGCATGAGCCATTGAGTTTGGCTCTTGAAGCCTATATTTAAACAGAAGCCTCGATAAAAAGAGATTTTCACTTTCTAGTGTCCAAATCTGATACAATAAGTTCCCCATTTTTGCAGCAGATGCGAGCTGGTAAAACCACAGGTAGAAAGAGGAGGGAGTGTTCTGCAGATTCCACTGAGAGCTCATGTTTCATTCAGTCAAGGACTGAAAGTTTCAATAGAAATGTAGGCAGGAGAAAAAACCAATAAGCAGTACCACAAGCAAAATAAATGACATTTATTTTACCATCCTAAAGAATTTACAGGAAAATCAGACCATACTCAAATGAAAAGGCTTTAAAATGAAATGTAGAGTTAAAAAACTGATCATCAGGTTTTTTGAAGACTTTGGGTTTCCATTGTTACTGTCTCGCTCTGTCTACCGGTCTGTAATAAATGAAAGCTTCCGTTTTGAAAAAGGCCAAACAAGCTTATCCTCATACTTGTTAGATTATCCATTCCTCATTACTATCTACTGATGTTACATATTTGAGTCAATCACCTTTGGTAAGTTGATGCCCCCCTTTCTTAAAGGTTTTTCCATTTCTTTCAGGAAATGGCCAGCCTCAAACGGCAATTCACTGAACTGTTGTCAGATATAGGGTTTGTAAAGGAGGGACTCAGAGCAAGGGAAATTGAAAAAAGGGCCCAAGGAGGGGATGGTGTCCTGGATGCCACCGGAGAAGAGGTAAGGAACATGCAGTTGGCCTTGTTTCACTGAACTATATAGCACATGGCTGAAATACAAACTCTGGCATTGAGGTCAAGCCCTGGGAGCTGGGGTTAGTGGTTCTTTGTTCTCCTCTGTTGTATGCCAGCTGACATTCATGACAACAGGAGTTTTTCTGTTTGTTGTTGCTATTGTTTTTGTTTCTTAAAGTTTACACTGGTTCTTCATAAATCTATAAAATTTATAATAGAATTTCTAGTAACTTTTCTCAACGCAGGCTAGCCTTTTCACAGCCACAAAGGGTTTAGTTATAGGAGACTACTTCTTCAAATGAACTTAATATTCCTTTGTTCTAAGAGCAAATAATACTTCCAGGAGATTGTGAACATCTAAGACCCAGACTCTTTCTCTCCCCGATGTTTATTCACACTGGCTTTATTTGTTTGTTTGTTTGTTTATTTACTTATTTAACTTGAAGAGGTTCAGGGCTTAACCTCAATGGTGCTTCACCTTGGCTCTGGCAAGGGCCCCTTACATTGCAGTCAGAAACACTGACTTCCTACCTGCTCTTCCTGCATCTAGAAAGAATTGTGAACTCTTTAAGATAAAACCTATTTGGGGCTGGAAAGATGACCCAGTGGACCTAGATTCTGTTCCCAGCTTCCACATGTTGGCTAACAGCCATCCATAACTCCAGTTCCAGGGAACCCAATGCCTTCTTCTAGCCTCACAAGTATTGCATGCATGGGTGCCTTTACATACGTGCAGGCAAAACACTCAAACACATAAAATAAAAAAATAATAAATAAGATATTTAAAAAATTAATTGCTGGATTTAGTGGTGCACACCGTTAATTCCAGCACTGGAGGCGGAGGCAGGTAGATCTCTGAGACAGAGGCCAGTCTGGTCTACATAGCAAGTTTCAGGATAGCTGGAACTCCAGGGAGATGCTGTCTAAAAAAAAAAATAAATCTTGTGTGACTGTGGTCTGGTAGATTATTTTCTACCTAAAAAGGAATGGCTTTTATAACAGACAGGAAGTTTGAAGGTCAAATGAGATGTAATGGTAAATTCAGGGTACAGGCAGAAGTAGCCACACTATTAGATAAACATCTTAATCGACTAATACTATATTTCTCACAGGCAAACACAAATGCTGAGAACCCCAAGCTGATATCAGCCATGCTGTGTGCTGCTCTGTATCCAAATGTTGTGCAGGTAACAGTATGTTGTTCCTAAGTCCTCCATTTGCATGATTTCAAACCATTTGGAATTTACTTTTAAACGTGATTTGGGGAACTGAAATGACTCAGTTAAGAGCACTGGCTGCTCTTACAGAGCACCCAGCTTCGGTTCCCAGCACCCCGTGGAGACTAACAAACGTCTGTTCCAGGTGATCCAACGTTCTTTTCCAGCCTCCACAAGCATTGCATGACATGTATGCACTTACACATATGTAGGCAAAACACTCATACACATAAAATAAAAATAAATAAATCCAAAACAATTTTTTAGAACTGATTTGGGCCAGGTGTGGTGGCACACATCTTTAATCCCAGCACTTGGAAGGCAGAGGCAGGTGGATCTCTGTGAGTTCAAGGTCAGTCTGTTCTAAACAGCAAGTTCCAGACCAGCTGGGGCTAGAAGGAGACCCTGTCTCAAAAAAACAATGACAACAAAAAATGATTTGGATGTAGATCTGCTGATTTTGGTATGCTACTCTGGGTAAGTAAGGTGTTAACCTTAGGGGAATCTGGGTAACATATGAACACACTACTATGTTGCAGCCTTCTGTGAGTTTTAATATAGGAGTCTCATCCAGGGATACATTCTTTACATCTTGGCCAGTTGTGGCCTTCTGTGTGCATCGCACTCTTGCTGTATAAGGAAGCTTCCCTGGTGAGAGTTGAGGGATGCGCTAGTTTTCTCTGAGCACCCCACTCCCCCATTCTGCTATGTTCCCGAGCCTTAGGAGTAGAGCTTCAACTGTAGATATGTCACCTAGGCCTGGGCAGCCCTCAAACATTTATTCTCTGTGTGTGACCAGTTGTGGAATTCTTCAGTAGCCTCCATCTGTTGCAAAAAGAAGCTTCTTTGATATGAGTGATGTACAGTATACTTGTCTGTAAATAGAAGGATCCATATTTCTTGTTTACTTTTAACATTGACAAATTTTTTAATGTTTCATTTCTAGGACTTACTATTAGTAAAGAATTGCAAATATGAAAAAAAAAATACAGCTAGGAGACTGTTGCTCAGTAGACCGTCTAAATTTATAGTAATACGGACCAGTTGTGGTAGTGCTCACTGTAATCCAATGCTTAGTGAGTTTTAAGACCAGAGGGAGGGAGGAAGGAAGACACATACTTAAAATAAGGTATTATATAGCCCTTGAGAATTATGTTTTAGGAAAATATTGAGCAAATGTAAAAGTGTTAATCTATTAAGTTTTTTAAATAGGTTATAAAAAGATCCTGGTAGCCTGGAGAGATGGCCTAGCAGTTAAGAGCACTGGCTGATCTTGCAGAGGATCCAGGTTCAATTCAGTTTCCAGCACTTATATGGTAGCTAACCACCATCTATAACTCCAGTTCCAGGGGATCTAGCTCCCTCTTCTGACCTTCACAAGCATTGCATGACACATGTACACTTACATACAAGCAGGCAATACACTCATACACATAAAATAAGAATAAATAAAATATTTTTTAAAAGATACTGGGCTGGCAAGATGGCTCAGTGTGTAAATGTACTCAAGCCTAACTACTTGAGTTTGATCCCTGGGACCCACATAATGGAAAGAGAGAACCAACTCCTATAAACTTTTTTGACATTCACATGGCATGCACACCTACACACACACACACACATACACTAAAAGTAAAAAAGAATTTTTAATAAAAATGATCCTGTTTTATAAATAACTATCATCCAGACCCCTGTATGTAACCGTAATGAAGCTCACTGGGTCACCTAAAAAGACATGCAAGGAGAAGGGACTAGCTGAGAGGAGAGGGGACTAGCAGGAGGACAAGGCAGGGTGACTGGAGGTGAGTATGATCAAAGTACAGTACCTGTGTGTACGAGAATATCCACATAAAATCATTATTGTGTATAATTCAATATTTGCTAATAACTTTTTTTGGTTTTGGAGGGGTTTTTTTGTTTTCTGTTTTTTGGGTTTTGGTTTTGGTTTGGTTTTTTGTTTGTTTGTTTTTTGAGACAGGGTCTCCCTGTAGCCCCAGCTAGTCTAGAACTCACTTTGTAGAACAGGCAGGCCTCGAACTCAAAGAGATCTACCTGCCTCTGCCTCCCAAGTGCTGGGATTAAAGGTGGCATCACCATGACCAGAAAAAAATAAAAATTTAAAAAAAAGGATTTACAGAACAATGATCCAGTTTTAGTTTTAATGCACACATCATCTTGTGTTATTATTAGGTCTGTGGTTTTCTTTGTATATGTAAATAAAACCTAGCAAACTAAAATGATATGATTATAGATTTTTTTCCTAGAATGTGTTTTCCAAAATAAATATGTATTTTCTTTTAAAAATTAAAAAAATTGTGTGCATAAGATTTTCAATATATTTTTTCAAATGAAATAATGTATTTGTAGAATTTCTTCATTATATTTTAAAAAGAAATACATTTAGAAATGCACTGAGTTGATTAATGTTCTCCCTGAGCCACTGTTGCTGGCTGATCTTTGCAACCTCATAGTCAGAACAGATCTAAAACATCAACCTTGTCTCCTCCCCACATGCTCCTGTGTAGTATGGCTCTCAGAGCTACAGTCACTATCACTTTTTTTCATTTAAAAAACAACAAGTAAAGGAGGCTGGAAAGATGGCTTGATGGCTACATGCACTGCCTGCACTTACAGAGAATCTGGGTTCAGTTCCCAGCACCTACATGTTGGGTAACCACCATCTGTAACTCTAGTTCCAGGGGACCTGACGCCCTCTTCTGTCTTCTGCAGACACTGCGTGACATGACACAGGTACACTTAGATACAGGCAGGCAATACACACAAACACATAAAATTTTAAAACTAATAAAGTAGCTTTTAAAGGAAGGAAGAGCAAGCTATATGTAATGCTATTTTCAAAAGGAAATAAAACAGTGGAGAGAGGGAAGAGACGCACAGTGCCAGTAGTGGTGGTACACACCTGAAATCCAGCACTGGGGAGCTGACATGAGGATCACTGGTTTGAGACCAGCCTACACTACATAGTAACTTCGCAGCCCAACCTGGGCTACATAGTAAGACCCTGTCTCAAAAAATGAAAAAAGAAACCAAAACCCTCCTCAAATAAAATTCAACTATGCCAAAAAACAAGTCCCATGATGAAAATATGTGCATCTATTTTTAAAAATACTTGTTATTTAGGTGAAGGCCCCAGAAGGAAAATTTCAGAAGACCAGGACTGGAGCTGTCAAAATGCAGCCGAAGTCAGCCGAGTTGAAGTTTGTTACCAAGAACGATGAATATGTACACATTCACCCTTCCTCAGTGAACTATCAGGTCAGAGAGTAGTATCTACGTGTTACATGGGGCACATCCTGGGATGAGAAAAGCAGTCCCTTACATCAGACAAGCCTTGATGTGTGACTTGCAGTGTCCCAGCAGCACCACAGATTTAGAGAAGGTTGAATCAGTATATGCAGACTGACAAGTGGACTATTTTTGGAAAGTCTTTCTATTTTGAGAAAATTCTGTATACAAAAAATGCTCAAGCCTACCATCAAATGAAAATTGTTTCTTTGAATTGATGATTTAAAAAACCATGAATTAATTACATCATTGGTGTGTTCTTGCCAATCTTCCCTCAGCCCTCATCCTTCCTTCAGCCTGCTGCTTTGAGACTTCTGCTTCCTCCCAGGTGGCTGAACTCATCCAGGGTCATGACACCTCCTAGGTGTCAAAGCTAGTAGGCGTTACCTGGTCCTTGTAAGCCATGCTTCTCATGCACCACTTGACATGCTGACCTCACTTCCTCCTGACTGCCCTGGTGTTCCTTTTGTTTCTGAAGTGGGTCCTCTGGTGACTGTCTCCTTCCTCTGCTCTGAAACCATGCATGTCCTTCACCCACCTCTCATTATAGTATGTGCACACTTCTTGGCCCACGCAGGGCAGGTGATCATGATTTCAGCTTCCACCTACATGCTGACCAGACCCCCAAGTCTATCAGAACTGGGCTTTCTGAGTTTCCCTGCTGGTAAATATCAGCTGATATCTTCCAGTTACCTCAGACTCAAAAGCTGAAAGATCAAAACTCACCATCTACAGATCAGCTTTTTTTCCCCTGTTTCCCTATCCTGGTTAATAACGCCACGTGCATCATCTGCATCAGAACCTGAAGCTGCAGAAACTCCTGCTGCCTTTCTCCATACTCTTAAGTCAACTGGTAAAGTTTGGCCAGGCTACCTTTTTTTTTTTTTGGACACAGGGTCTCACTTTGTAGCCCTGGCTGGCCTGGAACTCTGTGTAAAGTAGGCTGGCCTTGAACTCACAGAGATCTACCTGCCTCTACCTCCCAACTGCTGGGATTAAAGGTGTGTGCCACCACACCTGGTCTCAGTGGCACCTTTCTGATGTCTCTAAGGTGTGCCTTCTGCATCTCTTCTCATCCCCACTGCCATGTCCTCAGTTCAAACATCTGTCTCCTGACCAAAGTACTATAATCTTCTAGAATTCTCTCCAACCTTCTACACTGCTGTTGCCAGTATCATCTTTCAAAACAGACTTGACCATATCATTCCTTTTCTTCACATATGGACTATACTACAGACTCATCTGACCCTTCACATCAGGCTCCTTCCTACACTGTCCCTCAAAACCCCCTTCCTCTCAGTCCGTATGCTGTGGCGATACCAGACTACCAGCAGTGTCCCCCATTGCCATGATACTAGATACCCCGCCCCTATTCCTGGAATGATGGCTCATTCCATAGGAGGCTTATCTCACCCTGAAGCCTCCAGTAAGCTCCCTAGCTGGGAGCTTAGCTCAGTGGGAAAGCTGATCAAGGCGCAACAAGAAATATGTCGGGACAAGCAAGTCAGGGCTGTCATGTCAAACCTTGTAGGCCATGGTAAGGATTCTAGATTTGATCCTTTGGGGAGCTATTAGAGGGTTTTGGCCATAACTAGATTTATATTTTTAAAGGATCACTGGCTGCTGTGGAAAGTGACTGTGGAGATGCAGAAGCAGCCTGAGCACAGAGGAAGCTATTGCAGGGGTCTAGGTGAAAGGCTGGTTTGTACTAAGCAGTGGTGAGAATATATCAGCTCCTTATATATTTTGAACATGGAGCTGTCAGGACTTGGTGATGATCCAGATGGAGTGAGAAAGAAAAGAGCAGTCAAGGATGACCTTGCTTGAGCAACTGGGCAATGGGACTGTCACTTTCTAAGACAGGGAGTACCGAAAAGAGAAAATCAGGAATTCCTTCAAACAGTACCCTACGCATCCATGTGTCATAACATCAGGTAATGCCCCGTAAGAATATACGATTTGATGTTTTTATGTATCAGTTAAAAATTGAGGGGCTGGCAAGATGGGCCAGCAGGTAAAGGTACTTGTCAAACCCGACAGTCTGAGTACTGTCCCCAAGACCACACAGGGGAAAGAAAGAACCAGCTCCAACAAGTTGGCCTCTGATCTCAATACACCTCATGTGTGTGCACACATTTACAAACACATACACAAATTTTAAAAAATTTTTATTTTAGGCAGCTGGGCATAGTGGTGCATGCCTTTAATCCCAGCACTTGAGGGGCCGAGGCTGACAGATCTTTGGGAGATTGAGACCAGCCTGGTCTCTCTACTGAGTGTAACCAGCTAGAACTCACTATGTAGACCACGTTGAACCCACAGAGATCCAGTTGCTTCTGCTTCTCCAGTGCTGGGATTAGAGGTGTGCGCCACCACACCTGGCCAACAGAAATATTTTTTTAAACGATTTTTTGAAAACCTGTTGTTTTCAGAACACTAGGGATTGAACCCAGGGCCTTGTGCATGCTACACAAATGCTCTGTCACTGAGCCATATCCTCAGCCTAACCACAAAAATTTTGAAAAGTGAGATGCCTATTAGATGTCTAAATAAATAGTCTGGGGCTGGAGAGAGAGCTCAGTGATTAAGGGCACTGGCTACTCTTGCAGAAGATCCAGGTTTGATTTCCAGCATCCACATGGCAGCTCACAATCATTTGTAACTGTAGTTCCGGGGGATCTGACGCCCTCTCAGAAGAGGCATTGCACAACACAAATGCACTTACATACATGTAGGCAATACACACAAAATAAAAATAATAAATGAAATAGTAAAATAAATAAATAAATGGATAGTCTGGTAGATAGACATACAAGCACGAAGCTCAGGGGAAAGGTAACTGGGAGTTTAAATCTACAGGACTGGATTGGTGGGAATCCTTTATGTTGCCAGCAGATCACTGTTGTCATCTAAGGTTTCATGTTACAGGTCAGACACTTTGACAGCCCCTACCTATTGTACCACGAGAAGATCAAAACAAGCCGAGTATTTATCCGGGACTGCAGCATGGTGTCTGTGTACCCCCTGGTCTTGTTTGGAGGAGGCCAAGTGAATGTGCAGCTTCAGAGGGGAGAGTTCGTTGTCTCCCTGGATGATGGCTGGATCCGGTTTGTAGCTGCTTCCCACCAGGTAAAGGAATAACCGTGTTGTGAAGGCTCAGGTCATGGAAAGCTTGGAGGACATAAAATGTAGAGCATTCTTTTAAGAACCAAGAACAAGAGAGCTAAGGGTAAATGATGGGTCTGTGACGGGGCCTAAGAAGGAGTGAGGGCAATGTGAGGCAAGAACATAAGGAATCCTGAAGCACTCAGGGCAGGGAAACCTGAGATGTTTAGAATTGGCCTAAGAGGTTTAAAGTCAGAGGCTCAAATACTTGAGGCTTTGGCAGAAGGATTACTGTGAGTTTCAAGCCAACCTTGGCCACATAGTAAAAATCTACCTCAAAAAACAAAACAAAAAACAGAAGCTGTAAGGTTAGGGTGTTGGAACTTCCTTAATGTTACAGTTAAGCAAAAATAAATAAAAATCACCCTGAACTCACCATTACCACAGAAGACAGTGGCAGGGTATAGTTCAGCAGTGGGCCCTGGATTTAGTCCCGACCACCCAAATAAATACAGAATGAGGAAAAGACAATGAAAGGCACTAAGGCCTGTGGATCCCGCCACTCGGGACACTTGAGGCAAGAGATCACTTGAGCCAAGTACTTAAGACCAGTCTAAGCAACATAATAAGGCCTTATCTCAAAAAAAAAAAAAAAAAAAGGCTATACCCCAATAGTATAGCATGCAGTTAGTTAGAAGGCTCTGGAGATAATACCCAGTACTAAAAAAATAAATAAAAGTGAGCTGGGCATTGTGGCACATACCTTTAATCCCAGCACACAGGAGATAGAGGCAAGTAGATCTCCAAGTTCCCAGCCAGCCAGGGCTACGTAGTGAGACCCTCTCAAAAAAACAAAAGAAGAATTCATAGCCAGCCTCAACTGCATAGCAAGTATGAGGCCAGCAGGGGCTATATGAGATCTTGTCTCTAAAACAAAACAAACCAACAGACTGGCAAGATAGTTCAGCAGGTAAGGGAGCTTGCCATCAAGTCTGACAACCTGAGTTCAGTCCCTAGAACCCACATGGTGAAAGAAGAGAACTGGCTCCTACAAGTTATCCTGTGACCTCCACATGTATATATGGGTCTCTTGTATATACACGCATGTATGTGGACACACATATCCATACAATAAAATAAATAAATGTTTAAAAAGAAAAAGGCTCCCACTGAATATGGTTTCTCAGGTCTGTACTCTTGTAATCCCAGCATTCAGGAGGATGAGTCCGGAGGATTTTTGAGTTAGAGGCCAGCCTGAGCTACAGTGTGAGACCCTGCCTCAAAAACCTAAGACAGAAGCCAGGGAGATGGTTCATTAGTAAAGTGCTTTTTGCACAAGCATGGGGACCAGATCCCCAGTACGCATATAAAAGCCAGGTACAGTGGTATTCACCTGTAATCCCGAAACCGGGGAAGTGGAGACAGGAGGATACCTGGGGCTTGCTGGCCCATTGTAGCCAATCAGCAAGTCTGGCCATGTTCATTGAGAGACTCTCTCAAAAAGGAGAGGGATTGAGAACATCTAGTGTTGCCTTCTGGCCTCCACATACATACATGAGCACTTGCACACATGTGTACACACAAACATACACTTCAAAAAAGGAAATAAGCCAGGCACGTGGTGCATCCCTTTAATCCCAGCACTTGGGAGGCAGGGGCAGGCAGCTCTCTGTAAATTCCAGGCCTTCCAGGGGTACATAATGAGACCCTGTCTCAAAAATAAATTGAATAAATAAACATCCTCTAATTAAACCAGTTCCTGTGCCAGAGAATTGTCTTCTTTTTCACAGCAGAGAGTACCTGAGCCTTTCACTCTGGCAGAGTTCATAGTGTGAACCTATTTGAAAGATGGCAAGAGCCCAAATGGTACACTTACTGCACAACAGGGAGGAGCAAACAGATAGTGAGATGGCATCTACAATGCCCCTACATCTGCCATTTTAAGTTTTCTATTTCCTCTTTCTTTTGGGCCAACGTATAAGTCATCCACAGGACTTTGGGACTTTGGAGATGGCTCAATCAGTAAAGTACGTACCATGCAAGCATGCAGACCTGAGTTCAGATCCCCAGCATCCAGGTTAAAAGGCCTGATGCAAGGCTGAAGAGATGGTTCAGTGGTTAAGAGCAGTGGCTGTTCTTGCAGAAGACCCAGGTTCCATTCCCAGCGTCCACATGGTGGCTAACAACCATCTATAACTCCAGTACCATAGGATTCAAAACCCTTTTCTGGCCTGTGGGCCTTTCACACGTACATTTATATACATGGAAGGAAAACACTCAAGACACATAAAATAAAAATTAATTAAATAATTAAAAGCCAGGTGCCGTGACGTATGTCCATAATCCCAGTGCTGGGGAGACAGATATAGGTGAATACCATGGCCTTGCTAGCCAGTCGTTCTAGCCAGATTGGTGAGCTCCAGGTTTGGTGCAAGACCATATCACAAAAAATAAAAGTGGAGAGCAATTAGTGAAGACACTTGCCATCAACCTCTGTCTTCCACACAAGCACTCACACATGCATTTACACACACACCAAATAAGTCAACAAAGCTTTAATATGGAAAATACTTCATAAGCCATACTTCCAAAAGTAACTTATTCTTCAAATTAAGTGGATGAAGCAGGACCTGGTAAATGTATGTATAATCCCAGTACTCAAAGGCTGAGGCAGAACGATAACAGGATCCAGGCCAGCCTGACTACATGGCAAAAGCCTACCTCAAGAAATAATTAAAAAATAAATGAGATGTAGTAGGGAAGCCTTTTCATAATGGGCCTCTTTTAGTATGCTACAGAACACAAATTGTGCTTAGACTGTTTCCTCCTAATGAGATTAAATTAGCGTCAGAAGTTCTAAGTCATGAAATCTTATTTCCCCATGAAAACCTGTCTTGTCCTGTCCCTCCAAGCACAGCTAATGCTGCCCCACTTATTGTAGGTGGCAGAACTGGTAAAGGAACTTCGCTGTGAACTTGACCAGCTTCTCCAGGACAAAATTAAAAACCCGACCATCGACCTGTGTACCTGTCCTCGAGGGTCCCGGATCATCAGCACAATTGTGAAACTTGTCACAACACAATAAAGACTGTCCTTAGAAGAGTGCTTGCTCCTCACCCACCTCTCGGTCACCTGGAAGTCACAGCAGCACTTCTACCTCGGACTAAAGACCTGGGGCTGGCACTGGAGGGTGGAGGGGTGCAGGGTGCAGGGCCTGAGGGCTGAGCCAATCAAGGCTCCACAGATAGAGAGACATTTTCCACATGGCATTTTGAAGAAAGTGAAGACACTCCCAGCACAATCTGGAGTGTCAGAGGTGGGGTAATATAAAATCCAGCTTGCCTCTTTTTGCCTGCAACTGTTCTAAACTGAATGAAATTCACCTAATAACACAAAAGTGAATGTTTAATACAATTCTGTTTTACTCTATGTATTCTTTATTCTGCTTTTTATTATGCATTGTCCATACATAATTGGCATATTCTTTTCTCCTGGTTTTTATTGGGCATGAGGAGAAATAGTTGTTTGGTATTATTTTGGGTTTTTCCCCCGTCATTATAAAAGCTTAGCTGAGAGAACTCAGATCAGAGAAATCATGTGAGCAAGAAAAATAAAATTTCATTGTAAACTATTGACTACAGAGTAAACTTGATTTGTAAGCGGCTTTTCATTTTACTCATTAAAGGTCAGCATTAAAAAAATTTAGCCAGGCATGGTGGTGCACGCCTTTAATCCCTGCACTTGGGAGGCAGGGGCAGGCAGATCCCTGTGAGTTCAAGGCCAGTCTGGTCTACATAGTGAGTTCCAGTACAGCTGGGGCTACAGGAAGACCCTGTCTTAAAAAAAAAAGATTAAAAAAAATAGAGTAAGATGCTATCATCTCAAAAAAAGAAAAACAAATAAATCCATGGGGGGCGGGAGGTGGATTTCAGTTAGTTCTGTGTGAGCACTAAACTGCAAGCTGGGCTCCTCCATAACACTTACTAAAAGAAGAACCATGTTTTCATTCCCTAACTTCTCCACTGAAGAATCTTTGCCCTCTAATAGCCTCCCCCAAACCCACTGGCCAAAAGGAGAATTTTTCCATGGTATTTTCAGGATAGAGTTGGCATGGTTAAGGAAGAAGCAATTGTGTAATAAAGTCACATTTACAATCATAAAAATGCCTTCCGTTGACATTGCATATTTTCAACCAGCACTTAGGTTATTGAGTATTGGCATTTTGAAAAAAATACATTTGCCCATTCCCTGAATATTTATCAGTGTGGCGGGGAGAGATCTCAAAGAACCACGTGGGAAGATGGGGAATACTGTATTGTCTAGACTTCAGGACAGTCACTGCAGCTTTCTACTATCAAGAGAATTCAAACTAATCCACAAAACTTAGGGCAAAAGAATGGCTCAGTGGGTAAGGCACCAACTATGCAAGCATGAAACCTGAGTAAGGAACCCAGTGCCCCAAAAAGCTGGGTGTGGTCATGTATAAGCTTATAAGTAACCCTAGCACTGTGGGCCAGAGACGGGATTCTCTGGCCTAGCTTCAGGTTCAGATCCTGTCTCAAGGAAATAAGGTGCAAAGTGATATGACAGGACTTGATGTCCTCCTCTGTCCTCTGCACACACATGTGCATGTATCACAACACACACACACACACACAGCAAAACACCTCAGTGAAGTGTGTTTACTTTTAAGGTATTATATTAGCTACGTTTTCAGGAACTCTAGGCTAACCAAATGTATAATTATCAAGTGTGTTTTTGTTTCAGTGCATTTGAAGAGCTTGGACCAAGCAGCTTTTTTAAGTCATTAATTCATCACTTTGCATCAAAAGCATAGATACACACAACCACCACAGCATTCAAGTTCCAATTTGCTATTAAATAAGGCTCACATTATAGAATGGATTAGAAGAAATCACATTAGAAGAAATAAAGAAGAAAACTGTATTCTCTCCAAGGAAGTTTTAAAGATTTATTATATTTAAGCTCTCTATCTGTGTATATGTATGTGTGTGGACAGGTACACGTGCGTGCAGGTGCCCAGAGGCCGGAAGCAACAGATCGCCTAGAGCCCGAGTCTTAGGATGTTGGGAGCTGCCAACATGGGTGACGGGAACTGAACTTGAGTCCTCTGTCAAGAGCAGTATGTGCTCTTACCTGAGCCATCTATCTCTCCAGTCCAAAATTTTTTAAAACCAAAGCTGTCCTATAGATTTATGACACCCTATAGAACCATCTACCCAAAGTAGACCTGCCACTTTTAACACAAGTTTGCAGTGAAAGGTACAGCTAGGAGGTAGTCACAACAAAGTCACAACAAAACTGCATCTAGAGCACTAAGAATTGATGCTCTCCAAGAAGCCATTTCTCAAACTGGTCACTTCTAGGCACATACACATGCATATTACTATCATTCTATACCTCTGTCAGAATGTGGTAAAGGACAAGAATAGAGAGATGGCTTAGTGGTTAAGAGCTTACTGCTCTTGCGGGGGTCCTGAGTTTGGTTCCCAGCACCCACATCAGGCAGCTCATAACTGTCTGTAACTATAGCTACAGGGGATCCAACACCTGTGGCCTCCAAGGGCACCCGCACATGGTACACACAAACACCCAGTTACACATAACTTAAAATAATACAAATAAATTTTAAAAAGAATGTAAAACCTTGACTTAAAGCACCAAATAAGGTGCCAGGATAGCACCGTGGATAAGGGCCCCTGCATCCAATCTTGATAAATGAGTTTGATCCCCAAACCCACATAATAAAAGGAGAGAACTGAGTACAGCAAGTTGTCCTCTGACATGTGCTATGGCACAAGTGCCCACACATATACATAAATAAATGTAACTTTTTTAAACCCACGCACAAAATTAAATTTCTTAAAACTCAACAAATTATGAAAAGGCACAAAATTTTTGAATAAAATTGAGATGTAAAATTACTTCTTTGCAATTAAAGGTCATTTACATTTTCAAAGTAAAATTGAATTTCTAAGCCAGGAGTCAGCATTTGGTCAGCATTTAATATAATTTTATGGAGAGACTGGTAAATGGTTCTTTAAATACATTTTTTCCTGCAGTCTAGCTAGAAGATATTTATAAACTACTTGCTCCATAATTGGTTTGCATGGCTGTTTTGCATTTGGTCTGAGACAGTCTCAGGAAGAGTAGCTAACCATTCTGATAGACGTAGGTTGGCAAAAGCTTCCTTCCTGAGTTCCATATATATGTATTACATATATAATACATATAAATCATATTATAATTTATAAAATTATATCATAATTTTTATGAAAGATAAATTTATCAAAAAAGGTAACAAATCTCACAACGAAGAAATTGAACATATTCGCTTTCCTCCTCGAGTTCCTTATCTGCTTGTTATAATTCACTCCCTGGCAATAATGAACTTTGATCTTTATCCTTTCATTCTATATCTGAATACTTTAATTTGAATAATACATCTAAGCACAGCATGCAGATGTGAGTCATGTGGTAAATGTCAGCTCTTTTCTAAGCAACAGTTTGAACACATTCCTAAGAAGTTACCATAAAATCAAATTTTGAGAAAGTACTTTATAAAATTAAAACATAGCAAAAATAAGACATTGAGAGGCTGGGTAGATGGCTCAAGTCAATACAGTGCTTGCCGTACTAGCATGAGAACTCGAGTTCAGATCCCCAGCACCCAAGGAAGAAGCCATGCATGTTGGCGTGGTCACGTGTGTCTATATAATTACAGTGCTTGATGTTGGTGGATGGCTGGCTGAGACAGGTGGATCCCTAGAGCTTGCTGGCCAGCCAGCTGAGCAGAATTGGTGAGATCCAGGTACAGAAAAAGACTCTGTCTCAACAAATAAGGTGGAGGGCTGGCAAGATGCAGCAGTGGGTAAAGGCACTTGCCACCAAGTCTGACATCCCGAGTTTGATCCTGGGGATCTATATGGTGGAAGGAGCGAACCTGTCTCCTGACTTCCAAATAAAAACTGTGGTGTATATACACAAAATAAACAAATTTTTTTAATGTAGAGAGTAATGAAGATACCTAGCCTACCTCTGGGCTACACACACACACACACACACACACACACACACACAGGCATTGGGACCATGGAAGTGACTTTCAAATGCTGCCCAGGCTGGATCTGTGGGGACTCTACTCCACTGTGTTACATTTTCTTTAAAATTTTATTTTTAGAACTGGGTGTGGTGGCTCATGGCCTCAATCCCCGAACTCAGGAGGCAGAGGCAGGCAAATCTGTGAGATTGAGGCCAGTCTGGTCTATAGAGCAAGTTCCAGGCCAGCTGGGGCTACACAGAAACCTTGTCTCAAAAAGACCCCCAAAATCTGTATTTATTTTTGGTTATTTATTATTTTGTGTATATGAGTGTTTGCCTGCAGGTATTTATGTGCACTGTGTGCATGCAATGCCTGCAGAAGCCAGGTGTTGGATCCCCTAGAACTGGAGTTAAAGGCGGGTATTTGCCACCATGTGTAAACTGAGCCAAGGTTCTCTGCAAGAGCAACCATGCTCTTAATCACTGAGCTATCTCTCTAACCCCAGTGAGTTGCTTTTGTTGTTGCTGTTGTTTATTTCTTTTGGTTTTTTGTTTGTTTGTTTGTTTGTTTGAGACAGTGTCCTCCTATGTAGTCCAGGCGGCCTCAAAATCAAGAGTTCCGACACCACACTTGATTGGTTTTTGTTGTTTGTTTTTTAAAGCCAGTTATGTTGGTCCTGGCTTGTAATCCTAACACTTGGGAGGCGGAAGCAAGGGATCAGGAGTTCAAGACCCTTCTTAGTTCTATAAGGGATGAGTGGTTTCAAAACAGAAAAGTGAAAAAAATTACTGAAAATACAGTTACTGTGCCAGAATTTACTAAAAATTACTTAAGTAGCTGAATTTCCTTCCATGTTGAATAAATTTATACCATAGAAATTATCCATAGTTAGCTTTTTCTACATTGAAGCAGCTTAAAAGGCTCTTTTGCATCCTGAGATTCCACTTTGAATATTCTTTTCATTCCAACCAGATTTTCAAATGCATCAAAGTACCAGACATGATGGCATACACCTGTAATATGCCATCCATGCAAATTAAGATTTGTTTTTTATTGTTTTTTTACACTTATCTACTTTGTGAGTATGTGTTGGGGAGGGTTGTGCCTGCCACATTTTGTTGGGGATGCCCAGAGTACTGGGCAATATCCTTGAGCTCTGCTAGATGCTAGAAGTGCCTTCTTTCAGCTGTGACAACCAACAATGTCTTTGGATAGTCTCAAGTGTTCTCCAAGGGGCAGAGAAGGGGGGACAGAATTACCTCCAGTTCAGAACAAGTGTAAAACAGATTAAAACTATATTTGGAGGGCCAGCAAGAGAGAGATGTTCAGGCAGGTAATGACATTTTCAAGCCTGAGGACCTGAGTTCAATTCCGGGAATCTACATAGGGGAAAGAGAGAACCAACTCCCAAAGGCTCTTGACAGAAAAATTATCCAGTCTAAAATGTCAATAGTGCCAAAGTAAAGAAAACACTATTTTAAACAAAATGGATTAAGTAACCATTTATAAAGTCTAACTAATAGCTATTAGTCAGATACAAATTATGCCAATAGACATCTCTGAAAATGTAAATATATTTTGAACTCCTAATAAACATACACTGTGGGGCAGACAAGGTGATTGCTGCCAAATCCAATGACCTAAGTTAGATCCCCGGGACTCATATAGTGGAAAGAGAGAACTGACTTGCATGTTGTCCTCTGACCTCAAAACATGCACTGTGGTACACATACAAATGAATAATACATGTAATAAACATGTACTGTATGAATAAGAGCCTCTGAGTAGATTGTGTTGCTCAGAACAGAAAGTTTTAAGACTGAGGAAGTTATATGTACAAATGGGAAAAGTCATGCACAGGTAGAGGGAGAGCTTCACTTTAAAATCTGATCTGCTAGTTTTGAAATTTTTAATCACTTATTTTAAAAATCTGAAGATATGCTTTGTATGTGATTGCTAATCCTGTTAATATTTGACACTGCAAAACTCAAGTTATCAAGGCCCACATTACAATGTTTAACACACACACCCTTACCTTATCTTCATTCTAACTGAACAAAGTCCAATCTGTAGACTTTGGCTAATATGCTAAAAGACAAATTGTTTGATGGGGGGGGGGACACACCAAAGGGCATATAGCTCTACAGAATGGATTATACAGTGTTTGAATCTAATATAAATCCTAAATAAGAACCTTAATTTCTAGGCTCATTAACTCTTCTCTCCTGTAGTTTGAACTGGAAAATTTAGTTCGTTTCAGTAGTTGCTTATTTGTAAGACTGCTGGACAAAGTGGCAAGACAGATGTCTTAACATATCAGGAACCATGTAACACGATGGACACCAACGGACTATCCCATATAATAGGGAAACTAGCTGCTGATTACAGGCCTAGCACAAAGCAGCTGGTAATCAGAGATGCTTCTGTTGATGCTGCCCTCCTGTCTCTGAAATTCATGCTTCTGCACTTAAACTGCAGCTGTCCCCATTATTTCTGGCCCATAAATCTTTATACCATCCTATCCTATGCAAGCATGTCTAAGAATGGATTCACTGAAGCATGCAACCTGATTAGTCAAAAGAAAAGCCAGTTTATAATGAATACATGCTACAGGGTTAGTCTGAAACTGACAGTGGGGTTGCAGAAATGCCCCACACATTTACGTTTTAAATTTCATTTAAGGCAAAATAGTTCAAGCAGGTGCTCTATGTTAGTCATGCTGGAAACTTTGGATACAAAAATAAGCAGGGATACAAGAGAACAGATAAAAAGCTCTTTTGGAAAATGCAATTTGGAACATAATTTAGCCACAGAATAAAACCTCCAAAAGCTAAAGGACCTGGATACCTCTTTTTTAAAATTAAAAGGAAAAGAGATAAAGTCACCTAGTACCTAAATTCTGCTTTTCACTCTTTCAGGTCTAGGGATAAAGCTCAGTAGTAGAATGCTTGCCTAGCAAGCAAGAGACCTTGGGTTTGACCAGCCTCTCTCCTTCAGCAATTAAGGTATGCTTGTTTAATGGAGTAATGATGGACTTGGTAAACTTGCTGCAAGTTTAGGGCCGGACTAAGCTACATAGTAAGACCCTGCCTCAAATAATAATAATAATAATAATAGGAAGAAGAAAAGAAGAGGAAGAGAAGGAAGAAGAGCAGCATAAGACTTGTACTAAATGGATGGGCTGGGTGTGGTGGCACACACCTTTAATCGAAGCACTGGGGAGGCAGAAGGCAGATCTCTGTGAGTTCAAGGCCAGCTACACAGCAAGTTCTAGACCAGCTGAAGCTAAGGGGAGACCCTATCTCAAAAATAAATAAATAAATAAATAAATAAATAAATACTAAAAGTCAAGAGTGCTAGCTCACACCTATAATCCCAGCACTCAGGAGGCTGAGGAAGGCAGATCAAGGCCATCCTGGGCTAACTAGCAAAACACTGTCTCAAAAAAAGACATTTAAAAAGATCTAGAGGCCAGTGAGATAGCTCAGAAGGTAAAGGTACTCGTAGACAACCTGAATTCAACCCCTGGAACCCACATGATAGGAGAAAACTGACTCCTTCAAGTTGTCCTGTGGCATCAAGATTCATACCATGACACATGTGTGACCACATATGTCCACAAAATAAAATAAATTTAAAATTTTGTATTGTATGTTTATGTATGAAAATGTACCTGTGCATGCAGTGTCCAACGAGACCAGAAGAAGACATCACATCTCCTGGAACTGGAGTTACAGACAGGAGTCAGCCACCATGTGGATGCTGGGAACTGAACCCAGGTCCTCCACAAAAGCAGCCAGTGCTCCTAATCACTAAGCCATCTCTCCAGCCCCTACTGAAAACTTTTAAAGGAAACATCAATTTATGACTTTGGGTCAGACCAAGAATTCTTAGATATAAAATACAAAGTACAATCCATAAAAGAAAAATAACTGATAAACTGTACTTCAAATTTTAAACTTTGCATTTCAAAAGCTCCACTGACACCAGGCACTGTGGCACAGGCTGCAACGCCAACACCCAGGAGGCTGAGGCAGAAAAGTCAAGAGTTTGGGTTCACTTTGGGCAACATAGTGAGTTCCAGGCCACCTAGCTATACAGTGAGACCCTGCCCCCACCTAACTCACAAGTTTTTAAAGCAGCATTAGAAATCTAAGATGTGCTAGGGGCAGTGGTATACCTTAGGCCCAATTGCTAAGGAAGTTGAGGCAAGATTGATTTCAGCTCAAGAGACATGGTTGGCCTGAGCCATACAGCATGACTCCGGCTTAAAACAAAAAGAAAAAAATCATTGGCTGGAGAAAATGCTTGCGCGCGCGTGTGTGTGTGTGTGTGTGTGTGTGTGTGTGTGTGTGTGTGTTTGAGATCTTGCCTGGGGTTCATACATTACAGTTCAGGCTGGCTTTGAACATGCTATGTAGTCAGGGCAGTCTCAAACTCGACCCATCCTCTTGCCTCCGTCTTACAAGTACTGGGACTAGAGGAGTGAGCCATAATATTTACATATAAATACACTTCTATTTTTTCTTTTTGAGACAGGGTCTCCCTGCAGTCCCACCTGGCCTGGACCCTTACTATGTAGACGAGGCTGGCCTTGAACTCAGAGATCCGCCTGCCTCTGCCTCCTAAGTGCTGGGACTAAAGGCATATGCCAACATGCCCAGATTGAAATACTTTTAATAAAAGAAAAAAAAATCCTTTAATGTTATATTTTATAAAAACCAATGGTATTTGGAAGTAGAAGTAATTAGATACATATAACTGTAGCTCTTCACTATTCTGATTTCTCCCAAATTTTAAGCATGAATTATATAACAATGCCTAGTCTGAGCTAGCATCTTACTGTAGGTATAACTTTTATAAAATGGACAGAATCTGGATTTTTAATTAATCTGACAATTCATTGGATCATGTGCTCTTGTGACCTGGGTACCTTGTTTCCTAGGACTCTACCCAAAAAGATGAGTGAATATAAGTATGCTTGAGAATTAACATATCAGAGGACTGAAAAACAGCACACCCATCTTTAATGAAAACATGAAGATTCCAAGAAAGGATTCTTGACATTGTATGCATGAGAAATTCTAGAACTAGGAATGAAAAGGAAAGATTGTCAGACAATATGGGTGGATTCAAACTGGTACTCCCCCAACTGAAGCAGGAAAAACCATTTTGAATAAAATTGTGGATGAAAACTGCCTGGAGACACAGTTCCAGACACAATTCCAAGAGACATCCGGGGGAACAGGTGTCCTCCAAGTTTGAACCCACTCTTAAACACTAAAATTAAGAGTCAGGCTGTTTAAAATTCAGGTAATGGTAATGTTGTCATGGTAACACTGCACCTTACAATCTATTTCAAAGTATCATACATTTCCTTCAATTCTCTTGAAATGAACGACTGTGAATGCTTCTAAATTTTCATTAATTCTATTTCTTACATTTTATTTTGCAGGGGCACATGTGAGCTAGTATGTGTGTAGAGGTTAAGAGGACAGCTTGCAGGAGTCAACTGCTGCTTCTACCAAGTGGAACCACACTCAGGGGTTAGGCTTGGTGGCAAATGCCTTTACCTGCCACGTTACCTCCATGGTCCCAATACTTTTTAAAACTTTGTTTATGAAAAATATATTTTTCCTCCAGGAAAAGTTAAAGATACTCAGGAAATCAGCTAAACACTGTATGGGAAGAAATCACTACAAAGATTGGAAACCTCTTCTACAGCAATTACAATAAAAACCACCATCAATGAAAACCCTAAAGCCTTTTGTTTTTAAAACTATTCTTGATATCAAATTCAAAGATGGCCCTGGCTGCCACCCAGAACTAGAAGTAAGTAGAACCAACCTGGGAAAAGGAGAATCTGGAACCACAGCCAACCTTACCTGAGGAAGGTTCACAAACAGGTGAGCTAACCTCCTGGGGAGCATCTCAGAGGAGGCATTGACAAGGAAACTCCCTAAGCAGTTTCCACAGCAGAGCCCAGTCATTTATCCTTTCCAGCACTCTGGTTTTGTTTGCAGGCAAACTGTTTAAACAGATAAAGGATTCAGTTGCCAAGAAACAAGTCTATATCCCTAACACATACTAGTTTGACAGCAAATACATTTAGCAAATACCAGTGGCCCAGAATCTCTCTCTCCCTGAGCCAATGCCAAGACCTAGCAATCCTGTCACTTATTTCTCCCATGGCCTCTCCTTTTCAAGGGCCTCTCCCATCTGGTCAGAATCATTTCCATGTTCAAGTCAATTATTTCTTATTCTCCTATTTGCTTTCTAAAGACATTCTGGGGTTTTAAAAACAATCTTGGGTCACTAAGTTCTGCTTTCAGAATCATGGAACTTAAAAGGTGTCAGGGAAAGCCTGGTGTGGTAGTCTATACTTATAATCCCAGCATTTAGGGAACTGAGACAAGATCTGGAGTTACCCTGTCTCAAGAAAATCATTTTAACAAACAAACAAACAAACAAACAGCCAAACTTAGGAGTTAATCACAAATGCAAATTCTTGCAGGGCATGGGGAGGCTGATACAGCAAGACCACCATGAGTTCCAGGCCAGACTAGGTTACACAGAGTTCCAGAATAACATAGACCAGATACATAAGAGTTCCAGGTTAGCTGGGCAAAAAACACTGCCTCAAAAAAACAAAAGAACTGCGTTAAGTTCAACAGGACACCACGACACACTTACCTTTTCCCTCAGGTTAAAGGCCAACCCTCACTTTAAAGGCTACGAAAATTAGAAAACTTGCCAGCCAAATATTTTATGTTTATAATTCTAACCCTTAAGCTGAGACAGGAGGATTGCTATGAATTTGCAGTCAGTCTAGGCTACAAAGTGAGTCCATGACAACCCAAGCTATCAGGCTAAAGAAATGACTCAGTAGTTAAGTCTTGCTGCTCTTCCAGAGGACCCAGTTTGGTTCCCAGCATCTGTATCAGGCAGCTCACAACCACCTCTAACTTGAGCTCCAGCAGATCAGATGCCCTCTTCTGGCCTCTGTAGGCACCTGCACACATATAGTACACTAACACACACACACACATAAAAATAAACATGTATCTTTTCTTTAACACAGGGTTTATGATGCCTTTAATCCCAGCACTTGGAAGGCAGAGGCAGGTGGATCTCTGTGAGTTCAAGGCCAGCCTGTTCTATATAGGTAGTTCCAGGCTAGCCAGGGCTACAGGGAGACCCTGTCTCAAAAAGACCAAAAATAAATAAATAAATACACCAAACCAAACAAAAAAAGACTATGGGCTGGAGAAATGGCTCAGTGGTTAAGAGCATTGATAGCTCTTGCAGAAGACCTGGGTAGGGTTCTCAGCCTCCACATGGCAGCTAATGTTCCAAGGGATCAGATGCCCTCTTCTGACCTCCAAAGGCCCTGCACGACCCAGGTGCACTTACATGCATGTAGGCAATACACCCATACACATAAAACAAAAATAATTAAAAAGATTTTACACAGTCAAAACTTTCAAGTCTCAAACATAAAAAATATACTTGATATTAGTCAGCTTTTGATCACTATAATGAAATAAATACCTGTAACAGGCTACTCATTAAGAAATTTAGCTCACTGGATGTACGGAAGAATAACATGGCATCAGCTCCATTTTGGTGAGGGTCGGTACACTTTCACTTAAGTTCTTTAACTCACATTATCAAAGAGGAAGGTGGAGACTCATATCCATAGTCCCCTCTGAGGGCATACCCCCATAACTTAAGACCTCCCATTAGACTTTATCTGTTCAAGTTTCCATCACCTCCCAATACCACCACCTTAAGGAATAAGTTTCCAATACATGAACTATTTAGGGGAACACAAACCACAGCATATTGATTCAAAACTATGCTGTTATATCGGACTCAAAGGCTAACATTTTAGAGGCTCAAAAACTGGCTCAGCAATTAAGAGCACCTGCTGTTCTTCCAGAGGACCCAGGTTGTGTCCCCAGCACCCATATGATGGCTAACAACCATTCCTAACTCCAGATCCAAGGGATCCCACGTCCTCTTCTGGCCTCCAGGAGCACTGCACACACACGGGGCACTTACATGCATACAGGGAAAGCCTCATACACATAAAATTCAAATAAATAAAAAAAAAATGTAAAGCTTAAGCTTAAAAAACTCCAACACTTTAAGAACACATAGATTTGATTAATCTAAGGAATTTGAGATGGTGATTTTTACCTTAATATTTTGTACTGAAGTTTATAAATTTATTTTATATTGCTACAGTTATTCAAAATGTAGTTCTTGCTTTACAAAAATGGTGATCTATCCCCACTGCAAAAACACCTGCACGTTCCGGACTTCCCTTGCTAATTTCATTGCACATAATGCTTGCCTGCATTAACTTCCTGAGAAAGTCGGCACTTACAATCCTGTCCTCTGATTTGAGCAAACAGTAAAAACTTAAAATATGCACACACTCATCCCACATGAACCTTTAAGTCCTATAATATGATCATCTTACATTACATTCAAAGCAGTTTATACAAAACAAAACAATGAAGTAATCTTCAATCAGTGTGTTCATGGTTCTTGGCTTCTAACTGGGAAGCTGAAAGATGTCCTTGAATAAGATCCTGAATACGGGACAGAATAATCTCATTAGAGCTGCTACAGTTCTCTGGACCATATGGTGGGTCTATAGTCAGAACTCCAGCCACACAAAGAGTCCTTTGTGTATCCCCTTGTTCAGTGACAGGGATGTGGTTCTTCTCAAGCCATTTCTTTAGGCTATTCTTTCTCTTTTCCAGATCCTCAGGGCTGTATCCTTTGCAATCTCCAGATGTGAACAAATGCATCAGCTTCTCTCTCACTCTATGGTCCTCTTCAGTCACAGTTTCCACGGTCTGCACAGAATGTCCCATAATTCCCGTCACAGATAAGCTGTCATCTTCAAGGAAGTTCACAAGGACAACACTTCGAAGGAAAAGATCAAGGTGGATTTACAAAAGAAAAAACCTTAAGAAATATAAAAGCATAGAAAAAGCAATGGAGTAAGAGGCATTACCAACCCCAACAGGTCACCAGAACAAGAACAAGACACGATTATCCCTGTTGATGAATATTCCCTCACCAACAAATGCTTTTATTTGTTCAACACATGTTCACTGAGATCCTAAATATCTAAATATTTTACCCTCCTTAAAGCTAATAACTACAGGATACAGTTAACGTAATACCTCAAGAGTGAATGAGTTGGAGGTGTAGTTCAGTGGACAGACTGCATATTTAGCATGCAGAAGGTCCTGGTTTTACTGTCCAATTCCAAACAAAGTTGTTTTTTTTTTTTTTTTTTTTGGTCTTTTTGAGACAGGGTCTGGCCTGGAACTTGATATGCAGACCAGCTGGCCTCGATCTCACATAGATCTGCCTGTCTCTGCCTCCTGAGTGCTGGTATTAAAGGCTTGTGCCACCGCGACTGTCTCCCAAACGAACTCAGATCCTATGGAAGAGCAGTATGCAATCTTAATCACTGAGCCATCCCTTCAGCCCCCAACCTATTTTTTTAGAGTTATGAATACCTTAAATATGTATAAGGCAGGATATACATTTAGTTGTAGAATTAAAAAACAACAATAGGCCTGAGAGATAGCTCAGCAGGTAAAGTACTTGTTGTGTGTGAGAAGTGGAGCTTGAATCCATAGCATGTAGGTAAAAGTGAACTGGACTAGCAACCAGCCTGAAATGTGAGAAAAGAGACAGGCGATCCCAAGCTGGCTAGCTAGACTAACCATATTGGCAAATTCTGGGTTCAAGGGAGAGACTGTCTTGGAATACTTAATAAGGTAAAGTGTGATCGAGAAGAATCTGAAATCAATCTTGGGCCTCCACACCCATCCATGCATAACCCCCTCCATACACACACACATACCATACACATGAACGTATGCACACATACATGTAAACATACAGAAAAAAAAATTTTAAGCTAAATACATTAAAGTAGACCAAAAAAAAAAAAAAAAAAAAAACAAAGTAGAAAATTAATGAAATATAAGACAATAAAGTCAGAAGATTATCAAATCCAAAAGCAGGGCCTGTGTCATAGTTCACTGACAGAGTGCTTGCTTGGTATGCATGACCCTAGGCACAATCCCTAGAATGAAGTGCACAAACACACACACATACACACACACAAATCCCAAATTTAAAAAAATACAAAAATTCACAAAACAGAGGGGACACAATTAAATACCAGAAACACATATTAAAATACTATATAAAAAAAAAAAAAAACTATGGCAATAACTTTGAAACTTAGAAAATTGCCAAGAAAGGCATTAGTGGTAAAGAACTGTAATCCCAGCAATTCTGAAGGCTAGAGCAAGAAGATTATAAGTTCAAGTCCTGCCTGGGCTACAGAGTGAATTAAATGCCACTCTGGGCAACTTAGCGAGACCTTGTCCTTTTGGTTTTGTTTCTTGTTTTGTTGAAACAGGGTCTCATAGAACTCAGGCTGGCCTCAAATTCATTGTGTAGCTGAGGATGAACTTGAACTTCTGAGCCTTCTTGTCTCCTTATGTGCCACCATGGCCAACTCTGAGAACTTATCTTAAAGTAAAAAGGGAAAAAGGACAGGAGATATAATGCAGTGGTAAAGTGCCTACTTGCATAAAAACACAAGGCTCTAGATCTAATCTCTAATACTAAAATAAATAAGCTAAAAAAAGAGGATTAAAAAAAAAGTCCCATGCCATTTTACTGGAAAGTTCTATACATTTTTGAAATATCAAGTATTTCTAATATTAACCAATTTTTTGTTTTTAAAGACAGGGTCTCAATATGTAACCCTGGCTGGCCTGGAACTTGCTATACAGCCCAGACTGGCCCTCAAACTTCAGAGATCCACCTTCCTCTGCCTCCCAAGTGCCGGGATTAAAGGCGTGCACCACCACATCTGGCCCTGACCGAACGTTTTTAGAAACTACAAAGGAGTCTACCTTATGAGCTTTTTTGCTTTTTTAAAATCTCTGTAGTTAGCAGAAAATGGCCTCAAATATCAAGTATTTCTAATATTAACCAATTTTTTGTTTTTAAAGACAGGGTCTCAATATGTAACCCTGGCTGGCCTGGAACTTGCTATACAGCCCAGACTGGCCCTCAAACTTCAGAGATCCACCTTCCTCTGCCTCCCAAGTGCCGGGATTAAAGGCGTGCACCACCACATCTGGCCCTGACCGAACGTTTTTAGAAACTACAAAGGAGTATACCTTATGAGCTTTTTTGCTTTTTTAAAATCTCTGTAGTTAGCAGAAAATGGCCTCAAACTCAAAGTCCTCACCCTTCCACCTCCTGGACACTGTGATTACAGACATGTGTGATCACACCAGGCGGGGCCCTATGTTATCTTGTCACTAATAGGGGAGAGGATGAAAAAAATTAAACTATTAAGCTAATTCCACTCATGAATACAAATGCCAAAATCTTGAGTAGTCTATGATATGCTGTAATGTGGTAAAAACAGCACTTCTGTGTGCTCTTCTCAAAAGCCTAGTAGCCTCAATACATGGAAGAGAAAACATCAGACTACCTCAAGATGCGAGACACCTACAACACTCCTCACTAGTACTTTCAAGTAAACACAGAAAGAACAAAAAACTCACAGGTCCAAAGAGACTAAGGAAACATGAGAACTAAATGTGACCTGAGATCTTGGGTTGGATCCTGGAATAGAAAAAGGCCATCAGTGGAAAAACTGGTACTAGAAACACCTGTCATTTAGTCAATGTAAAGTCTTAGTTTTGCCAAATGCACCAGGAGTGTGTAAGCTGTTACCTTTAGGGGAAGCTGAGTAAAAAGTGCTCTATAATTTCTTTGTAACTTTTCTATTAATCTAAAGTCATTTCAAAACAAAAGTATGTGCATGTATGTACAAGACAAATGGCCTAGATTCTTCAAAACACAGGACATGGAAAACAGAAAAGGAGCAGGCAGAGTCACAGGTTAATACCTAAGAGACAATCCACCAGACTGAACTAACACAAAAGGGAACTCTTGAGACGACCAGGAAAATATGGACAGGAAGTTAGCTAATATTAAGGCAATTATTATTACTTTTGCTAGGTTTTATAAAGTATTTTAGGTCTAAAACTTGGGGTGGATTTGTCACCTTTTGAGATGTTTTTATATGTATTTATAAGCAAAATGATGAGATGTGAGCTATCTAGATACACGGAAAGGTTAGAGAATTAGTGCCCACTATATTACTCTCTTCACCTTTGTGTTTGTTTGAAATTTTCATTAAAAACAAAAAGGCAGAGGGAGGCGGATCTCTGCAAAATCAAGGCTAGCCTGGTCTACATAGTGAGTTTCAGGCCAGTTGGGACAACAGGGAGACCCTGTCCAAAAAGACAAAAATAAAAAAAACAGGGAATGAGCAGCTGAGATTGTTCATTTAAGTAAAGCCTGAGGACCTGAGTTTTGATTCCCAGAACCCACATAAAGGTGGATGGAGAGAACAAACTCCCCAAAGTTGTCCACTGACCCCCACATGTTCACCATGGCATATGTGTGCACAACTCATACATACAGTTTTTTTTAAAACTGTAAAAACTGGGGGTGTAGTCAATTGATGAAGTCCTTGCCTAGCATTCGTATACCTTTACTACACAGCACTGCATAAACTGGGTGTGGTAGCACACACCTGTAATTCCAGCCCTCTAGAAGTAGAAGCAGAAGTATCAGAAGTTTATCGTCATTGTGAGCTATATAGCAAGCTCAAGGCCAGGATGCACTACACAAGATGCCGTGAAAGGAAGGAAAGAGAGAGAGGAAAAGTATTTCTGTTTTCTATCTCTATAAATATGCCTGGTTTGATATAGTAATCCATAGTTAAAACAGCACTTTGGCTCAAAAGTCAAATTATGTGAGAATAACTAGCCTTTCATGGCTCTGCCTTCACTTCTTGGAGACACAGGCAGTACAATAGGCTGTCATCTCAGGGAAGTAAGATGCATACTCACCTGGCAGAAACTGGGTCTGTAGTTAGAAGCCATCCTTTATACTCCTTCTCACCACTGGCTATCACTCTGACTTCTTTGTAAACATAATCTTCCCATTCTAAGGGGCTTTTCTTCATCCATTCACTCATGGTTACCAGCTGGCTGTATCTAAAACCATTACAGTTTGGGTTAATCAATATGTATGCTCCAAACAAGCAAATGTCTTACTGCATTCAAGAGGCAGAGAACATCTGATTTGCCTCAAATTCTTATGTTACTCAATACAAGCAAACATTAATACATGAAGCCAGTCCTGAAAATTCACGCCTGCAGTTCCATCTATTAGGATGATTGAATTATCAGCTGGAGACCAGACTGGTTAACAGAGGTTCCAGCCTTTAAAAAAAAATTTTTTTTTTTTGTCTTTACCACATCCAGAAAAAGAAAATAGTTATTTTTAATTCAGCCTGGGGTGGAGAGACGGCTCGACGGTTAAGAACACTGGCTGCTCTTCCAGAAAATTCAGGTTCGGTTCCCAGCACCTACAGGGCGACTAAAACCCGTCCTTATCTATGGGCATGCACGTGGTGCACTTACATACACGCAGGTAAAACATATAATAAAAATCTTTTAAAAAACAAAAAATTCAGTAGAAGAGCTATGGGAACAGCAAGCACACTGGTGTAATCTTAAGACTCATTTTGCACATGTCTACAGCACCCTTTCATGCCGCTCCGGATACTGCTCCCCATCTGGCTTTGGATGATGTTCAAAGCCTTCAACTCTGTGTCCCTTGGTCAAAGGAGTTCGCACTACACCCCTTTTGGCCCAAACTCATGTACACCTCTCCGTTATCGACCCACCCACTCTGGACCAGTGTCTCCGCGGGACTTGTCTCAGTTTTCTGGTAAAGAGAGGTGGTATTGAGGCTCACAGTCCCGGTCCTGCCCAGCAGCCGCGGATACTTACAAACCGGGAAACACCAAGCTCCAACACTGCATGCCCACTTGAGCAGACACGCTCTTAAGCAGGCCCGCCTGAGCCGGCATGCTTTGCGTCCAACGTCACTTCCTTCCCCCAGAATCCTCTTCTTTGTAGTCCTCCGCCTCAGTTCTTCCCTGAGAGGTGGAGAGTCACCGGCACTGAATTGAAGCCTGGGGTTTAAGTGTAATAGTAAGCTGTCAAGTTCTCCGTTGCCACAATGCACGTTTCAAATAATTTCTTTTTTTCTTTTTGGACAGGATCTCACTATAAACCCCCTGAACTCACGGAGATCCGCCTGCCTCTACCTCCCCAATGCTGGGATTGAAGCCACACCCGGCTTCAAGTAATCTTTTAAAGAGGTAAATGTTCGTACCAGGCCCCCAATGATACTGGACATGGAAGTGTGCTTTTGCCATGAAATGAAAGCACAAAGAGCTCTGGGTACATCCTAAAGTTCCAGAAGTTGAGGGGAATGGTGTTGATTCTTGTTTGGTTTGTTTACGGCAGTTAAAATGCGTGCCCTCGCTTTGTAGGACATGCCCTCCGTTAGCGTCGAGGGCAGCGGAAGCTGGAAGAAATGCACTGAATTGGGTTGAATTCCACCAGTATCATTCATTGTAAACCCCTCCGGTGGAAAAGGGCGCAGCACTTGGCTTCTGCTACAGATTTCTGGGCACGTAGTTAATTGGGTTCTGACGCATTTCAGAATCTTTTTTCGGGAGACTATGATCCTGAATACAAGATTAGTAAACGTTGAATTCCACCAATGTGAAAACCAAGGGTGATTAAGCAAAAAACTGAACTAGAGGACTATTGAGCCAAGGTGCAGAAAACCTTAAAAATTAATCCGTTTTTTATTACTAGTTGGAATTCCATCTAATCCTTGAAATATATTGTTTCTTACTGTCATTTTACATAATCCTTCCAACACCTTCACTCACTGAGTGATTGGCTGATTATATTAATGTGGCTTTCGCTGATTAAATTAGACTTTACCAGTTAAAACTCTCTGTAAATCTACAAAGAACTAATGTAAATTCCAAGTGTTATTATAGTATGGAGGAATGTTTGACCTTTTAAAAATTCAAACCAAAAGAGCTACAACCAATTTATGACAACTGTTCGTTTGCATTTTAAGCTTCATTCTTTAGTGCAAAATAAAGGACTTGGCCTGTGCCTCCTCCTTTTGCTTTGTTCTTTGGAGACAAGGTCATTCCTCTACCCTGGCCAAAAACATAAAAAATTTCAGCTGGCAAGTACAGAGGGTTTAAATAGGTAGAAAACTGGGACAGGTCATAATTTTCTAAGTGTGTTCCATTCAGGATATCATTAGGAAAAAATTAACCCTGTCATTTTTGCACAAGACATTAAAAGTATTCTAGCTTTTCTCTTCAACTAGTACCAGCCAATAGAAGTGTCTATTCTTTGTATACTTAGTCATGAATATATTGATGAGGGATTATGGGTGGCTTAGTTGGCAAAGTGCTTGCAAAGGACCTGAATTTGATCCTAACACTCAAGTGAAAAAAAGCCCAGCATGGTGGTGCTTACTTGTAATCTGATACTAGAGAAGTGAGACAGGGATCCCTGAGGCTCACTGGCCAGTGTGTCTAGCCTAATTGGTGAGTTCTAGGTCACTGACTCTTGAGATTGTCCTCCACCCTCTACACATACATGCAAATGTGTACCACCTCCTCCCTCGACCAAAAAGCACACATGCATGTAAAACATTTTTAGAAAGAAAATATATTGGATTGGGGTGATGATGCTTACACCACAAGCATGAGGATCTGAATTCAGGTTCCCAGTACCCACATAAATAGCCTGGTTCTGTGGTGAGTACCCATAATCCTACCACTTGGGAGGTAGAAATGAGGATTCCTCAGACTAATCATCCAGTCTAGTTATTTGTCAAATTCCAGATTCAGTGACTGTCCAGAAATAACATAGATGCCAGTGAAATGGTTCAGTAGTTAAAGGTGCTTTCCACTAAGCCTGGCAACCTGAGTTTGATCCCTGGAACCCACACTGTGGAAAGATAGAATCAGCTCTTCCAAGTTATCCTCTGACTTCCACAAGCCCCCACACACAAATGATTTTTTAAAAAGGTAAATGAATGTGTTTAAGTTACTGAGCATGGTGGCACATACCTTTGATCCCAGCACTCAGGAGACAGAGGCCAGTGGAGCTCTGTGAGTTTGAGGCCAGCCTAGTCATACATAGTGAGTTCGACTGGCCTGGCTGTATAATGAGACCCTGTCTTAAAAGGGGGAAGGGGGATGGAGGGATGGCTCAGAGGTTACAAGCACTGGCAGCTCTTACAAAAGACCTGGAATTGGTTCCCAGTACCCATATTGCTGCCAACAATCATCTGTAACTCCATTTCCAAAGGAGCCAGCACCCTCTTCTGGCTTCCATGGACACTGCACAACATGGGTGCACCTATGTACATGTGGGCAAAACAAACACATAAAATAATTTTTTTTAAGGTGTGGGTGGGTAGGTGTGGTTCAACCATTAAGAGAACTGGTTGCTCTTGAAGAGAACCTTGTTCCCAGCACCCACATGGTGGCTAATAACTATCTGCCCAGTTCCAGGGGCTCAGACACCCTCTTCTGGTCTCTGTAGGCATTACATGCATGTGGTGTAGTTAAATACATACAGGTAAACACTCATACACATAAAACAAAAATAATTAATTCCAAAAGAGCTTTAAAAAAAATAGTCCTACTCAGGCTTGGCACTGTTCATCTGTCATCTCATCGCAGCTGCTTTGGGTGCTGAAGCAAAAGAAGCAAGAGAAACTGAAGTTTCAAAAAAAAAGTCCTTGTGGTTAAAAATCAGTGCTTCTGAAGGAAGCAACTGAAGGAATAAGACACACAGGTTTTATATAGCTTCATTTTATGTTTAAAAAGAAAATTTCCTGTTAACTGTTTTTCCCAAAATTACCTTGGAGCCAAAAGGGATATTCACCATATTCCTAAGGACAGTTGGAATGGTCTAGACAGGAAACCAAGGCTGACAGCAGTGAAAATGGCAGAAATTGGGGAAGTATTTCAAAGGAGAAATCCACAGGATTTACTGGTTGATTACATGAGGCAAGGGCATGTTAAAAACTTTGAGGACTTCAGGCATTGCACTGAGATTTTTTTGTTCTTATTCATAAACCTCTTTCTTATTTTTCTAAGCGCTTAGGTCCCTTCCTATAGTTATTACATTCATTACACAGGAAATTTTGTTCATGGAATAAAAAGTGCTTCAAGAGCATCTTATGCATATTTATTGTACAAAGGAGTCAATAGTGATTTATCTCCCTCAAGCTCTTATAAACTGACCCTAAAAATTAAACTAAATGGATATGATTAGATCTATCGTTCATTTGAACACATAGACCATCTGTAAAGTAGGTGTCAAAGACTGTGAAAAAAAACTGTAATTTTAACATAGACAGTAATATTAGAACACGATTATATTTTAGGCTTCACCCAGTGGCACAGGTCTGTAATCTCAGCTAGCTGAGAAGCTGAAGCAAGAATGTCTCTAGTTCAAAGCCTGCCTGGGCTACAAAGCAAGTTCAAGGCCAGCCTAGAAACTAAGATCCACCTTAAAATAGAAACCTGAAAAAAAAGGCTAAGGATGTAGCTCAGTGGTGGAGTGCTTGCCTAGCTCTTGGGTCAATCCCCAGTACCACAGGGGAGAAAGACTATATTTTAGAGAATGAAAATAAATACATCATGCCCTCTTGGACATTCAGTAGCTCGTGCTAGGTGGCAGAAGGCAGAGAAAAAATATCAGAAAACTAGAGTTTAAGAGGTATTTCTCAAAGACCCAGAATTTGGGAGACAGGGACTTTCCACAGATGTATGCACATTGTGAGGAATGACCCATCAAGTGTTACATTGTCTACCTTCCTATATTATGATCCCAGACTCAACCTTCAGACGTTACTGGCTTTCCAGACACACTTTACCAAGATAGTTGGTGTTTAAGATGAAATATAAGTACTTTGGGAACTGAAGATACAGATCAAATGGTTGAGCCAAAATAAACTCAAAACTTTGCAGTCAGTAGAACTAGATCAAAGATACATGTTGGAGGCCAATTAAATCATATCACAATGTGTGGCTAAGTCTAACATTACCTGCACTGTGTTTAAAAATTATAAGTTGGGGCGAGTGTGGTAGTGCAGACCTTTAGTTCCAGTACTTGGAGAGGCAGAGGTAGATCTCTATGAGTTCAAGGCCAATCTGATCTACATAGCAAGTTCCAGGCCAGCTCGGGCTATAGGGAGACCCTGTCTCAAAAAGATAATAAATAAATTAATTAATAATAAATAAATAAAAATTAAGATTTGAAAACTTTTAATTAGGCTTGTTATTTAATAAATTCAAGTAGTAAAAAGATTATTATTGGAAGTGGGAACCTGTGCGTGCCTCAGTGTGCATTCAGAGGTCAGAGGACAACTTTCAGGAGTTATTTCGTTCTGCCACATAGGTCCCAGGAATTGAACTCAGACACTTAGGCATAGTGGCAAGCACCTTTACCCACAGAGGCATCTCACCAACCCTGCTTATCTCTTCTTCACCGTCAGTTTCTACCACTCTGTTTTATACCTGGTTGCTTCATATATTTAAATTGTCTGCCTGATGGCATCAGGAATTTAAGTTTGCAACTCTGGAATAAATCTCTACATAAATAAATAAGCAGGCTAAATTATACTAAATATACTTGTGAGTTTGGTGAGAATCAGCTTTTGTATCTAATCAACTCCTGGCCTGGTAAGGGCCATAACTTGGGCTGTGGATGGCAACTTCGTCGAGATCACACAATTCTGAGATTTCTTGTCAGAACTCTAGTCTCTGCTGGGTGACTCCTTGATCTCACTGTAGCCTTGTCACTTTTTCAGTGGTGTCCCTCAATTTTGTAGTTTATTGTTATTTACATATGTGCTGTGCAGCTATCAGACTGATACATTTAACAACTGTTTCCTAAAAACTTGTTTGGTTTTTTGGTTTTTTGTTGTTGCTTCTGGGTTTGTGTGTGTGTGTGTGTGTGTGTGTGTTTTGTTTTGTTGAGATAGGGTCTCCCTGTCGCCCCAGCTGGCCTGGAACTCACTATGCTATGTAGACCATGCTGGCCTCCAACTCAGAGATCCAACTGCCTCTGCCTCCCAAGTGCTGGAATTAAAGACATGCACCACCAAGCCTGGCCTTTAATTTTTTTTTTATTTATGTTTTTATGAGTGTTTTGCCCGCATGTGTATAAGTGCACCTGTGTCATGCACTGCCTTCAGAGACAAGAAGAGGTGTCAGATCCCCTGGAACTGGAGTTATAGACAATTGTTAGCTGCCATGTGGGTGCTAGGAACTGAATCCAAGTTCTCTAGAAGGGCAGTCAGTGCTCTTAACTGCTGAGCCATCTCTCCAGCTTTTATTTTTTGTGTGTTTGTATGCCCCTATGAATGTCATGGTGTACACGTGGAGGTCATAGGACAACTTTGTGAGTTCTTTCCTTCCACTGTGTGGGGTTCCCCACAGTTCTGGGGACTGAACTCAAGTTGTCAGGCTTAAGACAAGATACTTTACCCACTGAGCCATTTTGACAGGCCCCCTAATGAGGGTTGAAAACTAAAATTCAGTCTTCATTTTCCCTCACAGAAAAGACTAATCATGTGAGTGGGTGATATCACTTAATATCACTTGCTTAATATCAGAACACTTGTCTAAACCTTCAGTTGACAAAAAAAAAAAAGCAAAAACAAACACAGAAATTCCAAACAAAAAACCAAAGGGGTCATTATGAATATTTCTAGTCAATGAAATATACTTGGATAGCTCTAGGAATGCTGTCTCTTTTGAAATAAAAGCAAAAGGCCTCCTCCTCAGGAGAAAACTTTTTGTCCTTTTGTCAGCCTTCTAGGATAGGACACAAAGTTGGAGTGACGTAACATCGTTTTTTAAATTGTTCTTTTTTAAAAATTCTAAGGCTGAAGAGATGGCTCAGCACTTAAAGAGCACTGGCTGCTCCTGAAGAGGACCCAGGTTCAATTCCCAGCATCTACATGGCAGCAAACAACCGCCAGTAACTCCAGTACCAGGGGATCCGATACCCTCTTCTGACTTTTGTGGGCATTGCAGGACATAAGTGCACTTACACATATGCAGGTATAATGCTCATGCACATAAAAATATTTAAAATAAAATTTATATTTTCTGCTTACGAGTGTTTTGCTTGCATGTATGTGGGTGCCCCCTTGTTGTGTAATGCCCACAGAGGCTAGAAGAGGGTGTCAGATCCCCTGGAGCTGGAATTACAATTGTCAGCCACCACGTGGGCGCTGGGAACTGAACGCGATCATCTGGAAGGGCAGCCAGTGCACTTAACTGCTGAGCCATCTCTTAAGTCTAATTTTTTTTATTGTTGGTTTTGGTGTTTTGTTTTGTTTAGATAGGATCTCACTATGTAAGCCTCAGCTGGCCTGGAACTCACTATGTCAACCAGGCTTGCCTCAGTTTCACAGAGATCCATCAGCTTCTGCCTCCCACGTGCTGGGAGTGCCTTGCTAAGGTGACCTCTCTCCACCATGGTAAACATACACGAGAAGGTCTGTATGCTAAGCAGAAAGATTAAAGAGTCATACTAGCCCTGAATTATTTACTTCCAGGGTTTTTTAGGAGCTTGCTCTTGTTTCAGCAAGTATTTTAAGTGTTTCTACTCTGATAAAACCCCTTTTTCTCTAATTTCAGAACTTCAGGTACAGATTATGCATCTTATACCTTTAGTGCTGTGCTCAGTGTTTGCATACAGTAGACATTCAGTATATATTTGTTTAATTAGTTTGCTATTTATTACAAATTACTGGGATATTTTATAAAATTGCAGTATAGGCAAGGGGTTATTTAGAACTGAATAAGATAAACCGAGGACAGAAAAAATCAAAGAAAATGAACAAGTCAAATTTTATTTTGTATTTCCTTTTTATTTGTGTGTGTGAATGCCACAACACAAATGTAGAAGTCCACCCGGCATGTGCCATCATGCCCAGTTAATGCAGTGCTGGGGACTGACACAGGTCTTATGCATACTAGGTAGACACTCTGCCTACTGAACCACATCTCCATCCCTTGTGTTTTACCTTATTTTGAAACAGGGTCTCTATGAAGCCCAGGCTGGCTTCAAATTTATGACCCTCCAGCCTCAATCTCATGAAAGTTAGTATGATAGGCCTGCCATCTAATGAGTCGAAATTTTAGTGGTTTTTACTACATCTTTCCTTCTTCAGTGTGCATGTGTGTATGTGGGGGTGCATGTGTATGTAGGTCAGAGTACAACTTGTGGGCATCAGTTCTCTTCTTCCATGATGTAGATCCCAGGGACCGAACTCAGATTGTCAGGCTTGGCCACATGTTGTCAGGTTTGTTGCTACCTACTGAGCCATCTCATTGGCCCTGGACCACATTTTTGATTGGCAGAGCAAAAAACAAAAAGACTTTTGCTTTTTCCAAAAAATTCTCTTCACTAAAGAACAATGTGTTGTTATTAATAGTAATAATAAATGTTTATTGGGTTTATTGTCACACAAGGAAATCATGATAGTGAACACTATCAGGCCTGTATTACAGTTAAAGTAATGGAAGCAAAAAGGCCTGTGGCCATACAACTAGTTAATACAGAGGTGTAATAAAAATTCAGGTAATCAAGGCTGGAGCTGTGGCTCAGCAATTAAGTGCACTGACTATTCTTGCAGAGGACCTGTTTTCAATTCCCAACATCTACATGGTGACTAACAACCATTTGTTAACTCCAGTTCCAGGGCATCCAACACCGTCTTTCTGAACTTTGAGGGCATTGTATAACATAAATGCACTTACACACATGCAGGCAATATCCTCATACACATAAAATTAAAAAAATTAAAAATCCAGGTAATCAAGCAGGGGTTGGAGGCACACGCCTTTGACCCAGCAGTTAGGAGGAGACAGTGGCTCTGGGGGTTTGAGACCAGTCTGGTCTACATAGAGGGTTCCAGGCCAGTCAGTTTTATATAGTGAGACCCTGTTTTAAAAAAATTTTTTCAGGTAATCAGGCCAGAAACTACCCTCTTAACCACTATACCATGCCAATGAAATAATGACAAATAACCAAACACAACTGTTCATATTTTTCTCTTCTTTCTTCTCTCTTCCTCACTCTTTTTTATGAGGCTCACTATGTAGCCCTGAATAGCCTGGAATTCTCTATGTAGACCTAGCAGGTTGAAATTGTGGTCATAATCCTGTCTCTGACTGATTGAGTTGCTGAGATTATGGGTGGGTACCACCATGCCCAGCTGTAAATCTATTTTCTAATAAAATTTAATTAAAATGAATTTTTAAAGGACTACAAGATGAGCCTGATGGTACACACCTGTAATTACAGAACTGGAAAGGTAGAGGCAGTCAGATCATGAGTTTAAGGTTATTCTTGTCTACACTGCAAGTTGAGTTTGAGATCAACCTGGGTTCCATGAGAATCTGTTTAAAAAAAAAAACAGCCAAAAATCAAAAATTGCTAAATCTGAATGGCTTGGCTCTTTGCTGTGTTCCAGTTGATTGTGTGGACACAACACCCAAAGTATTAAGATCATGTATTTTGGCAATCCAAACTTACTTTAAAAATATGTATTTACTTTTTTAGTTTGGTAGGGTACTGGGGATCAAACTCAGGATCAAACGCTAGGCAAGCATTCTTGTCACCAAGCTACAGCCCCATCACCAACCCTGATTTTGTTGGTGATGTGATTTTACTTAGACAGGGTCTAACTCTAAAACCCTGGATTGTCTGGAACTTGAGACCTTCCAGCCTCAGCTTCTGGGTGCTGGGATTACAAGCATGCACCACCTGACCTCACTCTTTCTCAGCAACTTTTGTTTCAAAGGGTGACTATAGAAGTGAGGATATATTCAGCCAGACTGGAAACTGGGGACTAATTTTTATCCCTAAGGCAGGTAAAACAATATCAATTCCAATCCTACAGCTACTATTTGCTCTCAGTTTGGCCTAGCAAATGGTTTACTTATATAGAAGAGTTGGTCTTAAAATAGAAATTATACCTTAGGGAAGACACAAAATGGAAGTGTTAGTCAGTAATCAATTCTTCCTCCAACAGCTTTGCTTTCTTTCTCTTTTTTATTTTTCATTTTTTTGGTCTTTTTGAGGCAGGGTCTCCCTATAGTTCCAGCTGGCCTGGAACTTGCTATGTAGACCAAGTTGGCCTTGAACTTACAGAGATCCATCTGCCTCTGCTTCTCAAGTGCTGGGATAAAAGGCATGCATCACCACGCCCAGCTTTTCCTTTTTAAAAAAATGTGTATGTGTATGTGTATGTGTTTGTGTATATGCCACATGTGTAGGTGCCCTTGGAAGCCAGAAGAGGGCTTTGGATCCCCTGGAGCTGGAGTTATACCAGTCAAGAGCCACAGGAACTGGTGCCTGGGTACTGGAAACCAAACTCAGGTCCAAATGCTTCTGTTAAGCCAGCTCTTCCCTTTCTTTGAAAAAAAAAAGTTTCAATTTTTTTCATATGTGTATGTGGTGTGTCTGCATGTGCGTATGCATGTATGCATGTGTGGGGATGCACATGTGGAAGTGCACATGTGCCTGAGTGTCTGGAGGCTTGAGGTTGACCTCTGCCATCTTTGATTGCTCTCTACCCTGTATGTTGAGGCAGGCTCCCTCAGTTGAACTCAGAGCTCCCAGATACTGGCTAGTGTAGCCAGCCAGCTTTTCCAGAGACTTGATCTTCTCCTTCCTCTTACAGATGGGCTGCCTGCTCACCCAGCATTGACCTGGGTTCCAGGGAGCTGAAATCTGGTTCTCATGCTTGTGTGGCAATGCTTTATTTGCTGAACCATTTCCCCAGTCCTTTTTTCTTTAAAAAATAATGATCTATCATCCTCTTGCTCTCCTCAAAGTGTTTATATGTGGGGTGAGGATTTTCATCTCTTCTTAATGTAAAAGAATAAAATATATTTCTTATCACGCAGGGGAAATCATCTTTGATATAAAAACCAATAAAGTGATTATACGTAAGTGAAAATCACTCAGAGTTTATACTGTTCAATGTACCATTATTTTTGAGACAGTAAGCTATTGTAGTTGTTTTTCCTTAAAAATTTTAAATTCAATATATATTATGTATGCATTATTTTTTAATCCACTTTATTTTTTTTTATTTTAAGTGTATGTTTTACCTGAATGGATGCATGTGCACCAACATACCCTAGGAGGCCAGAAGACTGCATCGGATTCCCTGCAATTGCAGTTATGGATGGCTGCTAGCAGTCATGTGGGTGCTGGGAACCAAACCCAGATCCTCTGCCAGTGCTTTTAACCACTGAGCCATCGCTCCAGCCCCCACTGAGGCCATTTTCTTTAACTGTTAAATTCACTGGGATCTGGGACTACTGTGTAGCCATTTTCCCATTTCATCTGCAAGTTGTATACATTATCTAGTGAGAAGCTAAAAATTACCTTTTAAGGTTTGAAATAATAACCCTATAAATTCATGAGCATTTCTGTAATGTGTATCATTTGCTTCCTTTTCAAAAATGTGCATCACTCCATTTTCAGTCTAAGCATTGCATTTTATAGGTAAGGAAAGGAAAGAGGGAAAAGAAATGGCAATTCCTTTCTTGTTTACCGACCAGATTCTTAGCAGCTGCCTCTTGGATTTTTTTTTTCCCACAAAGAAATTACTTTTCTATCTCTACCTGTTATTACTGACTGCAGATATTCCACTCATACTAAAGAGAAGCACACTGGGTTTAGATCACTTTTCTAGTTTAGCTATTTGCTCAAGGGCAATATGAGCCCTGAACTGTAACCGGGATTCCATGGAGTAGTCTTTGTAGTTCTTTATGTAGTCTAAGTGTTTTGCCGCACTGGCATAATCTCCTTTCAGATAGTGCAGCATTCCCAGTTCGTAGTAACTATATGGCACCAAGTATCGGTCATATTTTAACATTTTCTCCTTCTTAATAACACGAATAAAGTAGTGTTCAGCCTTCAAATGTTTGCCTAAGAATTTCAGGCACAGACCTTTCAGCAAATTTAACAGACTTATGTCATCTATGCCATACTCTCGACTTGGATTTTCACTCACAAGGTCTTTTCCTTTGTCAATTATGGACAGCCAACTTGAAATCAGCTCTATTTTTTTGCTCATGACTCGGAAACCACTCCAGGCGTAAATGAATTCCAGAAGAGGCTGTGCTGTAAACCAACCTGTTGTTCTACCATAGCGCTGGCCTTTCTCAGCAATAAACTTTTCTATTGGCACAGATGAGCCTAAAATTTTCATTCTCAGGCTATCCACACTTAAGAAGATAGAGCTCATAGTCTCATTTTCTGAGTTCACAGAATTAGAAGGAAGCAAAGCCAGTAATATAGCTTTGCTGTATGCATATACTGCCTTAGACCACCTGCTATAAAGAGACAGTAGATGGGCGTAGTGATAAGCATGCCTCCAGTTGTGCAGAAAAATATGGCACCACATGAGTTCCCAGTAACAGAGGTGATGAACCTGCCTCCATTCATTCTGAGTTAAAATACACTCTTGCAATTTTAGCTGGGCATTTTCAAATTTTCCTTTCAGCATGCTAAAACGTGCACGGAAAAATTTAAGCACAACGCAGTTTGGAAACTTCTCGAGGTAGATTAGGAAGAGACTCTCTGTAGCAGCACTGGAAGACTTTTCAACACCAATAACTACATGGACATAATTGTAATAAAAGAGAAGAGTGAAAACACTTAAGATATTATTTATGTGGGGTTCAGAGGCACATTCATGAAGAAAAGCCAGGCCTATTTCTCTGTCACCAGAATATCCAACAATATTGAGAAGTTTAAGTGACTTTGGTGGCACAAGTGAAAACATCAAATTGAATACTCCAAGTCCAAACTTTATTCCTCCATCCAGATGTCTGTGGGTTTTGCTTTGGTTGTCAGGCATAAGTGCTAATACCTGTTGGCAGTCTTTGTATATTTGATAACTTGACCCAACGTTGATGCCACTTCTAAGGAAATTAAGTAAACTGTCATCCTGTATAAATGTTATGGCAGATTTCAATATCAAACACTCAGCATAACAGACTTCTGCATGTAGCTCCTCTTCTTTGATAGACTTTATTCCCTGCCGACTCACTAGACGAGATAAAGTCATCATCCTGGGTCTTTTTCGGAAATTGTTGCAGGTTCTCAAAGCTTCTTTTACAGCATTCATTCCAATCTGAATATCATGTGGCTCAAAAGTCAGGATGGCCTTGACAACCATAAGCATGCTATATATTAGGGCATGGTATGGACTGTTTTTAGACCATGGATGAATAAGATTAATTGCATCTGAGAATCTGTTATTTAGAAATAAGTACAATCCTGTTGTGCATTCTTCCAAGGAAGACAAGAGATTCATTGTTGTTGCTGCAGGGATAATTTCATGGGCATCTTCAAATCTGTCTTCTGGATCGTTTTCTCTTAGACTGAGTGATCTAGTTATTCTGACATCTTCTTCAAGTTCTTCTTCATTTAGACTAACTGACATGCTTAACATGTCCTCCTGCTCATCTTCCTCTCTTCTTAGGCTATGTGACATGCTTGCTTCCTCACTTAGAAGCAGGGATATCTGTAGTGGAGTTGCAATAAGAGCAGCTGCAGACTCCTGACCAGGGTCTTTTCTTCCACACAAAGCTCAGTCTGAAGTGTTGCTGTTAAAATGGAGGTAAACGCAAGACTAGCTGTGAGATGCAGCATTGGGATATTTTCATCTATGTCACTTTATTTACCCAGAAGATGCATTTCTGAAAAGTCCTAATCATCTAGGATGGACTAAAGAAAGCATGACCTTAAAACACTACAAAGGAAATCCTTTGTAAACAGAAGAGTTCTTTTGTACCCAGTTATTTAATATATATATTTCATAAGATCATGACTTTGTGTATTTAGAACTGTACTATGATAACTGTAAAATATCCTAATAAAAGGGCCTGGGGTATAAGAATGTGGTTGGAAGGAGTATTTATATAGTTCTCTAGTTAAGACTACAAAAGGTGTGAATTGACCAGGCCAAAGAATAAAGATTATGGGAATGAAAAATCCCTCTCATGCCATTCTTAGTACCATCACTGCATGTGCATATTTTTTCATTGGAACTAGGTCTTAATGAAATTCAACATTAAAGTCCAGCTGCACAGGGAAAGAATAAAGATATATATATATATATATATATATATATATATATATATGTATGTATATATATACATATATGTGAAACATTTATTAGCATTGCTCCACTTAGAAAGTCATAATAACTGTTACCATAACATTACTATAGAATTATAGAATCTTGGTAGGAAATCTTTTCTGTTTGGAGATATTTAAGACCTCATAGGCTGGTGAAGGTGGGCATAATGGAAGATCAATTACAAACAAACCATTTAATTTATTCATAGTAACACAATAAGTTCAATTAACTTGTTTTAAAAAGAAAGAAAAGAAACCCTAATAGTAATTATTTAAATGCTTTAAAATGATTACAAATGTACTTTAGAATGTACATAAATTCTGTATTCTGATAGGTAAAAAAGACAAGAGGAAATGAAGTAAAACAAGGATAATCAAAGAAAAAGAAAAGCAGAAGAAAAGTATTTTATTTTTTAAATATTTTATTTACTTTTATTTTAATGTGTATGACTGTATTGCCTACATGTGTGTAAGTGCACCCATGTTGTACAATGCCTGTGGAGTTAGAAGAGGGCATCAGATATCCTGGATCTGGAGTTATGGACTGTTGTTAGCTGCCATGTGGGAGCTGGGAATAGAACCCGAGTCCTCTGCAAAGCAGCCAGTGTTTTTAACCGCTGAGCCCTCTCTCCAACCCCAGAAATGTGTATTTTAATAAAGAGGGAAAAAGAAAAAACAAAGAGGGAAAATGTAACACTTTTTAAATGATGAGGAGGATGCTCGCAGAGGTATTTTAGGTAAATATTTGCTTTTACACCTTATAGCTACATTTCAAGACATTGGCAACTGTGATCAGTAACCTTTGAAGAGCAAAAATAATCACACACTTCCCTGAAAGAGTGTTGTAAGTGGAAAAACCATGTGGTAAACTGGGAGAGAGCTTACTCTTGGGACGTAATAGTAGATAGGGCTGGAGACGTAGCTTAGTGATACAGTTCTTGCCTAGCATGCATATGGCTCTGGGTTCTGTCCCCAGCATAGCAAAAGAAGAAGAAGAAAAAAAGGAACTAAGACTAGTGGCCAGATCAAGGTTATCCAGAGGAACCCAGGTAACAGCCAAATTCAACCTGAGAACGAAGTATTCTTTTCTCTACTATAAACAAAACACTTTCAAATTATATCCCATAGAATTTCTTTCTCTACTGTTGAATTTTGTTTGAAACCTTGATGTTCTGACACCATAATCGCTCTCATAGCATTGTTTACATTTGCTGTGTCTCATTTCTGTTTTATGAGTGTTTTGCTTGCATGGTCATAAGAACACTACATGTGCAGTGCCCACGGAAGCCAGAAGGCAGCATCAGAGCTCCTGGAACTGGAGTTCAGATGGTTGTTAGCCACCATGTGGGTGCTGGAAATTGAACCTGGGTCCTCTGGAAAAGCAGTCAGTGCTCTTAACCACTGAGCCATCTCTCCAGCCTCAGCATTGTTTATATTAACTAATGTTTCCCTTGCTGACTTATGAATATTCATCAATCTGCTTTTATCTTTATTCTGGGAGCTTTGAGGGAAGATCTGTACTTTATTCAGCCTTATTTCTCAATTCTAGAGCATTTCTGTAGACTGAGTAGGCATCAAATGCTTGTTAAGTGAATTAAGATCTCCATGTCTACAAAATATTTCTAGTTTTTTTGGTGTGTGTGTGGTTGTTGTTTCATAGTGTTTGCTATGCATCCATTTATGTATGTTTGCATGTGTATGGGTACACATGCTTGTATGGGTATACATGATATGTGTGTTGAGGCCCAAGGTCCAAAGCTGACATCAGGTGTCTTCCTCAATCAAATTCTACTTTATTTACTGAGGCAGAGTCTCCGATCCAGAGCATCCCAATTCCAGCTAATCTTGCTAGTCTGTTAGACCCAGGCATCCCCTTGTTTCTGCCTCCCAAGCTCCAGGATTATAAGCAGCCGCCACCTCTGTTCTACTTTAATGTGAGTTCTAGGGATCAGAACTCAGGCCTCCATGCTTATATAGTAAGTGCTTTATTTACTGAGACATAAGACATTTCTCAGCTCTTGCTCTTTTTTTTAAAAAGGGTCTTATAGTATAGCCCTGTCTGGTCTGAAACAGTCTACGTAACCAGGCTAGCCTGGAACTTCCCATAATACTTCTGCTTATGCCTCCCAAGTGCGACAATTATAGGCATGTACTACCATGCCTATAGAATTTCTTTCTATTTATGTTTTGGTGTTAGGGATAAAACCTAAGACCTCATGAATGTTTATCACTCATCTTCCCTCAGCCCCTCTTGGAATTTTAAAATTTTTTTTAGGAGAAAGACCAAGGATTAAGCCTAGGCAAGAGCTCTCTCTCATGGAGCTCTATCACTGAACTCTAAGGATGTTTAGATCCCTTATATAAAATGGCATGTAACCACGGCCATCCACCAGGGGACTTTAAATCATCACTAGATCACTTATAATACCTGATACAAATCCTATGTAAACAGCTATGCTGTATCGTTTAGGAGATGACAGGGAAAAAATAAAAGTCTACACATATTCAGTATAGGCACATTTTTCCCCCCAAATTATGTGTCTTTATTCTTTAGCTTTTTTGAGACACAATCTTATATCGTCTGGACTAGCCTCAAATTATATAGTCAAGGATGACTTTGAACTCCTGACCCTCTTGCCTCCATCTTTAGTGCTAGGATTACAGGCATGAGCTGCCAAGTTGGTTGTTTACTAATTTATGGTAGAATACAATTATTTCTAGGAGATTCATATCAAAGGAAAGATAATAGTCTTTTTTTTTTTTTTTTTTTTTTTTTTTGGTCTTTTTGAGACAAAGTCTCTCTGTAACCCCGGCTGGCCTTCCTATATATATCAGGCTGGCCTTGAACTCACTGAGATATGCCTGCCTCTGCCTCCAGAGTGTTGGGATTACCATGCCAGATCTGACAATAGTCTTAAATTCTGTTTTTCTACATATAACCAACACTTGGTTGCAAATGAATTCACTTCCTTAAGTGAATCCTATGTCTGAGGAATCAGCATCTCTCAATCCTACATTGTTAATAGCATCCTAAGTGATTCTGTAAACATTAAGTTCTTCTGTCAACTGGTTTGGAGGAGTTTCACTTGGAAAAGCTCCAAGAATGGTCCTATTTTAACCTATTTTAAACTATGCCACTTTCATCACTACAATAACGCTAGCTATAAGATTCCCTCCTTCCAAAATGGTGCTGAATAAACTGTTAAATGCTAAGCCTAAACTAGTGTAGCTGTATAGTTAAGACACCAGCCTGACCCAATATCTCTTATCAGGATTCCAATTTTAGGGAGGGAGGAACACAATTGATTCATTGAGGGCTTCAAGATTCCTTATTTTTACACTTAATATAATCTGACATTCCTCAGAAAGTCTCACATTTCCCTAGATGGTTTTAAATTCTTAAGCTTCCTTTCCATCACAGTCTTTTCTTCTTCCTAGTATTACTATTTCCCCCTGTGTAGACTGAGCAGCCCTCAAACCCACAATCCTCCTGACTCAGCCTGTCAAGTGCTGGAATTCCAAGCATGAGCCACCAATCCCCATTTGAGCTTTTTTTCCTGGAAGGTGGCCAAAGCACTCTGAGCGCTTGATTGCTGTCCTCCTCACCCTCACACTTCAGTACTGACTATAGCGCCGTATGTGGCTAAGGAGAAGTAGGTTTTTTTTTTTTATAACATGAATTATAAATTCTGTAAACCTTTCCATGCCAGATTTCTAACAATGTTCTGAATGCATCAGATGATCATTAAATGTTGAAAGAGAATGAGAAGATATAGCTGAGCTTGGCTATTTGAGTGATCTATGGTTCATATATGCATAAACCATACACAAATGTGTATTAAAGGCTCATTATAAATTATTTCTTTATGCTAAAAATAGATATCTGTGTAAAAGATTTAAATTGCTTTTCTTTTCTTATTTTAAGTATTGCTCATCTGACCTAAAATGGTGACAAATAACTTGAAAGTGAAACTGAAGTGGTGAGAGAAGCAAGATTAATGAGTGAACTTTTTCCCTAGCCTGGTATGCATAAGATCCTTGGTTCAATCTCCAAGCTGTTCAAGAAAAGGAGAACTTTTCCTCTGCACTCTGGGAGGTGGAGGTAGGAGGATCTGAAGTTTTAGGCCAGCCTCCACTACATAGCAAGACCCAGTTTCAATAAACAAAAATCACCACCAACAAAATGGGTTGTTTCTTTGATCCTTCCCTGGAAATGTTAAATTTAGTAAATGAAGACAAATTTTGAAAATTGATGTAAAAAATTATGACTAGTCTCCCTAAGTTTATTTTGTTAATTAATTAATTAATTAATTTTGGTCTTTTTGAGACATGGTCTCCCTGTAGCCCTAGCTGGCCTAGAACTTACTATGTAGACCAGACCTGCCTCTGCCTCCCAAGTGCTGGCACCATGCCTGGGTTTAATACTATTATTTCATCATGAATTAGCAAAACTCAGCCAAGAATTGGTCTTGCTTTAATAGGTATAAATAATATGTAATTAGCTTATCAAATACCTGTCTCCAAGAGAGATATGTATGACAGTTAAGACTTTATCCCCCTACCCCTTTTTCTTTTCTTTCTTTTCTTTTTGGTGGTGCTTGGGTCAAACCCAGGGCCTGATGAATACTAAGCAAGCACTTTACCACTGAACTACATTCTCAGCTCTCGGCTTTTCCTTTAATGTGTTTGAAAGTTTTTTTACAAGTTGGAAAATCTGCTACTGTTGACATGATTATCTACTTTAAAATTTTCTTTAGTTCAATAGACCTTGTACTCAAAACCAAAAATACTTATTGAGGACTATTAGGGGCTATCTAGTACAATAAATACTATTGTTCAATGTTACCTATGCTAGTCCAACAGTAATTTTCATAAATTCATAAATCCTTAATTCATGATGCTTTACAGAACTGATATTCCTTCAGAAAATATACTTAAAATATTTATAATTGCTGGGCATGGTGGCACATGCCTTTAATACCCTCATTTGAGAGGCAGAGGACGGCAGATCTCTGTGAGATGGAGGCCAGCCTGGTCTCCATGGTGAGACTCTGTCTCAAAAAGACAACAACAAAAATTCTTATAATGATTGCTTAGTACTTTTCAGGACAACCGTTTTAAGTAGATAAAAAGAAAAACCTAGCTGGGAATGTAGCTCAGTTGGAAGAGTGCTTGCCTAATACGCATAAAGCCCTGGGTTCTATACATAATGAGTTATAAGCCAGCCTGGGCTACAGGAAGCCCTGTGTCAAACAAACCAAAATGGGGGTAAGATTTAAGATTCAGGAAGAACAAATATAACATGTTATATATAGTTTGTTTTCTTGAGAATTCCTTGTGTAATCTGATAACTTTGAAAATTCACATACATCTAAGTTGGCAGAACTTGGAGTCTCACAATTTATTTACTTCCTTTTCTTGTTCTCTGCACCCACATACTTAAGGAATTCCTCTTTATGTGTAACATTTCCAACCCTTGTGTATTCCAAATATTTATGACATAATGTCTAATTTTTGTGGTTGATAAAAAAGAACTCTGTATTTTTAGAACAGGTTTCTGGCAAATATGTTGTGTAAAGTCAAAAGTAGATTTTAGGCAATTCTAATACAGAGAGTAAGATTTTCCAGCCAGGCTAAGGTGGCACATGTCTTTAATCCCAGCACTGGGGAGGCAGAGGCAGACAGATCTCTGTGAGCTCAAAGTCAGTATTACCTATATAGTGTGTTTCAGACCAGCTGGGGCTATAGAGAGACCCTGCCTTAGAAAGATAAAAAAAAAATTTTTTTTCCCCACATATTTGACATATATTGAGTGGCTGAGCTGTAAGGCTTTGATCAGGAACTTAAAGATGACTTAAAGATCCAAAGCACTAGAAAGAAAAAATAAATTACTTTGTGCTTCAGTGTAATTTCAGGATTGTTACTGCTCAAAATGCTTGTAAGGATTTAGTCTTGTCACTATTTCAACATAATCAGGACTCCCTTCTCCCAACTCTATTCCTTTGTTCACTAAACTCTAAGGGTTCAGACCAAACACAGTGACAAATTAGTAACTGATTAAGGGGCTGGAGGTCAGTACAAGCGGGAGAGGAATTATCCAGAGTCCTTGGGAAGTGAGGGTCCCCCTTTGGAGGCCTGTGGTGCAAAGACCATTACTCCGCATGGCAGAGTTAGTGTTTTCACTCTGGTCACCCTCTCATTACCTCTGAGGAGCCTGAAAGATCACTGAGTAGCAGACTAGGTCAGGTACCTCAAACAGAAAGGCGGCGACAGCGGCACAGCGGTTATATTTTAGTCTTTCATAGAACGCTCTAATGCACCTGTACTAAGATTACTAGCGCTGTCAGTTCCTAGATTGGAGAAAATGAAAGCGGTAGAGGGTAAAGGGCTGGGGGAAGGTAAAAAAGATCGGCAGGGTTCAGGAAAAGGGGAAGGGGAGGGGAGTGAGCAGGATGCCGCTGGCAAGGCCACAGGTTTACGGGCAGGATCTTGGCGTTCCCATGGAAACGTATCCCTCCGCCCAGGACCAGAGTCGGCCTCCTAGGTCCCTCCGCTCCGCCTCTGGACTGTTTCCGCCTAGCTCCTTTGTGCCGCGCAGAACGTTGATACGACGCATGCGCAAACAGGAATCCCGCCCGCCGCGTATATAAGCGTGAATCGAGGCTCTTCCCTGTAGTGCCGCCGGGACCGTTGGCGAGGCCGGGCGTACGGAAGCCTCCGCGTTACTCGAGCTGTGGGCGCTGCGAGCCAGAGGCGAGCACGCGGGCTGGTCATCATGTCGCGGTACGGGCGGTATGGAGGAGGTAAGCGGCTAGCGCCCGGGAGAGGACGATGCTGTGCGTGGACTGAGCTCTGCGGGGCCGTAGGGTCGACGCGGCGGTTGGAGACGGTTATTCCGCGTGCGTAATGGCGGCTTGGGCGCACGGCGTGCGGGGAGAGGCGGCGGGGGCGGGGTGCGGCCTGGGGGCTGAGGCCGCGAGTTGCCCGGCCGGCCGCGGGTTCGGGCTTTAGTCACCCGGCCAGGCCGGAGCCAGGTGGGACCGCCGCTGTGGCGTTGCCCTTCTCAGACCGCCCGTCTCCTCCCCCCGCCCTCGGCGGCGGCTGCCATTTTGCGCACATTGACGGCCGCGGTGGCGCATTTCCTCAGCGCTTTCCCGCCACTGGAGCGGAGAGATGGGGCCGATCCGGGTAGGATGGGACACCGGATGAGAGTGGCAGCCGCGACCTGTGCGGCCGCCGGCTGCTTGAAGTGAGCAATGGGCGCGACGGAGTCATTGCCACCGGCCGCGGCCCTCTTTTTCCCTTAGCTCGCTGGAGCGCGCTTTCTGGCCTCGGGGCGGGGACTTGGGTGAGCCTGCGCCCGGGGCGGCCGCGGTGGAAGAGCCGGCGGCCACAGCCTTGCTCTCCCGCCTCCTCCGGCCGCCGGGAGACCCGCGCGTTCTCCGCGCCCCGGGGCTGCCGGGACTCGGGGGCGGGGCCCGGGCCCACCCCTGCCGCTACCACGCGCCCCGTGCCACTGCCCAGGGTTTCTGCCCAGGATCAACTCTAGAACTTTGCCGTACATCTAAGTGTCCAGGATCTCGCGGATTTTAGATAAAAATTAACCGTCGATGGAGGGTGCTGAACAAAACAAGCCCGGCATGGTGACTCCCGCATGTAGTCCCGCAGAGACACGGGAATCGCTTGAGCCTAGTTGGAGAACTATCTGGGTAAAAACAAGATGCTGTGTCCAAAAAAAAGAGAGGGCCGATGAGATCAGTTTATTAAAGCGTCTGCTTTGTGAACCTGACGACCTGAGTTCGATGCCCGAGACCCACTTTGTGAAAAGAATCCACTCTGCAAAGTTGTCCTCAGACCTTCACGTGAGCACCATGGCACGCATGTATCTACATACACGTTGTACACAAAAGTAACTTGAGAATTGTATATTTGCAGTCTTAAGTGGTAGAGCACGTGCTTAGCTTGCCCAAGGCCTCCTTGAACACCTCCAAAACAAAGCATATGCTTTGCACAGCTTTAATAAGGGCTCATTTTTAAACAAAGAAATTTCCTTACATAACCATAACATTTGTTCTTGTTTGCATTTTAAAACAGAAACCAAGGTATATGTCGGTAACCTGGGAACTGGTGCTGGCAAAGGAGAGTTAGAAAGGGCTTTCAGTTACTATGGGCCCTTAAGAACTGTATGGATTGCCAGAAATCCTCCAGGATTTGCCTTTGTGGAATTTGAAGACCCTAGAGATGCAGAAGATGCAGTACGAGGACTGGATGGGAAGTAAGTTATGAAAATTCTTTAACTCCTCTGGGCTAGATAGTAATCCCAGTGCTATTAGACATGAATTCTTCACAATCTGGAGAATCTGTGTGGTGTGGGTAGAAGCTGTTTTTTGAGTCATCTGGCCTGGAACTCCCTGTAGGTCCTGATGGTTGGAGCCATCCTTGTGTCTAAGCCTCCCATTGTGTTAAATGTACCTAAGACATGAAGTGACTGGAAGAGTTAGTAAAGATAGGCAGAGCTGGGGCTGGAGAAGTGGCTCAGTGGTTAAGGGCACTGGCTGCTCTTGCAGAAGACACGGATTTGGTTCTTAACAACCAACATGTAGGGACTTTATAACCTTCCATAACTCCAGTCCCAGGGGATCCAACATTCTCTTCTAACCTCCATGGGCATTGCAGGACATGGCTACGTTTACATACATGCAGGCAGTACACATAGACATAAAATTTTACTTTTTGAAAAAGCCAAAGCTTAGAAGGGGAAATGAGTAGGAGTTCTTTTAAATGTACAAGTCATGTGGATGTTTTTAATCTTAGCGTTTTCTTAATATTTTGTAGGGTGATTTGTGGTTCTCGAGTGAGGGTTGAACTGTCTACAGGCATGCCTCGGAGATCTCGTTTTGATAGGCCACCTGCCCGACGTCCCTTTGATCCCAATGATAGATGCTATGAGTGTGGTGAAAAGGGACATTATGCTTATGACTGTCACCGCTATAGCCGGCGAAGAAGAAGCAGGTATTTAATTAATAAAGGAATGGTTGGTATTCTAGTTAATCAAAGTAATTCTTTTATTAGCAAGGCAGAAACTTAGTGTTTTTTTTCTATAAACTTGAATGTTAATTGTACAGGTGTATTTTACAATTTTTGTTTAATTAAAAATGTTACTATATTAATAATCAACCTGGTCAAAACCTTTCAGGTTTCTTCGTTTGAGTCAGTCGCCTTGATTCAGAATGTCACGAGCCTTATGATATCATGCTGAGGCGCCTTGCAAATCCGACAATTAAGATCCTCCTAGACCTTGAGGTGATCAGCATAAGAGGCCAGATCCCCTCGAGTCATCTACACCTAGCTTCACCTTATTCTTTAAAGGGCAGAAAATTTGAGTCGGTGATCGCCGTAACAGTAAATTTGGCTTACAATTGGGGCCCCCCTCCGCTTTAGAAAGAGGAACACCAGATTGACCACATTCCCAACTAGAAAAATCTTCTTGCGTCAATCAAGCCTCACCTGGCTCTTTTGGCTGTCAGTTTGATCGTCGTTAGATTGAAGAAAACATCTAGATGCAGCGATCGGCTATAGATACTTCTAGATCGTCTAGATCTACTAGACCTACTACTAGACCATGGGCCAAAGAGGGTCGACCTGCAAACTTGCAAGGTTTATTTTAAATACACATTATGGCGTTTTTTTTATATTATGTAATTCTAAGTTTTAATTCAGCTTTTAACAAATCTTTTTTTAGGTAGTAAAAAAAAAAAAAAAAAAACTAATAGGCCCAGAGTTTTTCCAAATGAGATACTAAATTTTAAATAGTTTTGAGATTTGATTTCAGCAGAGGCATACAAACACTAAAAACGATTCATCATCTAATATCTTGTATTTTTCTAACTTGAAAAATAGGTCACGATCTAGATCACATTCCCGATCCAGGGGAAGGCGATACTCTCGCTCACGCAGCAGGAGCCGGGGACGGAGGTAAGATGCCCTGTAAAATTCACGTCTTTGACAGGTGAAAAAGAAAGCACAGAGAGGTGATTTTAAAACTTGTCAATTTTTAGGTCACGATCAGCATCTCCTCGACGATCAAGATCGGTGTCTCTTCGTAGATCAAGATCAGCTTCACTCAGAAGATCTAGGTCTGGTTCTATAAAAGGATCGAGGTATTTCCAGTATGTAACACATTTTCCTCCTTATTTGTAGTTGGACTGTCACGTCTTTAAGACACAAAGTGGAGTATCTTAATTCAAATGAGATGCTTCAAAATATTTGAGATGAAGAGTTGACTGTATAATAGTAAGGTGTCGTGGTGCACACTTGTCCTGGCATTTGGGAGAGCAGGATTACCTGAGCATGGGCTTGAGGTGGGAGAACATAGTGAGACATAGCCCCACCACTCCAACTCAGGATGGAACAAGACCATGAAAGTGGAACTTGATTTATTATGATTTATAGTGGATAGTACCCTAGTTTTACGATGAGAAGAATCACAACCCAAGGATATTAAGGTTTAAGAGAAGTCATAGAGATAAAGGACAAAAGTGGCAGTGAACAAATGAAAGAAATTTATAGCTTATAAACTTTTGGGATCATGTAAATATTTTGAGACCCTGGAAGGTTATCTGGGTAGGTAGTACATAAGAATAAGTGTGAGTTTTTAATTGTACATTTGGTTTTGACATATTTCCGTGAAATCAATTTTACTCCTTTTTGTAAAAGGCCTGGTGATTAGACATAGAACTTGTAGGAGATAAAGAATTGAACTACGGTTTACTGAAGCAGTTTTATATAGAATGCCATTGGGAGTTACTGCTATTTAATACACAAAACCTTTTAAGTGCAAGAATTCCAAGACATCAATAAGATTCCGAAGTTTAAACCTTAGGAGATGTACATGTCAGAGCCTAATTTGGTTTGTGTGACAAATATAAGGACCTTGAACCATAACCTTTCTAAGAATAAAAAGTCTTTGGTGGCTTTCTATTTACTGGCATTTATTATTGAGTGTTAAAGTCACAGTTCAGGCCTGTCTGGTCTTAGTGAGCATTAAGTAAATGAAAAGTGAAGTTAGCCCAGTTTTCTTAGATGAAACCATCTCTTAACTGTTAACAGTGTTTGAAAATGGAAGTATTGATTGTTTTTATACAGGAGTAGTGACTAGCTGTGTGTGATAGAAGCAAGTTAAGACTTTTTGAGATAGGGTCTCCCTGTAGCCCAGTTGTCCTGGAACTCCCTGTGTAGACCAGGCTGGCCAGGCTGGCTTTATCTGCCTGCCTCTGCCTCTGGAGTGCTGGGATTAAAGGCTTGTACCACTACCCCTGGCTAGAAGCAAGTATTAGAGTGGTGTTTCTTCTTGCATTTGAAATTTGCTTGGTTGAGAATTTGCTACCTGGGGTTTGGTGTGTAAACCAAGAGTTGTTTCTTAGCTTCTCTGCCCTGACCTACCCTATAAGGTGTTTATTAATTAATAAAGGAATTCTTATGGACTCGTGTATTTTCTTTTTAAGATCCCGCTCAAGGTCGAGATCAAGATCCAGATCTCTTTCACGACCAAGAAGCAGGTAGAGTAAAAATCTGATCCAGTCTATGCTCTTAGGATTATATAGCACCAATATCCAAAGAGTTCAAAGTGTTTTAATTTGAAATTTGGGCATTATTCCAAAACTTAAAGGTTAAGTGGAATAGCAATACCTTATTATTAAACCCAAATGAGAACTTCCATTTATACATGGCCTATTACTGGCTGAATTACATGGAGAAGAGAATGTTAAGTGACTGACCTTGGAGGTTAAGAGGCCCTTATGAAAAGTGGTTTGTACAGAAGCATTCTGAGGTAAATGAGCTTTATAGCAGAATGTAAAAGATGAACTGAATGTACAGCAGTTCACTTCTTTTATGAAAATGTAGGGTTTTTTTCAAGATTGGCTTTTTTTTTTTTTTAAGCAAATGTGATAGGCACTGAAGTTTTAACTGCAGTGTGACATTTTAAGTGTAGGATAATTTGGGGGTTTAGTACAACTGTAAGGAAGAGGTTGGTAGTACCTTTTCTTACTAGAATTTTTCATGTTTTGACAGCCGATCAAAATCCAGATCTCCATCTCCTAAAAGAAGGTAAGCTAAATGTTTTGTTGCCAAATCTTGTTAAATGTGGCCTCTTGGAGAACTTAACTGCCTACTTAGCAGTCTTTGAACTCTTTGGAGAATTGGTGCTGTATAGATAAGGTGTTAACTTTGAAATGACCATTCTTAAAACTGCAGTTGGAAATAACTGTGAAATGTTACGAAAATTTAAGGTGTTAGCTGTAGAAGTTTCATGTTTAAGAAACTTTGTTTTTTCTCACACATATCATGAGGAAGAACATAAATCTTGCAAATAGTTGGAACCTTGCAATGAAATCATTCCTGCTTAATGCTCCTAAATGAATGCCAAGCAAGGTGTAAAACAATTGAATACATAAATTGTGCAATATCTTAGGTTTTTGGCCATAGGAATTTAATGCCTTTGAATGTATTGAAATATGAGTGTTGCTCTGATTTATTTGTATACCAGAAGAGTAACCTTCATTACACACTAATTGGTTCCAAACCTAATGTTTTTCTTTTTAGTCGGTCCCCATCAGGAAGTCCACGCAGAAGTGCAAGTCCTGAAAGAATGGACTGAAGTTCTCAAGTTCACCCTTTAGGGAAAAGTTATTTTGTTTACATTATTATAAGGGATTTGTTATGCCTGTAAAAATGTAACCTAGGAAAGATCTTTCAACCATCTAATCAAAATGGATCTGGATTTATTACTCTGTAAAATTCATAGCAGTAAGATAATTGTTTTTGTTGAATGTATTAACATCTTTTGGTCTGAAAATGTGGGGTTTTGTTTGGCACATTTAAATAAAATGTTTCTAACTAGATTTTTGATCTGTGTTCAGTATTGGTAATTTTCAATTTAGTGAACATCAGAGGTCAAGACATTGTTATTGACCATATTTATTCAGACCTACATTCAAAGTAATGGTGTCAGTTAAGCATTAAACATGTTAACTATTCTATACATAACACTTGGCCAGAATCTTAAAGGACTTTCAAAATTCTATTTTACCCTTATATTTTGGGTAAAATGATCTTGAGTCCTAATAGCATGAATGCATCATGGCAGATCCGTAAATTAACTAACCTTTTGAAGTTGGTGTTATTAGATTCAAACTAACAATCTCAAATCAGTCAAGCTAGAGAGACCACTGATTTGTCTACGAATGGAACATGACAGGAACCAAGCAAAGCTTACTGAAGTAAATGGTATTAAGATGTAGAAGGAAACTGGTTTCTAGAGGCTTGTTTTTAGTAGCTGTGTGTGGTTTTTACAGGCATGGGGGTGGGGGTTTCTACTCAATGTACTTTTGTTTCTTTGCTTTGAAACAGCCAATTTATACCAAAAAAATGCATGTTTGAGGACTTGTCTGAATTTGGAACATTGTGAGCCAGCTTTGCAAAATTATCCAGCCCAAATACTCTTCCTTTGACTGGATTGCCTTATTCTGTGCATAAACCTCTTAATATCCAAGCTAGATTTTGCAGTTCCTGACAGCATTGTTCTATTTTGCCAAGCTGGTATAAAGAAACGATGTCAGTTGAAACCATTACTGAGACTAAAGCCGTTTTGTAAACCTGACAGCAACACTTCATGTAGCTAAGTTTTTTTTGGTAGTATCTGGTAGACCTTAGAATGGTATAGCCAGTAAGTACATTCTTAATCTGACTTTAAATATATTAAGCAAAATAGGGCTGTAAAGGTAATTTTTTGGAGTGTTTTTTGGACAAGCTTTTTACTCTTATTTCCTAGCCTTGATGAAAAACAAGTGGCACAGGAATCTGTCCATTTTAGGCTTTTTCATCAAAATCAGTATTGCAACTTTTAATACTGGTCTGCCTCATTTGCTGATCTGAGTGATCACTGCTAGTATGTTGGAAGTCATTTGGATTGTTTTTGGAGTTTTGACAACTGGTTGAATACATGGTTGGTATAAAGCTATGTGTGTAATTGGCAGACTTATCTGTTGCACTTGGTTAGCTTTAATTGTTCTGTATTATATAAAGATAAGTTTGTTCAACAATAAATCTGCAGAGATTGAACAAATAATCCTGATGCTCAGTTTTTGGAAGTATGATAATCTGAGCCAAAAGTTACAGTCAACCCTGTAGCTTTTTAAGATTGGGTAACGAGCATTTTAGACAAGTTAGTCTGAAGGGGATGGGTAGGGTCAATATAAACAGGTCATTCTACCCTTGTAAGGAAAAGGATTACTGGTTACTGAGGCCCCTAGCTTTTACTGTTCTTTTTGTGCTACACATCTCAAGGAAGCATTTTTATACACACTTTTTTAAAAGTAGTAGGTCATTGTATAAGACTACTTCTTTGCCCTCAACTGACTAGAAAAGTGCTAATCTATACTTGTTTCCTGCTTAGTACTGACTGGTAACTAACTAATCAAACGTTTCAGGCCTTACTTTTGAGTATTTTTTTGTTTAAAGACCAGAAGTCATGATGGTAGATAGTACATTCTTATAATCTCAGTTGGGAAGATCAGGAGCTCATGGTCATTATGGACTACATGGTGACCTTAAAGCCAAGCATAGTGATGTATGCCGCCATCTTAACATGGCGGTTGAGGCAGGAAGTAGAAGCCAACCTGGACTATGGAGTGAGACCCTGTCTGAAAAATAAAATTTCTTGGATAAGAAATTCATATGCCCTTAACCTCAGCTCTCCATCTAGCTTTGAATGTGACTATCAAATGACTAGCCCCGTTGTTTATTGGACATCTTGTGTCAGTTTCAGATTTGATTACAAGAATAGTGGTGTTGATGGGAGCTGGAGGGATGGCTCAGCAGTTTAGAGCACTAGCTGCACTGGCAGAAGAGCTGGTTCAATTTCTTTCACCCACATGGCAGCTAACTGTCCATAAGCAATTCCAGGGGAATCCCAACGCCCTATTCTGACCTGTGGGCATTGCATGACATAGGTGCACTTAACCACACATGGAAGTCAGTACTTGCCTACATCTCGTACATAAAATAAGAACAACGGGGTTAGATTTTGATGCCCATCTTCATGTAGCTTGTAGAAATGTTTAAAAGAGATTTGTGTGTGCCTATGTTAGTTTGTGTGGATCACATGTATAGGTAACTAGAAAAAGACATTGTATCCCCTAGAACCTGGGTCACAACTCAGGTGGTTGTGAGCTACCTGTTGGTACTAGGAACCAAACTCAGGTCATCTGCAAGAATAATAGTGTTGCACCGTCTCTCCAGCCCCCTTTTGAACATGATTTTGAAGCTTATTAGTAAGCCCCAGAAAGTTTGAAACTGACAAGTTGGTAAAAAGTCTTAAGGACAATGGAAAATACATAAGATTTATATGTAGTTGGAAAGACAAGCTCACAGTAATTAATAGACCTAGTTGAACTATTTGAAGGATGAGGAAGAAGTGAGAAATAAATGGCTAAAAACTAGGTTTAATAATATTTTAGTATAAAAGCATTAATTGCTGAACTGCTAGTTTTTTTTCAAGGCAGGGTCTCTATATGTAGCCCAGAGTATTTGCAATCTTGCTTTTGTTCTGATAGGAGCTGGGTTTTAGGTTTGTACTAAGGTTTGCTTGGAACTGCTTCTTTGAGACAAGGTCTTAAGTGTACTTCTCATTGGACTTGAATTTGTGGCAGTCATGCTTTAGCCTCCTGAGTGTTAGAATTGTAAGCCTGTTCTACCATGTCTGGCTCAGATCTGTTATTTTGGGGAACTTATTAAATATAGTGTTAGATCATCTCTACTCCCTGCTCGTATAATCCTGGCTGTTCTCAAAACTCAAGATGTAGTGGAGGCCAGCCTTGAACAACTGTGTTTATACCTGAGTGCTGAGATTACAAGCATGTGCTACCAGGCCTGGCCTCAGTTTTTAAAGTGAAGAAAAGACAGTAGGCAGTTTGAAAGCCTGGACAAAGTAACTGCTTTTAATAACACACTGTCAGGTTTAAACATGGCAAAAAAAAAAAAAAGGTTTTTTTTTCTCTGTGATCAATTTACTTAGCCCCAGCTGGCCTGGAACTATGTAGACCAGGCTGGCTTTGAAGTGCTGGGATTAAAGGCGTGCACCACCACACCTGGCCCAATCAGTTTACTTTTAAATGAAATTATTGAAGGAAACTCCACAACATAATTGTTGCTACCCCAATCACAGAGTGGTAAATGGGCTCAGATAGTAATTTAGTCTGCTTTAATTTACCTGGTCTGTAGTAAGGAACATTTAAATTCTACCTGTGGTTTGAAATCCTTTTTGTTTTGAGAGGATCTTGGTAAATTGCCCAGATTGGGCTTGGTATTCTCTTGCTGCCTCCAGTCCTGAGTAGCTGGGACTATGGGAGTACCAAAGTAGCTGGGACTATGGGAGTACCAAAGCTCGAGGTGATAGGTTAGATTTTTTTCCTTTTTCACTATCATAAAGCACCTCATGGGCAGAAAACATAAAAACTTACTCTGGAGCCTTACTGTGACATTGTTAAGTGTCTGGACGTAGGAGAAAAGTTACTAGAGCATGTAAAATGCAGTAGCAGGTTACCATTAACTTTAAGGCCATTTCTTAGACCTAGAGGGTTTTTTTCCCACTGGCCCAGCCTTTCTGGTTTGTTCCCTTTTGAGAAGGCTCCTGTTTTGCTCAGCTGGCTGATTATCCTACGAGACAATCATTACCAGCTGTGTAGCTTACTGGACAGATATTTTTGTATGCATGTTCATAGCTGTTTCTTATTAAACATAGCATAGTACACAACATCACTTAATATTTTGGAAGGCTTGTCATTTAAGTAAAAATTGTACTTGTTCTTTCGTGTGTGTGTGTTGGGTACAGTGTAGTTGGCTGGATGCTGCATAGTTTATGCAGTATAGTTGTGCCTCTTCGGTGTTCAGGTGATGTAAAGTATTGGGATATAGAAATAAGCAGTTTGTTCTCGTGGAACTTAAGTTCAGGAGAGAGAAATGAACAAATATTAGGTGAGTAATAATATTAATAAAATAGAATAAGAGGATTGGGACTTGATGTTTTATAAAATGTGTTGCACGGGGGCTTCTGAAAATGACATTTGAGACAGACATTGAGGGAAGGGAGCAAGCAACATGGCGTGGTGAGAAGGCCCCTAAAGTAGTTTGGGTTGTTGGAGGGCAAAGTGAAGCTTAGCGGGAGAGTGGGAAGAAAGCACAGAAAAGGAGGGAGATGCAGAATATGAATCATACATATGCCTCAGAAAGGACCAACATTACCCGTCTTGGGGTTTTAGAACACTTATTTTTAATTAGTCTTACTGTGTAGCTCTGGCTGGCCTAAAACTCAAAATGTAGACCTGACTGACCTTAGAATTTTTGACTGCCTCCTGGGATTACAGCTGTATGCCACCATACCAGATGACCTTTTTTTTTTGAAATGTTTTGTTGACAACAAAGCTGAGAGAAAGGTGCATTTCCACATGTTCCTGTTCCCAGAAACCTATAGGTTTGTCCAGTATCCACATCTTTGACCAGAGTGGTGTATTTGTTAGCACTGACCAGTCTGCTTTGATGTACTGTCACCCCCAAGTCCATGGTTCAGGGGCTCACCTCTGTAACTGTAGGGATTTGGCAAATGTACGATATATGCAGTGGTTCTAGAAAACTCTGTCCTTTATGTTTTCATCCTTATCTTTACTGTCTCCACTGTTCTGATTTTTCCAGATTGTCATAGAATACTTGGAATCATGCAACCTAGTAATAAGCCTTTAAACATCTTTTCCTGGCTTAATAGCTCATTTCTTTTGAGTGATGTGTAATGTTCATTTGGCTATTTCACATTTCCATTTACCTGTTGCTAAAGGATGTCCTCGTTTACCAAGTTTAGGTAATTTAAGAATAAAGCGACTGGGGCTGGAGAGATGACTCAGCAGTTAAGAGCACTAGCTCCTCTTGGAGAAGATCCAGGTTTGGTTCCCAGCACTCACATGGCAGCCAACAAACCTCCCTAACTCCACTTCTTGGGGATCTGATGTCCTCTTCTGGCCTCTGCCAGCATGGCATGCACAAGTGCACTTACATATAAGCAGGCTTATACAGTAAATAAAAATAGTTACAAAGTGAGGTTTTTGTATGGGCACTGAGTTCAATACCTTTGGGTAAATACCAAGGAGCACTTGTTGGATTATATGGTAAGGATATGTTTTAATTTTGGATGTGAAGGTAATCTGACTGATACCTGTCACTCCATTGATCACCGGAGTGGATACTGCTGATCTAATCTGGCTAAAAGGTATCCTCTTCCTCCCTCACCACTCACTGTGTCCCAAAGCTGCATGTGTAGGAAGAGGATGACCTTTCCGAATAGAGGAAATTCTTCAGCAAGAGTATAGAAGCAGCTCTGCTCCCCTGATAGAACCTTCCAACAAGTTCTCAATAAGAAACTGCTAAATTTTCATTGAAAGAGACTGTACCGTCTTGTGTTCCCACCAGCAATGAGAGTTCTGCTCCACATCCTTCTGAACATTTCTGATTAGCATGTGATGTGAGGTACTTTGGGTGTTCCTTTCCTTTGGTGGAAGATCTGTTGAGGGACTTCGGGCTATGTAACAGAATTGCCCCTTCCTAGAGGGTTCTTGAGAGCAATGTTAAGAATTTAACTAGTTCCCTGCTGAAGGATTTAAGTTATACAAAATAATAGGTTTAGTTGGGACATTCCATATATGCATGTAATACAGTTTGGTCTACTTTTCTCTCCATATCTTCCCTTCTCACCGCTCCTCTTTTAAGCTATGAGAAATACGGTTTTCTCCCTTTCTGGAAAGTTTCTACGTATTCAGAAGTCTGCTTTTTAATTTCCTTGGTTTCAATATATTCAATTTCTTTGCGAGACTCTTCTATACATTGTACTGTTTCCTTGTGTTGATGTAAGTCACCACAAGGCACAGTGTAACAGCAGGCACCATTCTATTTATTCATTACCTATGAACTTAAATATCTGAGTGAAAATGTTGATGAATGATTGAATGAATGCTAATGAATTTAAAAGCTGTGGTATGAAATTGAAACCTATGAGAACTTTGTAATCACTATTTCAATTAAGCTCATGTTTTTTATTTAGGTGCCTGCCTATGAGACTGACTCATTCGGCCTATAGAGGACTTAAATCTTTAGGCTGCATTTAATGTCCAGCTTTGTTTTGTAACTCCAGTACAAGATTCTTCTCATTTAGGCTAACTCAGAATTCTATTCTTGAGAGTTCTGCTCAGAAAGGCTATGAAAAATCCTGTGCAGCTAATTATCTGCATCAAGGATACAGGGCTAGTGAGCCCAGGTGAGAGCCTGGACTAAGGTCAAGTGGTTGGACCAGGAGCTTCCATTTCATGTGATTCTCAGGTGCCTAATACCCTGCTGTTATTGGGCTTCATAATGACTGAGGGTTGACAGTATCTGGATCTGAAACAGAGGGCTCAGTGGTTAACAGCACTCGCAGAAGACCCTCCTTCACTTCGACAGACAGCTCATAGTTATCTGTAACTCCAGTTGCAGGAGGTCCAGCACCCTTTTCTGACCTCTGTGGGCATTGCATGCAGATGGTGCACATAAATACCTATGTAGCCAAAACACTTAGGTATATAAAATAAAAATAAAGTCGTTTTAAAGAGCTGGAGAGTTGGCCTAATGATTAAGAGCACTTGCAGCTTTGGCAGAGGACCCAGGCTTAGTTCCCACATGATAACTAAGAACCATCTGTAACTAGTTCCAGGACACCCAACACCCTCTTCTGGCCTTGCTGTAGGTGCCCTTATATATGTGCAGGCAAAACACTCATACACATTAAATTTTTAAAAAGTACAGTGGGGTGTGGTGGTGCACGCACACCTTTAAGCCCAGAGGTGGGTGGATCTCTGTGAGTTCAACGCCAACCTGGATAAGGAGTTCCAGGCCAGCTGAGGGTTACAGGAGACCGTGTCTCAAGTAAATTTATATATAAAAAATTATATATAAATTAAAAGTAATTTTTAAAAAATTTAAAATCTAGAGAACAAAGGTTTCAAAACAAGACACTTTTTAAAATCTGTGCAGAAAAAACTATAGCCAGAGGTAAAGGTAAATGGCCAGTTTACCTCATCCTTTGTCAGAGCACCTATAACAAAGTTGCACTGCTTTCTTTGCCTGGTAAGATTTGAATACTAGAGACTGAAGAGATGGCTCAGCAGTTTAGAGCGCTGGCTGTTCTTGCAGAGAGACCCAGGTTCAAATTTCAGCATTCCATGACGGCTAACAACTACCCGTAACTCCAGTTCCAAGGATCTGATGCCCTCTTCTGACCTCTATGAGAATTACATGACACAGGTGCATTTATGTGCATCCAGGCAATACACTCACTAATAAAAAAAATTTTCAAGACTTAAATACTGTGTACTATGCTTTAGTGTTTATATTTTGTTTTGATCAGTATGATTATTGTGAAATGCATACTTAGTTTTTCATAATGGGGCAGAAAGCTATACCCTTTGTAAACCCCTTGAAATATCCAGAATTGGTTGGTGGTTTTTTTTGTTTGTTTATAAAAATGCTTTTAATAGATACATTGGCTTGACTAGAAGATGGAGGCTGGTCACTGGAAAGACCGATGCATACTTACTTAGACTGTTGGAACTTTCAGCCCCTTGTCTCACATCCTTCAGGGAGGAGAGAGGAGCAGAAGACCACATTGATCAGCCAATGATTTAATCATAAAATGCCCAAGGGGACTGGCAACATAGGTTAGTGGAGAGAGGCACTTAACCAAAGGCCTGACAAACCTGAATTTGATCTCCAGGCCCCACAGGTGGCAGGAGACCTGGGCATGGCTGAATTTCTAGAATGGGTTTATTGAGGTGGGAAGACTTGCCCTAAATGGGCAGCTGCATTCTGGGGGCCAGGGTCCTGCACTGAATAAAAAGGGACAGCAAGTGGAGTGCCAGCACTCTGCTTCCTGACTGCAGACAGAATGTCCAGTAACCGTGTCGTCCCCATGTAGTGGACGGTATCCTCAAACGAAACCGAAGTAAGCCGACCCTTGAGTTGCTTTTGCAGGTGCTTTGCCACTGAAACAAAAAAGTAATGTCATTGGCGTGAGACCCAACACTTTTTTTTCTTGGTTGGCAAGATGGTCAACCTGAGTTCTCCAGAATCCACGTGGTGAATAGAGAGAACCGACTCCCAGAAAGTTCTCCCCTGACTGCCACATCTGTACTGTGGCCTGTGCACCCACACATACATACAGGGAATAAATAGAAAAAAAAATCTTCCTTGTACAGTCTGGGTTACAACTAGAGATGAGTTATGATCTGTAGGCCAGATTTGTCCTGCTTCTGGTTTGTTTTGTTTTGTTTGACACAGGGTCTCTCTGTAGGCCCGGATGGTCTGGAACTTGCTACATACAGAGCACGCTGGCCTCAGCTTAATGGGGATCCACCTGCCTCTGCCTCCAGAGTGCTGGGATTGGTGTGCCACCATGCCTGGCTTTGTTTCTGTTTTTTTATACAGACAATGAGCTAAGACCAGCTTCACATTTTGAAGTGGTCAAACAGTCAAGTCTAACATTTAATGACATGAAAATTATATGAAATTCAAATTGTAAAATCCTTAAAGCTTTATTGGAACATACCCATGATCTCATTTACCAACTGCCCAGGACCTTAAAATACACAATTACACGAGAACACTTTCATGTCTGCCCATGACTTGTGCTAATGTGGCAAAGCTGAATCATTAAAACACTCTGAAGGCCTAAAATACTTTCATTTTACAGAAAAAGGGCAGCTTTACAATATTTAAAATTATCTGCAGCCCTTGGGTGCTAAGATTACTGGTAGAGTTGCCAAGGCCAGTTTACAAAGATAACTTTTAGTCTGGAAAGTTATTCTCAATTGCTCATTTCTAGAGAAAATGCTTTGTGAATTAGGGAGGCAGCTCACCTGCACTTAGTACATACTACTGGTGACTGATGAGACACAAAGCTTTTATTCTAGGGCAGTGGCTCTCATCCCTGGTTGTATACTGGGGTCATTTGGGGACCTTAAAACATTCTCATGAAAGTCACTGAGGGTTAGGCATGTTAGTCTTGTAAAAACCTCTGATGATCCTAATATTCAACTAGGATTGAGAAGCACTGCGCTAGGCTCCTAATTCATAATGCGGACCTGTTATCAGCCTAGTTTTAGTGCTGTTAAAGGAGAACAGCTCAGTGACTTACTCTATCCTCTATGCTTTTCTGCACCCCTCTAACCAAATGACCTGATGCTGGATGGAAACTGTGAAAGAGGCAGAAAATGAATTTTAATTTATATATGTGCTAAAAGAATTCCTATTCTGAAAAAACTAAAATTCTTTTCAGGAACTTTGAAAGCAGTATTTCACAGAACTGTCAAGTTAGAACCCAGCACTAGGGCAACTCCAGGCATCGCCTCTGGCCATGGTTATTGCTTCAAAGCTTCTGAAGCTTTTATTAGACACATAAAAAAATTTATAATTGTTATGCTAATGTATTGATTGTGTGTGTGTGTGTGTGTGTGTGTGTGTGTGTGTGGATGCTGAGAATAGAACCCAGGCCCTTACTCAAGAACAGTCAGTGCCCTTAACTGCTGAGCCATCTCTACAGCCCTGAATTCACCCTTCTTAATGAACACATATGGACTGTCATTTAGTTTGTTATTTTTAATTTTTTATGTGTGTGTGTGTATTGCCTTGATGCATGCAGGTGCACCCGAGGAGGTCAGAAGAGGGCGTCGGATCCCCTGGAACTGGAGTTAATGGGTGGTTGTCAGCCACAATGTAGATGGTAAGAATTGAATCTGGGTCCTCTGCAAGAGTAGCCAGTGCTCTAAACCACTGAGCCATCTTTCCAGCCCTGGGATCTGCCACTTTTTAGCAATGTGACTGCCCTGTTTTTCCACAAGGACTTCCTTATGGAATTGTAAGGGTCATATGAAACCACCCTTTCACATATATAATCATTGCGATAAAGTTAGAATACAGTTAATTATGGAGAGAAATCCTGGCAAAATGGTTGTTGCATTAAATTTTCCTGAGGAGATATGAGCAGATATCCACCCCAGACCACAGACTAGTCGAGATATTCCACCACAGTCCAGCTTGATGAAGTAAGGAGTCTACTTGGCTTATTTGTAGAGCGTAGGCGAGGGGCTACTTACAGTAGTGTGGGGTGACCCAAAATAGATGCCTCACTGCCAAATCCCACTCATCATGAATGACGACCTCGTGGAAGGTACGTGAAGACGTCCCCTGCACAACTTGCAGGCAGCGTGACTGGAGCCATTCTGACTGGAGTCAGCAATTCTTTTCTGTGTTTACAACCTTAAGGAGAGTCCTTGCAAATCTTACAACTTTCAGAAGCTACAGGGCCTGTAAGCTTCATTCTCTTCCTGTCTGCAACTCCTTCCTCTCTGAAGGAGGGAATGTTTCAGTTCTGAGGAAATAGCTACCCAACAATGGTAACAGTAAAAATTGATTTATACAGTGTGTTCTATGTGATCAAAGCACAACCTGTTCCTGGCCCTGCACATCTGTTCAGATGCAGGGAGGAGGAGGGAGAGGAGTGCGGTTCCAGAGTCCGGCTTTTGTTGCCCGACTTGGACCAGCGTGGGCATTTGTGGTTTACCCTTCCCTTATCCTCCATCATAGTCATTGGAGGGCCTGAGCCAGCAGAGAAAGAACCTAATTAGTAGCCCAGCTTTCCATGCCTTCCTGCAGATGTGCGCCCGTTCTAGATAGTCTCACAGGTGGGAAGACAGGGCTAGCGAGATGGCTGAGTGAGTAAATGCACTTGCTGTAAATGCCTGAGTACTGAGTTCCGATATCTACACCCGTGTAAAAAAGGTGGGTGTGGTCATGTGCACATGTAAGACCAGCACTGGGGGTGGCAAGGGGACAGAGGCAGGAGGATTCCTGGTAGCCAGCCTAGCTGAAAACGGTGAGATCCCGACTCGGTGAGAGACATTGTCCCAAGAGAATGGGGCAGAGAGCAATAGGACCCCAAGGTCATCCTCTGGCCTCCACACAGGCACACACATGCACACTTACACCACACACACACACACACACACACACACACACGAAGGAACAGGAATCTGCTGAAGATGCAGATTTTGGCTTTATTTCAACTGATTGTAGTAGATAATAGTATAAAATATATTTCTTTCAAAATCAGCCCCTCTCTGAAAAAAAATCGCCATCCCAAACCCATCAACAATGATGTGATCATTCAGCAGAAGAGAAGCCCCAGCCATGCCATCTCTGTAACACAGCATCTACTTCCAGTGTAAAGTGTGATCCTCCTGGATACTTCTGGAGTGAGGCCCTTGCATTCAGCTTGTCTCCAACGCCTTTGTTTCTTCTCACACCTTGGTTGGGCTTTTAACCTCAAAAGCAGGGAACCTAAATTCTTTCTGGATATTTGGATCTCATCCTTTAACTCATACTGCCTCAAAGGCTGAAAAGATAGTTCAACTAACCCTAATGCTTACAATGTGAATTTAAAAATTTTAAGATCAAAAAAACTTAAATTGTGTGCGTGTGCCTGTGTGTGTGCGCACGTGCAGGTAACATGGAAGCCAGAAGAGGACGTCAGATCCTTTGGAGCTGGAGTCAGAGGCTGTCGGGAGCTGCACGACATGGGTACTGAGAGCTGAACTCCAGTCCTCTGCAAGTGCTCCTTTTTGCTCTTCAGTGACCTTGGGAATGTTTAGACAGAGGTAGAGTCAAAGAAGTTGATGTGAAGTTGCATAACCACAACTCAAGTCCTGGTTAAAATTGTTACTAACTTCTGATAGGTGGCTTGAGGAGAAGAGACAGAAAACAATGAGTACCATCAAAAAGAGGAAGAGGTTTTTTTTTAAAAAGAGGTAGGGGTAGGCTAGAGTGGTGGAACCTATAATAGCATAAGAGTCCCAGGGACCACTTGTGGGGTAGGGCCTTACTTAGATGATGGCATTGGTAGCTGAGTTCATTTGCCCTCTGAACTGCACAGAGAATATGGCTGATCATTAGACAAAATCTGAAGCCAGGTGGTGGAAAAGAAAATCAATATTGAGGTTGATTATTGTGGCAGCTACTATCTATATGGTTTAACATGTAGGATCACTTTCAAAGCTTCTAAATCTTCACCTCATCTCTGCATAGTGAGGACCCAGCCTGGTCCTGAGCCAGGTCATGTCTTCAGCCTTCTTTAGGCTACGGAGAACTTGAACCAGGTAGTGTGGTTGTACTCCTCGCCAGGTTTCAGCAGCACAGGAGGGAAGTGGGGCTGTGAAGGGAAATACCGCAATTACACCTTGTCAGCCATGGTCACACCATCAGCCACATAGAGTGTGTCTCTTGTCTAGTCTCTGGACCAGTGCTGTGACCAGTGTCAGTGTGGGGACAGTATATCACTGATTTGCAATGAAATGAAAATCTTGAGCCATAATAAAAATCACCAAGCCTACTTTGTCAAAGCAAGACTTGCTGGAGGAAGCAATGCAATGGATTTATATTTTGGAACAAAGCACAAGCTTCTTATCATGGGTTGACACTTTGAGGATCATTGTTCTAAGTAACAGCTAGAGAAGAAACAGGAGAGAGAAAACTGGGAGAAAAGGTTCAGAAGATCTGCTTGAGTGTGGCTGCGGGCCAGCAAGCCGGCTTAGTAGGTAAAGGTACTTGCTGCCAAGTTTGATGACCTGGTTGATCTCCAGAACCCACAGGGTTGAAGGAGAGAACTGACTCCTGCAAGTTGTTCTCTGACCACACCTGTGCCGTGGACCGCCAGCCCCACCCCCAACACACAACAGGTGTGGTTACAGAAAATGAGTGGGGCGTGACCAGGAGAAACGTTGAAGGGAGATGTTGATGGGACAAAATTTGAGCTTTTTCTGTTTGTCTGTTTTTGACACAGGGTCTCCCTGTACTCCCAGCTGGCCTGGAACTTGCTATGTAGACCAGGCTGCTCTCACTATCCTGGAGACCCACCTGTCTCTGCCTCCTGAGTCCTGGAATTAAAGGTGTGTGCCACCACACCCAGAAAGCTTTTTAAATTTTATGTGTGTGTTTTGCCTGCATGTATGTAAGTGCACTACCTGTGTACAATGCCCACAAAGGCCAGAAGAGGGCATCAGAATCTCTGAAACTGGAGTTAAGTTAGCTGCCATTTGGGTGCTGGGAATCAAACCCAGGTCTTCTGCAAGAGTAGTCAGTGCTCTTAACTGCTGAGCTATCTCTCCAGCTCCAAAACTGAATTTTTAAAAATAATTATTTAGCTATAGGTTTTCTGGGGTTAGCATACTGAAAAGAACTGCATTTCATAAATTGACTTTTACATTCCATAAATGGACTTTTGAGTCATACAGCCTGACTTGAGGATTGTGACCTGTCATATTATATGACATTGGCGCAACACCATTCCAACAGGCCAGCTTGTGGCTTTACCTGATTGACTGCATCAGGCCAGTTCTGGGTCTCAAGGCAGAAACCAGAGTGCTTGGGATAGACTGCTCCACTCTTGCCCTTCAGGGTACCATCCAGGAAGTTGCCTGTGTAAAACTGGACGCCAGGCTGGGTGGTATGCACTTCCAGTACTCGTCCACTTCCGGGGTGACGCACCCTGGGGATAGACAGTTGACATTTGAGTCCATTGCAGAAAGGCAGCAGGGAGGGAAGAAGCTGGGCTAGCTTTGGGACAGGAATTAGACCGAGCCACAGACAGGACCAAGGAGTAAGGAGGGTTCCTGGTATGGAGGTCCACACCTTCAACCCCAGCACTCAGGAGGCAGAGGCAGGTGGATCTCTGTAAGATTGTGGCCAGCTTGGTCTACATAAGGAGTTCCAGGCCAGCCAGAGCTATAGTAAGACCCTGTCCCAGAAAAACAAAAAGGAGGAGATAAAAGCAAGATCAGGATGAAGATTCACAGGGAAGGCCTGGGCGTCACAGGGGAGGTTTAAGGACCCTCAGTATCAACCTCTTGCCCTGATCTTGGCTTCTCTGTGGAATGGTAAAATAGACTGACCCCAGCCAGTGGGGTGAGGCAGGGAGAGAGCAGATAGGTCAGAGGAAGGCAATTTTAGGGTCCTGAGATTCTTTTGTTGTTGAACCCAGGACCTTCTCCATGCTGGGCAGGTTCTCTGCCACTGAATTACGGCCTCCCCGGGGGCTGGGATTCTTAAAAGACTTATTTTATTTAAAAAATATTTATTTTTAATTTATTTTTTGTGTGTGTGTGTGTGTGTGTGTGTGTGTTTATTTGTACATGCATACAGGTTGCCTGAGGAGGTCAGAACAGGGTGACAGATACCCTGGAACTGGAATTACAGGCAGTTATGACCTGCCTGACTTGGGTGCTAGGAACTGAACTGCGTTCCTCTGTAAGAGCAGTTCATGCTCTTAATGGATAAATCATCTCTCCAGTCCTGGGATCCTTTTTCATAGTGCTGGAGCTCTCTGTTGGTTTGTTGATAACCAGCTATGTCTTAGGAAAGAAAGAAATGTTATTCTGAAAGGAACTTCCCTTCCAGGAACTTGAGCAGAGCAGGCCTGCGGTGGGTGTCCCCGAATTCACTCGCTCTTTCTTTTTTAGAACCAGGCCTCTGCAGAGGTGGAGCCCCTATCTGGTTCTGTAGTTCTGTCAAAGAAATGCCTGGGTGTCTTACAGTCACCAGGAGGCAAATCACACACATGAAATCATTCAAACAAGATACGCGTATACACACACACACACACACACATACAAATACATTATTTTAAATGCTTGGGAAGAGGAAGCCCAGGTGTGAACTGTTGGGGAGCAGACAGGAGTGGCTCCGTGGAAAGGAGCAGTGAGGAGAGTCACAGTAGGAAGGTGTCTTGAGGAACCCATGGGGGACTTGGTGCTGGGGCTCTGAGGTGGAGGTTTGGGGAGTTTTCTCTGACTCCTTTAGATTTTGAATCTTCTTTTTTCCCTAAGATCCTTTGATTCTGCAGTCATGAACTGACTGCTTGATAGTACCAAGCCTGGCAGTAGATATTATAGTAGAGGTCAGGGTTCACGACACAAAAAACAGCCCAAGGAGCTGGGAGGTCAATGAGGAGAGAGTGTGCACCCCTCTCCCAATCTGGAGGCCGAGCCAGTGAGAGCTAAGAGAGGTGTAGTCTCCAGCTCTTCCCAAAGTGATCAGGGAATAAATCACCGACCAGGAAGGTACACGAGGCTCTAGAAGTTCAGTGAAGGCAGTGGTGGCCAGAAAAGCAGAATTAAACCTCCGACAGAAAATGGGCCTTAAAGATCTGGCAGAGATGGGGAGAGAAAGAGAGGATGCTGCGTAGGGGGCCAGGGAAGGTGTGAGGTTGCGGAGGGTGGGTTCTACAGAATTCACTTGTAGCAGGGAAGCTTTGAAAAGACATGGGATGTGGTATTTGCTGCTCTGCCTGAAGTATGTGCTACTGATGTAGCCACAGGGAGCACTCTTCAAATAGGAGCTGGTATCTCTTCTCCCCTACACAGGTAGGAAGGAAAAAGTAGCTAACCTGGCACAAAAACGCTTTTCTTTAGACTCCTTCAGACAGAAATTGTGGTCAAAACCGTTGAGGCAGTGGTCCTGCAGGTGTTTCCCAAGCTCCACTGGCTTCCTCAAGTCAAATGCAGTTCCTTCCACTGGAGCAACAATCCCTGGTGGGAAGAGTTGGAGAAAACACAGGTGGTTTGTTTACCAAGACCAAATCTTTATATATACACTGTCCTAAAGACCCACTGACTGATTCCATTTTCTCAGCCTCCAGTTCCATTAGTAGAGGAGACAAGAGCCTGAATCCAAAGAATTGTTGGGTTTCCTTGATTAGATCAGACAACTGGTTGCAGTAGCTATAACAATATAAAATGATAAAAGGGGTGGAGAGATAGCTTAGTTGGTAGAGTGTTTGTCTAGCACGTAGGAAACCTGAATTCAGTCCCCAGCATTGTAAAGAAGGGGCTCTACCCCTAGGGGGAGACATTCCCCCGTTGCGTGCCTTAAAGGTTAATACGGTGGGGCAGGTGAGGAACCTAGGGAGGCCGGTTAACCTAAGAGAATGTTCTTCCTTCCAGAACTCCCACCCCCAATGCGGTCCCTACTAGCTGAGCCACCATGAGGCTCACCCAGGTTTGCCCGCCTTTCCCCAGGAAGGCGTACAATTTCTTTTTCTTTTCTTTCCTGACTAATGCACTGGGCTTCTTTACTTTCTAAAGCTCCCCTCCCTGGTGTGGGCTCCCAGGTGGCTGACCTCCGCGTCACCCTATCTCGGGCAGCACGGCTTTGGATCCTCCATTCTCTTCCTTCCTTCCAGACAGTTGGGAGTTTTACAGCTGACCTGCCCTAGGGTTTTCCTTTAAACGCCAGTTGTCCTAGAGTTTCCATTTGTGTCCATTCTTAAATTTTTATATTAAGGACAATAAGAACCCTAAAAAGGGGACCCTGATTTCCCAGGTAGCATATGATGGCTCTGCTGGGGCTCCCCAAGATTTCTGGCAACACTCTTTCCCCCTGCCTTTTGATTCTTTAATTGGCAGAGAAAACAAACCTTAAATGGCATCAACATCACATAAAATTAGGTGTGGTTGTGCACACTTACAATCCTAGCACTCAGGAGGAAGAGGTGGGAAGATCAGAAGTTTCAAATGTTTTATTTGTCATTTTCATTTTTAATGTGTATGAATGTATTGCCTACATGCATGTAAGTGCACCTGTGTCGTGCAATGCCTGTGGAGGTCAGAACAGGGCATTGGATCCCTTGGAATTGGACTTATAGACACTTTTATCTGTCATGTGGGTGCTGGGACCTGAACCTGGCCCTAATCAACAGCCAGTGTGCTCTTAACTGCTGAGCCATCTCTCCAGCCCTGGATCAGAAGATTAAAGTTACCCTTAGCTACATAGGGAGCTCAAGGCTAATTTGAGATACATGAGACCCCACCTCAAAAGAAAAAAAAAAACCAAAATCCAAAATAAAAAGTGTACATTATAACCTGAACTATGAGGAGCTAAAGAGACAGCTCAGTGGTTAAGAGCACTGGCTGCTCTTTCAGAAGACCTGGGTTTGAATCCCAGAACCCACATAGTAGCTAACAACCATCCATAACTCCAGTTCCAGGGGATCAAAGTCTTCTTCTTTCCTCTAAGGGCATTGTACAACATGGGTGCACTTTACATACATGCAGGCATAACACTCATACACACATAAGGAAAAAAAATCTGGACTGGGGAAGTGGTTCAGTGGGTAAAGCATTTGCTGTACAAGCATGAGGACCTGATTTCAGATCTCCAGAACCCAGGTAAAAGCTGGACTCGGTACTATCATCTTTCATCTTAGAACACCTATGCCGAGATGAGAGGCAGAGACAGGAGAATTCCTGGGAGCTTTCGGGCCTGCTACTCCTAGTGTGTGCAGTGGAAATAAAGACCCCCATCTCACTTCCAGGAAGTAGAAAGTGAAGACCAACATGAGAGGCTGTTCTCTGCATACGCACCATGACATGTGCTCATCTGCTATTTAGTTTTATGTGTATGAGTGTTCTGTCTGCATGTGAGTTAAGTACACCTGTGTCATGCAATTGTACATACACTTATACATACACAGATACGAAGTTTTTTTTTTATTAACTTGTGTGTACAGGGGCTGGAGAGATGGCTTGGTTCTTAAGAGCACTTGCTACTCTTGCAGAATCTGGGTTCATTTCCCAGCACCCACATCAAGGGCTCCCATCTGCCTGTAACTCCAGTTGCAGGGGCCCTAACACCCACTTCTGGACTCCATGGGCATCAGGTATGCAGGTGGTACGCATTTATACATTCAGGCACTCCATATACACTTAAAACAAATCTCTAAAAAATGTGTGTGTGTGTGTGTGTGTGTGTGTGTGTGTGTGTGTGTGCGTGTGCAGGTGCCTGTGGAGTTCAGAAGAGGGTGTTGAATCCCCTGAAGTTGGAATTATAGGAAGTTGTGAGCTACCCAGCATGAATACTGGGAACAGCACTCAGGTCCTCTTCGAGAGCAGTATGTGCTCATGCTCTTAAGTGTTAAGCCCTCTTTCTAGTCCCCAAGATTTTTTAAGTACAAAAACAAAAACAAAAACAAAAACGAAGGAAACACCTAATATCCATTAAGAATTGGGATGGTTAACTGTCACTGTCAACCTGACAGGATTTAAAATCCCTTGGGAGATACAGCTTTTGGGCATTTCCTGAGAGGAGTAACTGAGGAGGGGAGACCCACCTGTGTGGTGCCAGGATCCACCTAAGTGTGGTGCCAGGATCCACCTGAGTGTGGTGCCAGGATCCACCTGAGTGTCGTGCCAGGATCCACCTGAGTGTGGTGCCAGGATCCACCTGAGTGTGGGTGCCAGGATCCACCTGAGTGTGGTGCCAGGATCCACCTGAGTGTGGGTGCCAGGATCCCATGGCTGGAGTCTCAGACTGAATAAAATGAGGGGAAGGAGGCCAGCTGAACATCAGCATTCCTCTCTCTCTGCTTCCTGATCTGCCTAGATGTAAGAAGCAAGCAGCCTCATGCTCCTGCCGTTCCAGCCCCCAGTAGTGGCAGCCACACCGTCCCCACTTTGACTAACTCTTAAAATCACCAGCTAGAATCAATCCTTCTTCCCTTAAGTTGCTTCTGGTCAGGTATTTGGTTTCAGTGATGAGAAAAATAATAAACAGAAGTAAGTTGGACAAAGAGTAAATGTTGTCCTATCTCAGGGATTATAATGAAGCTTTAGCACCTGGCACACATGAGCAGACACTAAAAAGTCCTGAGGTTAGTCATTCTGAAACTATTTTGGGCTAAAAGGACACTGACAAACCCCCTGTTTCAACCACCTGCTCAATCAGTCTGTAGACACACTGCAGACTGTACTGAGAACAGTTAATACTGGAGTATATGAATTAACTGTCAGTTCAGAGAGAGCTGGGATTAGATTCAATGCTTCGAAGGAATTTCTGGAGGAATTCTAATCTGGCGAGCTCTGCCTCCATGTGTGCAAGCCAGATTCCTCAGCTTTATGGGCAGGTTTTTCTTATCACAAGGAGGCTGAAACCTTATCACAATGGTGCAGATGGGTGACCAGTCCTGAGAGAGGACACTGCTGTGTGGGGCTCAAAGGGCAAGGTATAGAAGGGACCTGGTGGCCATGACACAACTAATGCCCAGTCAAGAACATCCCTGCTCAGTATTGTAGAGCTCAAGGGACAGTGTGGGACCTGAAGGTTCTAGAGCTTCTTTGGGTCACTGCTCATGTAACAGGCAAGGAAACCAATCCGTGTGACTTGGTATCATTCAGTAACAACCTAGGATGCTAATACACTGTACCTCATCAATTTAGGACTTGCATTTTCATATTTTAAAATCTCTGAAAGTATGTCATGGTTTAACACAGAGATTTCTTTTTCCTCATGGTAGAATGTTGGTAAACTTTATACCTAATGGCATCTCAGAGTTGATAGAATGTGTAAAAATAAGTCAGGATTGGTGGCACCTACCTGTTACCCCAGCACTGGGGAGCGTGAGGCAGGAGGGAGAGTTTGAGCCCAGGTTAGGCTAAAATAAAGCTGTATCTTTGTTCTACTAAAAGCAGTAACCAAGTAATCATGGTCTTGGGGGGAGAAAGAAGACCCAATGAGTCATTTCAAGGAGAGAGAGAGAGAGAGAGAGAGAGAGAGAAATTTTTGAGGCTAGCCTCAAACTTACTATGTAGTTGAGGATGAACATGAACTCCTGATTCTCCTGTCGCTACCTCCTGAGTATTAGGATTACAGGTATGTACACCATACTTAATTTTATGTGGTGCTGATGTTGTTTAGAGGCACATAAATGGGTTTGTTTTCTCAGTCAATTTCAATTAAATAATTAAAGGCAGGAGAAAAGTGTTACTATAAATCTTACAGAGTCCCAGCAGACCTATCATATGATATTTGGGAAATTGGGGTCTCCTGTTGGGGTTCTTAGTATCATTAATACAATAATTGAAGAATGGATACAAATGTCAGGCACGGTGGCACTCACTTTTAATTCCAGCACTCGGGAGGCAGGGGCAGGTAGATCTCTTAGATCTCTGTGAGACTGAGGCTAGCCTGCTCTATGCAATGAGTTCAAGGTCAGCTGGGGCTACAGGGAGACCCTGTCTCAAAAAACAAAAACAAACAAACAAAAAGAGTTGACACAAATGGAAGCTCAAGGACAAAGAATGAACTGAAATGGACACTTGAGGTCTACTGGCCCAACTCCCCACCCCTCCGGCCCCCCCACCCCCGGCCCAATTGCTAAGATTATAGGCATGTATCGGCATGCCCTTAAGTGTGGTACTGGGATTGAATCCAAGGCCTTCTTCAAGGTAGTCAAACACTCTACTGAGCTACATTCTCAGCTCCCATTTTTATCTTTTAATTTTTTAATGTTTTTATTTATTATTTTTATTTTATGTATATGAGTGTATGTAAGTACACCAATATTTTGCAATGCCCAAGGAGCTCAGAAGAGGCATCCGTTACCCTGGCACGAGAGTTATAGATGGTTTTTATCTGCCATGTGGTGCTGGGAATTGAACCTGAATCTTCTGTAAGAGCAGTCAATGCTCTTAACTGCTGAGCCATCTTTCCAGCCCCCTCTTCTATATTTTTAAGATTTCTTTTTGCTGTTTTAAATTTATAGTATATATGTGTGTTTGTGTGTGGGTATGTGCCTGCGAATGCAGGTACAGAAGGAGTTCAGAAGAGGGTATCAGATCCCCTGGAGTTGTAGTTACGGTGGTGGTTGTGAGCTGCCCAGTATGGATGCTGGGAATCAAACTCAGGTCTTCTGTAAGAGAGGTGCATGTCTTAACCCCCGAGCCACCTTTCCAGCCCCTTCTTTTTTATATTTTCAAAAGAGGGTTTCAGTTTGTTGTCCCAGGTTGGCGTTGAACTTATTATATAACCCAGGCTATCCTGGAACTTGCAGCAATCCTCCTACCTCAGTCTTCCAAGTACTGGGCTTACAGGTATGTGCACATGCCCAGCTCACTCTCCCGCCATTCTTGAAGAGGAAAAATGAAAGTATTCTTGAACAATTTAAAATCCCCCTCCTTCCTCCCCCCTCCGTCCCTCCCCTCCCTCCCTTCCTCCTTCCTCCTCTTTCCTTCCCTTCTTCTCTTTCTCTTTTTCCTTCTCTTCCTCTTCCCTTCCTTCTTTTCTTATTCTCTTGTTTGTTTTTTTGGGAGAAGGGGTTTGCAACGGGGCCTATATTATGTAGCCAAGACTGACTTTGAACTCTGCCATCCTCCTGCCTCAGCCTCCCAGGCGCTGGCATTGCAGACCTGTGCCACTGCAATGGCTAAAAGTTTACTTAGATTTTTGTCCCAGAGTTGTAACATATGTTTGACAAGATGGAGCATATTCAGAGTGGCATGGCCCTGGACTGTACTGTGCATTTGAAATTTTAACAAAACTTGGGGGCATCAACGTACTCCGTTTGGGTGATGATTACTTTTCCTGCCATGTGCTCTGAAGACACTTTTGGAACTGGAGAAGAAAGGTTTAGCATACGAAGTAGGGCTAAAATCTTAGGAGGCTAACAAATATCAGAAACTTGTTCCTTACCATTAAAATACTTATTTAATTAAATAAGTAAAAGGAGAAGCAGCTTATGATTAAAGTCCTCAGCTCTGCTTCTGTGGGTTTCTAAATGCTGAGAGGAAACACAAACTTGTGGGTAAAAGGAAACACCCTTTTCTTAAACTGAGAGCTGCTTTGGGGGCCTGGTATACAAAACATCTAAGTAAGACAGTGTCGTCCAGGTAATGCCATCCTGGTGTCTGGGTGTTCAACTAAGGGAATTTGGGAAACACGAAAGAATCTCTTTTCTGCCAGAGTCAGCTTTAGGAGGAATTAAGGAATGCAGTATTTTGGGAAATGTAAAAACATTTCTTTTGCCTTGATTATTCTTTTACTAAATGTGAACAGGTAACTATACATGTGATGAACTCAGATGGTGATGGACAGATGGCACAAAATACCATATGATGAAAGAATCTTGTGATTCCCCACATAGTCAGTCTCTTCTACAGCAATTGCTGTTTCTCGTTCCCCATGCACCCTTCCAGAGATGGTACAAAGCTATTCATGTGGCTAAGCAAGTGAACGCACACACACACAGACACATGTGCACGCGTGCACACACATGATATCTTTTCAGGAGCCTAACTACAACTTCTTTCTTTCTTATTTCTTGGATAATATAAGTAGAACAGAAAAGTTTCTTTTGAGCAGTACTTTAGCCATATCATTTGTGAGGAATTTTCATTATAAAAATTGTAATATATTTATATTGTATTATGTATTCTAATATATTGAATGTTTTTGTTATATGTGATTATAATATGTAGCTATTTCTAGATATTTGATATATTTGTTTATACATTTATAAAGAGAGTTAAAAAATCTCTAGGTCAATGTTAGATCTTTCTTATGAAACTGACTGAAGACTTTTTTGTGGTAATTTTTGTGAGCCTTTATTGTTTTTATTTTGGTGCTAGGGAGACAGGGTCTCGCTGTATAGCTCTGGTTGGCCTGGACTTGCTATGTAGCCCAGGCTGCCTCAAACTCAAGAGACCCAACTGCCTTGGCCTCCCAAGTGCTGGGATTACAGGCATGGGCCACCATGCCGGGCTCCACATTGGTTTTTGAAACATGATATCTCACTGGCATGGAAATTGCTGATTAGGCTAGGCTAGGCTGGCTGGCCAGAGAACACCACCTGCCTCTACCTTGCCTACTCTGGGATTGTTAAGTCTGTGCCACTATGCCTGGCTTTTTTCTGTGTGTTATGGAGACTGAATTTGGATCTTCATGCTTGCAAGACACACATACTTCACTGAGCTGTCTTCCCAGCCTTCGATTCCTTTTTGGTAAACAGAGTCAGCTCTAAGCTGCTCCTTCCTCTTTTCAAAATCCTTCCTCTGCCACTTTGAACAGAAGCTATTCCAATAAAGGTACTGCTTCCCAGTAGATGGCGCTAGACACACAAGAGAAAGAATGGGCTTCACTCAACTGCATCTAAATTGAGCCTCTGCCCCAGATCAGTTCTGAGAATTACACACTGAGCATTGCGTAGTAAAGGCCAAATCACAGGGAGTGGTGACCCACTTGGGTGCTTAACCTGTAATGATTGCATGACCAACCATCTCCAGGAATGCCTTGAAAATTTTAAATGTTATTTTGTATGTGGTTATGTGTGCATGGATGTGTGTGCATGTGGAGGTCAGAGGACAACCCTGTGGAAATCAATTCCCTCCTTCCTTCTTTAGGTTCTGGGGATTGAACTCAGATCCCTCAAGCTTGTGGGAACAAATGCCTTTACCCAATGAATGATCTTTTTTTTTTCTCTCCTCAAACAAGGTCTCCAGTAGCCTTGGATGGCCTCAAAGTCCCTTAGGTAGCTGGGGATGACCTTGGCCTTGAACTTTTGATCTCCAGCCTCCATCTGTTTGCCACCACATTGATTTTCTGTCTTTCCTCTAAGACTTCATTTATTTTTAATTTATGTGTATGAGTGTTTTGCCTGTATGTATGTAATGACATTACACATATGTGGTGTACTTACATACATTCAGGCAAAAATGTCCATACACATAAAATAAAAATATATGAAAAAATAAAAACCTTTAAAAGGCAACAATGATTCTTCTAAACTATTAGACTGTCAAAAAGATGCAGCTTGCTGGGTTTGGTGGAGCAAGTCTTTAATCCCTCACTCAGGAGGCAGAGGCAGGTGGATATCTGTGAGACTGAGGGCAGCCTGGTCTACATGGCGAGTTTCCAGATCAGCTGGGGCTACAGGGAAACTCTGTCTTAAAACAACAACAAAACAGAACAAAAGGAGCAGATGTTCTCATGGGCTCAGAAAGAGTCTTACTTTTACCAACCCATATTTTGAGAGATATCTCATATTATGTTTTTGTCCCCCTCCACTTACATGGTGCTCCTTCTTAAAGTCATACTTAGCTAAAGTTTATGGTTGCCCTACATCAGTTAAAATTGTTTATAAACACTTCCCTTAAGGTATTATTATTAGTAGAAGACTAAGAAACAAAAGAAGCCATGGAATTTCATGAAAAAGGCACAGGGCCTATTATAGATCTGTTTGGTCAATACTGAGCAACTTACAAGTCAGTGTTTGCTCTGCCCCTCCCCCCAGTGAAGCTGTTCTGTGTTCTTTACACACTACAGGGCCTAGCAGGTAAATGTTAAGCTTTAACATTAGTAGGAGACTAGCATAAATAAATGACTTGAATATGGCAGGACAGCTTATACAGCACAGAACAGAGATTAGCGTCGGTTAATTCTTAAAAACTACAGAGAAGCCTTGACTTAAAAGTAGAAACTTGGGACGGGTTCTAAAATGAGATTCTTGCTAATTGTGAAGAAAAAAAGAGATGAGATTCTAATCTTCTCTCCCCCTCGATGTTCCCTCATGTGTTTCATGGGAAGGTATGTAGAAATTATGGAAGCATCACCATATCTTTGGGTTTCTTCTGATGTCCTTTCTGTGACTATGACTCCCAGCACACTCTAGTCAAGTCTAACTGATCACATGAACATACTAAGTTGGGCATGGTGGTGCATGCCTGTGATTCCAGCATTATGAGGCTGAGGCAGGAGCATCACCCTGAGTTCAATCCCTGTGTGGCATACAAAGCGAGACCCTATCTCAAAAAGTAAGATCATTCTCTAAATTTTCTAATAGCATGTTTCCTATGAAGGAGTCCAATCTCTATAGTCAGACAAGTCGTCATTGCTGCTTTGTTCCCATTAGACTTAGAAGAGACTTTCCCACATTCATCAGACTATAGTATAACTAAGGATCACAGCAAGTTCTATGATTAGATGGAAGGTGGGCTCCTAACACGCAGGCACAGTGTCCTTTCTCTCTGTAGCCATGGAGCAAGGGAAGTCTTTGCTTGATTGGAAAACTGATGCTTGAAATCAAGGCCGAAAAACAGGAGCAACTGTGAAGGTGGTAGCATTGTGTGAGAGTCAGGGTGACAGGTCCAGAAGTCCCTTGGGAATTGCCTCATGCTGACCCTTTACTCTGCAGATAACAAGGTTGACCCAGTGCAAAAAGGGCCTGCCCCAAGTGACCTATCTCCAGAGCTTCAAAGTCTCCAAGCTTCCATAAGGGAAGGGCCTTTTAAAAATTATTTTATTATTTTTATGTTATGAGTATATTGCCTGCATGTGTGTAAGGACACCCATGTCCTACAGTGTCGCAGAGGTCAGAAGAGGGTGTCAGATTCCCCAGAACTGGAGTTACAGATGGTTGTTAGCCACCATGTGGGTATAGGGAATCGAACCCTGGGTCCTCTGCCAGAGGAGTAGTGCTCTTAATCTCTGAGCCATCTCCCCAGCCCAGGGAAGGCCCTTTTTAACTTGCTCTGAAGTATCAGCCTGGGTGATAGATACTGAAGTATCTGTTCTTGTTTTTTTTCTGAGAATTGGAAAAATGAACCAATTCTGTGAACTTTGTGTAATCTTCATATATGAGTTTCTTCTGCTTTGTGCTAAGCATAGAAAGGAAATGTCAAAATCAGTCATTGAGCAAAGTTGAGTGTACAGAAAATGAAGAGGAAATGGAAAGGCACCCACAGAGAGGATGTCACTGCATGACTCTGGTTTGGAAGTTGCCAGAAACTGGGGTGTTGACAAAGAGTTGCTAGTTCTCTTCCCTTCTCTCCTCTCTGTCTCTCCTTGCTGCTTTCTAAAACAGAATGCTTAATCCTCCTGCCGATGGCTAGATGTGTGTTATGGTCTAAGCAGCAAAGCCTGGCAGACAGTGGGCTCTGATCCGAAGACGTGGAGCAGAGATCTGGGGCAGAGGAGTGACTTAAGACTGAATTTCTGCTTCCTCATTCCAGGAAAGTCTGATCATGCCCAACAGTAAGGACCCCACGGGTTGCTCATGAGGACAGCAGCTGCGCGGGTGTGGGAGTTGGCTTTAATCAGCTTGGGGCTTGCTAGGGGACTACAAGTGAGAGAGGCCAAGAAAGTTGAGACAACTGCAAAGGGCTGATTCTAGGCATTGATTCTAGCTAGGGGTGGGGTAGGAGGGAGGAAGTGAGGTCATCAGTGGGTGAGGGAGAATGAAAGGGTGGGAGGATCAGAGAACTCTAGGTTCTTCTGGTTCTAAAGAGTGACTGGAGCTCAAGAATGGACATTCTGAGGAGTGGTCACAGAAGGATGCGTGGAGAGATAACGACAAAGTCAAAGGTAGGACAGTAGCAGTGAGTAGCTGAGGACAGAGGATCTCAAGGTGCTGGGAGGTCAGGGTATCACCAGTATGAATAATAAGAGATCAAGAATTAGGACGGGAGTGGTACTGGAGTGACCGTGGGCGAGGGGAAGTGATAGGGGAAGTGATAGGGGAAGTGATAGGGGAAGTGATAGGGGAAGTGATAGGGTCTACTGATGGCGTCAACAAAAAAGATTCATGCGAATGTCACTGACCACAATGGCTGCGTCAGTGTTGTGAGATGAAGGGGATTTGGTCATTGAAAACAGAACTTTCTAACATGCTAGAGCTCTGCCACCAGGAGTTTAATCTTCCTCTTGCATTCTTGACAGAGTTGTTATTACCTCCTTGCTCAAAAGGAAGAGGAAAACTCACTGCCTTTACTGCTCTTATTGCAGAGGTTCCCACAGTATTCTATTCTGAGGAATTCGGCCTCTCTCCCAGCCTGCTGTGGAGACTGCACCCTCCTTGCATCCTAGCCCACACGTGCCCTTTATGATGTGATGCTGACACTCTTTCACTGACAGCTGGCTTCTTTCATTTCTTCCTCGAACTTGGATGCACCGTAATATCTGCCTCAAGTAATAGAATGTGGCACATTACCACGGTGTAATTTCTGAATCCAGGTTATAAAGTACAAAGTGGCTTCGGCTTGGGCTGCTGTCTCTGCTGTCTCACGCCATTTGCCTTAGGAGCCCAAGCCACCATATGGTCAGGAAGCTCAAGTCACAAGGAGCGTGGGTGTTCCTGCTCACAGCCTCAACTAGGCCCCCAGCCAAAAGCCAACATCAGCAGCCAAACAGGGAAGAAAAAGGACTCTCCAGAGGATTCCAGCCCCTGCTCTAATCTTTGCTGGAGGCCCTAGACATCATGTGCAGAGAATGACATGCCCTGTCTAAATTCCTCACTAAAAGAAACAGGAGATGACAAATGAAGTGTTGGAGTTATTTATTATGTGGCAATAGATCGAGTATCTCTGCCTCTTAGCATTGAGCCTTCAAGTCCCTACAGGAAGCTAATCTCTATCCCTTCTCCTCTTTGTACATTGTCTTTAAGAGTCTTTAAGAGAATCTACATTAAGAACATAAATCCTTGAAATTATTTTTGGATAGAAAAAAAAAAAAAACACCAAGGTCTTCCTCTGCAGTGTATATAATCTCTCCATTTTCTTGCAGCATGTACAACTAACATGAGAAGCACAGAAGCTTGCCTTTTAAAATTTATATTATTTATTTATTATATGTATGAGTGTTTTGCCTGCATGCATGTAAGTGCACTTGTGTCATGTAATGCCTGCAGAGACCAGAAGAGGGCATCAGACCCCCCCCCCAACGGGAACTGGAGTTACAGAGTCCAGCTGTCACGTAGGTACTAGGAACTGAACCTGGTTCCTCTGGAAACACAGCCAGCACGCTTAACTGCTGAGTCATCTCTCCAGCCTGAAGTTTGTCTTAATGTGAGCAAATCAACGTCTTTCAAAAACTGAAGGAAAATGGGTCATCGGAGAAAAGTAGAAATTGTCCCTAATGACAGCCTCCCTGATAAAGCTGCACAGGCAAAGTGTGCACCCTGGACTCTGGTAGTAGTGGAAGCTATGATCACCAGTAGTTCTACTATCAGTTCTCCAGTAGCATCCTGCTCACCTGTATGGCAATCAAACTCCAAAGAATGAATGGTCTTCCCAGAGCATCCTGTTTCTTTGTTTGTTGGTTTTTTTTTTTTTTTGGGGGGGGGGGTCCTTCTGTTTCCCTGTTGCTCTCCACTGGACTGGAACTTACTATGTAGCTGTGTAGACCAGGCTAGCCTCAATCTCACAGCGGTCTGCCTGCCTTTGTCTCCGAGATTCTGGGATTAAATGGGATTAAAGGCATGGGCCACCATGCCTAGCTCTATAGTTTGTGTGTGTGTGTGTGTGTGTGTGTGTGTGTGTGTGTGTGTGTGTGTGTGTGTTGTTTTGATAATAACTCAGTATGTAGCACAGGCTGTCTTCAACTCAAATTTATCATCCTCCTGTCTCAGGTTCCTGAGTACAAAGATTATAGACCTGCACCTCCATACCCAGCTCAGATCTGCAGTTTTGGTATTTTGAGACAGGGTTTCCCTGTAGCTCCAGTTGGCCTGAAACTCATTATGTAGACCAGGCTGGTCTTGATTTAACAGAGACTCATCTGCCTGTCCCTCACAAGTGCTAGAATCAAAGGCCTGTGCCACCACACCCAGCTAGTTTTAAAAACTTTAAAATTTTGTTTATGAGTGTTTTGCCTGCATGCATGTAAGTGTACCACATTCATACAGTGCCTGAAGAGGCCAGAAGAAGGCATCAAATTCCCTGGAGCTGGAATTACTGATGATTGTGAACTGCCATGAGTGCTGGGAACTAAATCTATATCCTCTGCAAGAACAGTAGGTGCTATTAACTACTGGGCCATCTCCCCAACCCCAGTTTATTTACTTACTTACTTACTTGACACTGTCTTGCTGTATAAGCCAAAGTGTTCTCAAACTCACAATCCTTCCTCAGCTTCCTGAGTTCTGGGATTACAGGCATGCATGACCACACCCAGCTTTCAGACTTGTATTTAAATCCAGGCTTTCTTTGTTGTAAAAATAAGTAGTGGTAGCTTTGCTTCTCTGAACTTTGTTTTCCTCATTTATAAAATGACTAACAGCTACTTCATACGATTATTCTGAAGGCTGAACAAGACAAGGCCCAGCAAGCAGTGTAGTAAGGAGCCTAACTTTGGATTTGGGGAAGCTATATTCCAGATTTTGCCTCCACTAATTACCACCTGTTTAACTTTGTGTAGATTACTTAATCCCTCCAGTTTTCAACTTCTTCAAAGCACAGGGTAACACCTATTTCAAAGGGTAGTTCAGGAGCTGGGAGGCAGATCAGTTGATAGACCACTTGCCTGGCCTGGGATCTGTGAGACTCTGTCCAAAATAAGTAAACAAACACACAAATAAACAAAAGGAAGCCAATAGCATGTGACACAGCATGCTATCAATGCCAGCAACTGGGAGGTAGAGGCAAAAGAATTAGAAATTCAAGGTCACCTTTACTACAGCATGAGTTTGAGGCCAGGCTAGGCTAGGGGTGGTTACAGTATGGGCTGGAGATACGGCTCATAGGTCGAGAGTATCTACTGTGCAAGCATGAGGACTGGAGTTCAGAACCCAGTACCCACAAAAAAGCTAGCCATGGTCCCATGTATGCTTGTGACCCCAGCACTGAAGGGAACAAAGACAGGAGGATGACTAAGACTTGGTGGCTACCGGTCTAGCCATGATGGGAGAGGGATGATGTGGAATGGGACAAAAATTCTGAAAGCTCCAGGTTCAGGGAGAGATTCTGTCCTGAAGAAACACGGTAGAACGTGACAGGACACTTGACAGCCCCCTCTGTCCTCTGTTCACACAGGTGTGTACACCTGAAAACACACATGAGCATATACCACAAATACAGACATGTACACATTCCTACACATGCACACACCACATATATGCTCATGAAAAAAGAAAAAAGAAAAAGGGTAATTAATTATTTAGTGTAAGTGTATGTCCAGTTCATACTGAATACACAGTTTACAGTGTCAAAATGACCAAAAAATGACTAATGGTGATAGTGATACTAATAGTTAATACCTGCAAAGCTTTTAGGAAAGGCCAGAGACTATTCCAAGTACTTTACGTGTATTTTCTCCTTCCTTCCTTCCTTCCTTCCTTCCTTCCTTCCTTCCTTCCTTCCTTCCTTCCTTCTTCCTTCCTTCCTTCCTTCCTTCCTTCCTCCCTTCCTTCCTTCCTCCTTTCCTCCCTTCCTGAAAGGCCAGAGACTATTCCAAGTACTTTACGTGTATTTTCTCCTTCCTTCCTTCCTTCCTTCCTTCCTTCCTTCCTTCCTTCCTTCCTTCCTTCCTTCCTTCCTTTTCTTCCTTTCTTCCTTTCCTTCCTTTTGAGACAGAGTCTTACAATGTACTCCTGACTGGCCTGGAACTTGCTATATAGACCAGGCTGGCCTCAGACTCACAGAGATTCACCTGCCTCTTCCTCACAAGTGCTAGGATTAAAAGCATGTACCACTGTGCCTGCCTAAGTACTACTTCTTTATTTAGCCTTCATAACAAAGATAGATCCAGTTCTTATCTTCATTTTACACATGAGGCTCATTCTACTTAGTCAGTCCTGTCTGTCCACAGCTCTCCACGGTCATACCAAGGACACACCTGAATAAGGTCTGAGCATTCTGTATTGCAAACTAGAGCTCCTTTACTTACTCTATCGATTTTCATGGTATATGGGGCGCCCATTACCCAAGGGCATGCCTGTGATAGGGCTTTATGCTGCTCCATGAGAATCAAGACACCCCTCTTTGAATCCTAAGTTCTCCCTGTGGCTCAGTTACCCCATGGCTCTTGATTGCTGTATCATGAGAAGAACAGTTCTGCTGCCCAGAGCTACCTAGTGTTTGCTTGGTGATTGTATAGAGGAGTGCTCTGGGCATACCAGTTTCCCTGCACGTCGGCTCTGCTGCCTCACAGCCATTCGGGCAGGCTCTAGAGGAGCTCAGACTGATGGCCAACCCTGGGCCTCCTCTCTCCTCCAAGACATACGCGTGCGCACACACGCACATGGTTCCTACAGTAACAGTTCATAGGATGCCAAGAGGAGCCACAGGGACAGGTGGTGGACATTCTGACTGTGGAAAGGATGGATAATTGAACACAGCCACACTGCATTCCAGGGTCAGAGAACAAAACCAGGAAAGGAGAAAAGGGAGAAATCACTGGAGCCTATCCAGTCAGTCAGCACAAGAACAGCGCTGTGAAATGGCTTTCTGTGGGGGAGTTAGGCCCTAGTCTCCCACGGCACCCCCTCCTTGCAGCACACGACTGTTCCATCTGAATTCAAGGCTAGGCCCAACCTCCCTTCTGATGAGACTGCTGCTTCACGCTCATCCTTTATGTTGACTCCACCTTGGCTGCTTGACCTCTCATGGTTTATTTGGAATATGGCTTGCATTTGCACTGCTTAATTTGGAGGCATAGAGTCTGAAATCCAGGCCCGGCCTGCGGGCCCTATCTGCAGGAATTAGCTGGTCATTGTCCTCTGTGGGATGTATTCTGTGTAGACACTGCACTCCATTTATTCTCTGCATGTGGCCCTTTCTGGAGGACTGGTTTCACAAACTCTAAATTTGGGAGCTGCTGTGTAGCATGGAAGACCCTGGAATGGATATCTGAAAGCAAAGCGGGAGCATCCTAAGCAGGGACCACACACAGTTATGTTCAAGACATAGCATGCGGGACCCCTCTCCAGGCTTCTCTGAGAGGGTTAGATCAGGGAGCTTCAAGAGACCTGCAGCCCTCAGGCTCCATATTGCCAAGTAGCCTCTGACCTTGTGAATGACCAGAAGACGCAGAAGGTGTTCCTTTCAAATGAAAGCAGATAACACCTGGGAGGACAGACCAGGAATCCAAGAGGTAGTGCAAGGTAAAGCTGAAGCACCCACTGCAAGAGGAAATTGCGAATAACAGGAACAGATAGTTTTACACTTGTGTCATAAATCAAACAGGGGTTTTGGGGAGATGGGCTAAGTCAGTAAAATGCTTGAGGACCTGAGTTTGACGTCCCCAGAACCCATGTAAAAAGCTGTGAGCAGCAGCACAAGCTTGTAATCCGTGCACTGGGGCTAGCTGGCCAGTCATCCTAGTCAAGTACATAAGCTCCAGGTTCAGTGAGAGACCCTGTCTCAAAAAATAAGGTGCTTCCATAAGGACTCACACACATGTTAACACATACAACTCAAAGGGCAAGGTGTGGGAATCCCAGCAATTGGGAGGCTGAGGCAGGAAGATTGTGAATTCAAGGCCATCCTTGGCTATATAGCTAGACTCTGTCTAAAACAATTACAAAAGAAAACAGAGGATTGGGGTGCATGTGCTTAGCATGTACAAAGTCCTGAGCTTATTCTCTAGAACAAATAAGTAAAACCAAACCAAGTGAAAGCAATCTGCCTAGGTTTAGATTCTAACTGTAATTTTGGGGATAAAACACAATCTTATCAAGTTTCATTTCTTCATCTGTAAAACTGAGATAGTCTCTCTATCATGAAGTTGTTAGCAGAGGGAAAACATGCAGCACGTGATGACAATGATGGCTGATGACGGTGGTGGCTGCTGGTGAATGTGATGGTGATGGTGACGGTGACAGCGAACACCCACCTGACGCTTAGCACAGTGCTTCCCACTTAGGCAATCTTGTTCCAGAGCCCATGTTCTTAGCCATTCTGCCACAGTAACTCTCATGAATGTTAAGTATAACTATCGTATTTTCAACTAGAGAAAGACAGCTGAGCCGCAGTATATGTGAAAATGACTTAAGGATATAGTTTGGGCCGGGCGTGGTGGTACACGCCTGTAATCCCGGCATTCTGAGGCAGGAGAATCACGAGTTCAAGAACAGCCTGGATTTCATTGTGAGTTTAAGGCCAGTCACAGCTACATAGCAAGAATATGTGTCAAAAAAACAAACAAACAAAAAGAATATAACAGCATTACATTCAGTAGGAATCACATTCAGTAGGAATCACATTCAGTAGGAATCACATTCAGTAGGAATCACATACAGGCCTCTTGCCCTCTCGCACACACATTATCTGTAATGAGGATGGGACAGTCTTCAGCCACTTTTTGCAGAATGGACATTACAGGTGGAGAAGGCTAAACACAGAAGAGTCAGGGGAAACTGTATAGAAAGAATAGTCCAGGGGCCTGAGCTGCTGAAGAGAAGATTCAGGAAGGGCCACTGCCTTCTAAAGCATTACGCCCACTCTGAAGGGACTTCCCTGGATTGGGACGGGTAGTGCATGCATGCTTTTAATCCCAGCAATTGGGAGGCAGGAGCAGGTGGATCCCTATGAGATGGTCTACACAGTGAGTTCCAGGCCAGCTGGGGCTATATCATGCTGAGATTCTATCTAAAAGAAACAGAAACAAACAAAAAAGAACTGGGATCTCAGAAAGAGGCCAAGTGGGGCCTGGTTCTAGGTAAATGGCCTTGCTGACGTGCTGACCCAGGATGGACAAAGAGTAGCATCTGTCCAGAATCACCTAACCTCTGTGGGACAAAATGCTGGGCAGATGATGGTTTCCTGCCATGACATCCCAGGATTGTAAGCCCATACAACAAAAATAATGATGAAGGTTGCTCCTTTGGGGGAATACTCTATGATAATTTACTTATTTTTCTTCATTTAAAAACATTTTTAAAGCCTCAAAGCTGGCCTTGAACTCACTGTGTAGCTGAGTTCTGAACTTGAACTTCTGGTTCTCTTGCCTCCACCTCCCAAGTGCTGAAGTCAACTGCCATTAACATCTGGTTTCATGCAGTAATGAGGATGGGATCTAGGGCCTCATGCATGCTAGGCAAGCACTATCTACCAACTGAACCTCATTCCCACTCATTCTCTCTTTTAAAAATAGAATTATTTTTATTTTGTCTTATCCAACGAGACCTTCACTGAATGCAACTCGTTGCAGACTCATATGTGGAGCACAGATTTGATAAGAGCCCATAGCCAAGAGCCTGTGTTGGAGGGAGGGAGATGAAGGGAACTAAGGAGGCCACCGAAGGGCACAGCAGCGGCTGGGAGGGCGGCAAACAGGGAGAAATAGTGCTAACTGGGAAACAAAGGTCCCTTGAGGCTGGCTGAAGCTTTGGAGAGCTTGGTAGATAGTTACTTAGAGTGGGACCAAGGGCTACCAGTATACACATCACCTGGGGCTTGTGAGATCATAGATGCAATGGTTCCACCTCTACCAGAGAATAATGAGGTGGAATTTGTATTTTAACAAGTCTCCAGGTGATTTGTGTGCACTTTAAAGCTGAAAATCACCGCTCTGTGGATCATCTGAGGGAGATCTGTGCTCACACAGCCTGAGAAAAAGTAGGGAGGAGGCTGCTGCAACAGGAAGTACAAGGCACTGGAGTCTGGTCTCCATGGGGATGGCCCAGCTGTGCTTACAGCCCAGCAGCTTCAATTCTGTCTGCCTCTTTATCTAGTCAAGTTCAGAACAGTCAGGGAGATTTGCAGAAGGAGGCCTGCTGTAGTGGGGCTCGAGGGCACAGGTGCTCCTCTGATAGCTAATTAAACCATTTTGGCAAATCATCTCCAGAATGCTGGTTATTATTTTAGGAAACAACATAAAAAGAATGATAATTAAAAGTAATACCCTGGGTGGGAATTTTTACTTCATTCCAGCAGTTAGCAAGTAAATTACCTTGGGATTTTCCTGTACAGGTAGCATTTCTATACATTTTCATAGATCGCATAACCTGAAAGCTTGCCTGCGCTCCCGCCCCCCGCCTCTGCTGCTGCGCAGGGTTGTGGCTTTATTCTACTGCCGTGTGGGTGGGTTTTTCCCCCCACTTCCATTCTACTGAGCACTTTCTGAGTTTTGACTCTGACTTGCAATGGGGGAGGGCACTGCTTCCGGATATGACACAATATCCACAGCGTGAAATGCTAAGCTGAACTGCAGGTCACTTTCAGGTGAGAAGGCAATTTTTCACGGTTAATTCCACACAAGGCATTTTTCGTGACAGTGTTTTTCCATCTTAGGCTTTCATTAGGCTGGCATCTGGGGATATGCCATGAAGGAGAAAGTTCATCCACTGTCCATCTGCGGCCTCCGAGCCGTCCTGCTCTGCTGCAGGCATAGGGTTCTGCTCTTCCCCTGAGACTGCCAGGTCCCCGGTGCCACAGCATTTCCTTGCTAGGCACCCTTCCATCTGCCTATGACGTCCCGCCGTCTAAGACCTGAGCCATTGGGTTAGTGATGCCCATTGACCCGCCTCGCACCTTGTCCTCCTGCCCTCCCAGCGGACAAAATCCCAAGCGCAGATTTCGCCACAGTCTACCTTCTTTGTTCCTGACTGAGCGAACCAGAAGAAAATCCACAGAAGCTCTGACCGGGGCCACCACAAATTTGGGGTCTGCCTTTGACTGGATTCTCTGGGTCCCCTCCCAGTCATTTTGGTGTCTTAAGTCAGTTCTCCTCTCCCAGCAAAACCCTCTAACTTGACTGGCATCCACACATCATGGAGGTTCCTTCTCTTCCTTCCCAGACCCTTGCATTAGCTCATGTAGGCTGCTTGATGGACAGAACCCTGAGCTTATGGCGAAACAAACAAACAACAATTTCAGGGATGAGACCCAGGACTGTGTAGTCAAGAACCCAGTGTTTTCAAACTAGACAAAAACCTAGCACAGAAGGGTGAAATGGGTTCAGAACCCCAACCTTAGCTGAGGGACTCTTGGCAACTGCTGACTGCTGGGAGAGGGAAAGTTGGCCTTCTTTCAGAAGTGACACTAGATAGCTTGACTTGGCTCCAGTGGATGACTCACATGGAGGAACATTTGGAAATAGATACTTGGCTTGATAGGCCTTAACATGCATGACAGAATGCATGAAAACTGGTGGTGGTGGGCGGGCCATGAGGGTACAGATAGAGAGGGGTCTAAATATGATTGATATGTGTTGTATGGAATTTGAAAAAAATCAGTTAAAAGTTAATTAACAAAAAAGAGTTTGTCTTTTTGGGAATCATTCACCGGCTTATCTTCTCTGACTTTTTTTGCTTTGCCTTTGCTCAGGGCCCACACTCCGACGCCTTCTCTGACTGTGTAGTTGTTGGGGTCAACGGTAACACCCTTTCTCTGTCTCTGCTCTACCCCTGGCAATCTCCCCTTGCCTTTTTCTCACGGGTCTTTCTCGTACTTTAAACATCGGTGGTAGTTTTCTCGGGCTCCCTGAATTTGCTCTCACATTGCTGCTCTCCTCAGTCTATGTTTGCTTCTTGGGAAACCCACGGGGTTTAATGTACAAAGTGCACACTGTTGATTTCTAGTCCCAGCTCTGTTTTTTCTTCGAATATCATGCTTCTCTGCTCAACTGCTTGTTGCTTGCCCCACCTGAGTGCCCCACAGGTACCTTCAACTCACACGTTTCCAGGATCAAATCCCTGGCTCTCCTAGCTCCTCTCTGAGCCGGTTCCCGACCTCTATAGCGACCCGTTCCCCTCCTCCATCATCACCGCTCGGTATCTTCATCTCTACTGCCCAGGGGCCACCCGAGAAACCCAGGACTCAACATTTTTCCATAACATTTTTCTCAGGCCTCTTGATTGGTTGTGTGTGTGTGTGTGTGTGTGTGTGTGTGTGTGTGTGTGTGTGTATGTGTGTATGAATGCTCCTGGGTGGGTGAGTATGTATGTGTGCATATGTGTGGAGGCTAGGGGTCAGTTTCATATGTTGTTCCTCAGATTCCAATTCACCTTAGTTTTTGAGATAGGGTCTCTCACTAGCTGGGAACTTGCAGACTTGGCCAAGCTGGCTGGCCAGAGAGCTCCAGGGACCCTCCTGTCCCCGCCTTCCCAGTGGTAGGATTGCAGGCGTGCTCCAGCATCACTGGCATGGAACTCAGGTC